>JAJHPC010000007.1:10294287-10894287 GCA_024447665.1 Juncus inflexus | reverse complement strand
AAGAATTAAATTTGATTTTTTTCCAAAAATCATTTTTATAGTTATAATTCAAAACATGCTTAAAACCATATTTTTAGCCATAAATTATATTTTAGCTCCATTTTTTACCCTTTTAATCAAATACATAATATTTTGAACCCTTTTATGTTATTTTTATATTTATTATTGCATTATTAAGCCTAAAATACGTGTATAAAAATACACACGTCAGCATGTTATCATTAACCATCAAATATTTCAATTTTAAGATTTGTAAAATAAGTTCAAGTGCTTCAAGCTAAAATCGCCCAATTAATAACTTAATTTAGATCTAAGCACAAATCAGCCAATTCGATATTCAAATACTAAATTCAACCAAAACTTCAATTAATTAAACAAACTTAGCCAAGTAAATATTTAATTAATTGATCACAAAATATTTACAATTTATAGAGTTTAACCTAAACAACTTAGCTAAGTATTTCAATCAAATATCTAAACAATCATCTTCTTCACCAAGGAACGAAAACAACACCGTCTATCACCAACATCATCGTCTACCACCCTTGAAGCTCTGGTACCATAAACAAACAAGATAGTCATATAGGTACTAAACCAAATAACTGCATCGCTACTAGAGAAACATAACAACAGTGACTGCACAGTAACACGGCATCACTAAACCAGCAACGACCTTGTAGTTATCAGCAGCGGAAATAATAGTGCAGCAATAAGCTCACACTATCCTAAGAAAGAACAATAATAGAAGAAGGAAGGATTGAATAATGAAACTTGAAAAATAAGATAAACTTCTTATTACAAGAGAAAGAAAGAGATAAAAAATATTGTTGTTGTTAGAATGAATAAAATTCTACCCCTACCCCTCTATTTATAGGATAGTCATATCGAATATAAGAAAAAAACCCAAAGAATTACTACCCCAATTAACACTTAATACATGAAAATACTAAATCTCCTTGTCAAGAAAACTAATTCATGGTAATACCAAATCTACTTGAAAAATAAGATTTCTTGACAAGGAGATTAAGTATTTGAATGTATTAGGTGTTAATTGGGGCAATAATTATTTGGGTTATTTCCTTATATAGGGTTAGAGTTTTATTCAGTCCAACAACAACAATATTTTGTATCTCTGTCTTTCTCTTGTGATAAGAAGTTTATCTTATTTTTCAAGTTACATTATTTAATCATTTCTTTTTCAATTATTGTTCTTTCTTGGCCTAGTGCAAGCTTATTGTTGCACTATTATTTTCGCTGCTGCTGATAACCACAAAGTCGCTGCTGGTTTAGTACTGTCGTGTTACTGCGCAGTCACTATTGTTTTGTTTCTCTGTTAGCAACACGGTTATCTGATTCAGTTCCTGTGTAACTGTCTGGATTTTTTACATGGTATCAAGAGCTTCAAGGGTGGTAGACATTGACGTTGACGATAGACGGTGTTGTTATCGTCCCTTGGTGAAGAAGAGAATTGTTTATTACGAGATCCTTGGCGTTTGGAGGTCGGTTTAGTGGACTTGGTATTGAGGCTCTAAATCTTTCGAATTATCAATGTAGAAGAGTTGTATAGAGTCTTGTATTAGGAGTGAGGGCTTATAGGAGATCGTTGTTGGTACGGAGGTTGCACCGACGCCTGTCACCGGCACGAATGGTATGGTGACGAATGCAGACTCAATAAAGGAGTGGTCGAAAATGAATGCTAAGGCGGAGTTCTTGTTCACAAAATGACTGGATCTTGTGTGGCCCCGTAGTTGGAGATAAATCTAGATGCGAGTGCACTTGGCCTTGCTAATGTTGGAGCATATATTGAAAACTCAAAATTAGTATTAAATAATTCATAAGTTATTTGCATTACTTGGATTGGCTGTCACGGTTTTGTAACCCATACATGATTAAATCTATTAATTGTCCATGCAAGGCTTGTGTAACATTTTGTCATTAATATTGTAATTACTTCCCTAAATCCAAAACGCACAAGCCACTACCAATATTCTTATTATATATATATACCACCAGAAAGACTCCAATATATACAATCAGAGAGAAGTAGAGAGAAAAGATATCATATAATATATATATACTCCTAATAATCCCCTACATATACTCCTAATATTATTCTATTTTATATATAAATATTTTATACATCAAGTTGGGTATTGAAGGAAGCTCTTATCAGTCTCTTCCATGGACGTGACTCTAAGAAGAGACGCTACCCGTAGTATCTTGGGGTGATTCTCATGTCTCGCACGTGAGGGAAATACAACTTAGGACATAGTTCACTCGCTCGGGTAAAAACGTTTTAATCATTATTTTTATTATTTTCTATCAAAAAATATTATTTTAAATATAATATTTTATTTACTATGTTTAATTTTATAAAAATTCTTAATCACAATCGGTATTTTCAAGCAAAAGTTCTAACAGCTAATTCATTATTTCAAGTCAGAAAAATAGTATGAAGAATATGATCTTGCTATGTTATGTGTTCCATGTTCTTGATAAATTGTTTTGATCTCTTCATTTGATAAATTATTAATAAAGTGATCCCAGTTGATTAAGTTGATGTTTTAAAATAACTCTTATACTATTTGACTGTTTGAGGTGTGATACCTTATGAATATATATATAACGAAATTCAAAAGGTAGAGGTGGCAATCAGGTGGATTGAGTCGAGTCCTGGTAAGGTCAATCCGAAATGACTTGAACCCATTTCCGAGTTTTGGATCGAGGTACTGATATGGGTCAGCTAAGTTCAGTTCACATGTCGGGTTCTAGTCATTTCGGATGTTGTCAGGGAGAGGACTTCGTGTGGCAGGCGTTGGAGAAGTCACCTCCCCCATCGGCGATCTCTGCAGGTGGCACCAATCAAGTTGTAATCATATTCAATGGGCGTCCGAGATATTAACATATTAATTATCAATATATTTATTATTCAAATCTTCATTTAAACAATTTGGTTTAATTGATTGGTAAACATAATGAAGGGTATAAATGTCATGATTCATGTTATTATCAAATGATTTCCTGCTCATATTACTTTATTTTTATGTACCTATTCTTATATTTACGATTATTTGTTTAGGCAAATTTCCAGTCAAAACAAGCGTGAATGATCGCTTGCATATAGTCAATTAATAAAAGGGTAAATTTCACCGTAGGTCACTCAACTTTCAAAAAATAATCAAATAAGTCACTCAATTTTCAATTGTCTCCTACAAGTCACTCAACTTTAAAAAAAATATCAAATAAGTCACTGAACTTTTAATTGTCCACTATAGATAACTCAACTTTCAAAAATAACCAAAATAGGTCACCCAATTAGTTGAAAAATACAAATAAGTCATCCGATATAAGTGACATATTTGATAATTTTTGAAAGTTGAATGACATATTTGAACATTTTTTTGAAGTTGAGTGACCTATATGGGATAATTGAAAGTTGAGTGACTTATTTGGTCATTTTTGAAAGTTGAGTGACCTATAGGGGACAATTGAAAGTTGAGTGACCTATTTGGTCATTTTTAAAAGTTGAGTGACCTGGAGTGAAATTTACCCTTAATAAAATCAAGGGAAATCGTATATATCATTCATAAAAGATGCTTTTATTAATGAAAAGCTAATTAATTATTCAATTTTTTAATTTAAATTATGATAATATGAAAATTTATCACATTGATATGCCAGTTAGGACAACATGTTCTCATCTTATCTGAAATTTATTCCTCTATTACTTATACTGTCACCAATGGATGTATCTATATATAAACCACAACTTATATTTCCTTCAGCTGAAGTTGATAGAGTACACAGGTTGCTGATTAGGGTAAAACAAACCCCAATTCTGCTCAATACCTGCAGGTTTCTGATTCTCGTTAAACATAGCGAAAATATATGTCTCCAAAGGTGTAGATCTCTTTGGAGTCCCTTTGCCGACATGATTAATCAAATTCTGATTATAAGTTTGCGCATTGCTCATTGATGCGGCGGTCCCACCAGCAGATGGCCAACCACTTTCTGATATAACAATCCCTACATTGGAACCTCCGACCTTCTCCATTGCGGTGTAAAGTACATCCACCATTGCATCAAACAAGTTCTGATAGTTATTTGAACCGTCCGTTACGACAGTGCCTGGTGACGTGAATAAGGCATAGTCCAGAGAAATGGAGCTACCTATGATGAAGATTTAATTATCTCTATACTTATCATTTTTTTTATTTAATTATTAATTTTTGAAATATTTTATATATGTACCAGTATAGCTAAAATAGGGGTATATGTTAGCCAAAAGAGGTGCGCCGGTTTGTGAGAGGAATTGTACTATTGAGGTCATGTAGGATGCGTCAGATGAAAACGCACCAGCTGATGGAGGGTATGATGTGCCGATAACACTGAAGGCGACCGATGTTGAGACCTTAATCGAGTTTTGAAGACCTGCAGACGAGAGCGCGTTGTAGATGTTTTTCATTGCGGGAAGTATGTTCAGAACATCATTTCCACTGACCTCGTTTCCGACTGCGATGTATCTGTAGAAATAACTAATTATTAAATCTCAATGCATCAAGTTAAGTTATTTATCTCATCAGTAGATTGATGCGTCAAATGTTAATAGCAATTAGAGTACGTACTTGAAAGAGACGCCAGAATAGGCTTGAATATTGTTCTGCACCCAGGAGGCGGCAGCTGAGGGGTTGGAAGCGAAGGAAGAGATGTCACTGTTTAAGACATCCATGACAAGATCAATATTGGCACCTTCGAGCGCGTTGAGAGTGTTACCATCAGGTTCGTATATTCTCATCGCTTTGATGCCTTCCTGTTTGTAGAAATTGATCACATCACTAGGTTGTGGTAGATTGTCGCCAAGCCCGCCATAGCAAACTCCGATCGATTGCGCAACTGCAGCAAAACAAACATGTAATTTTGAGTAGCTAGGTTCTGAAGATTGCCAAGGGTGTGGAGAGAGTGGATGAAAAAGATTTGGAAAAATGTATTTTGATTTTCTTTTATAGTAATTTTGTTTCATTTAAAAATATTGTTCATGCAAAGTATATAGATAGATGTTTGCTGAGCATCTTAAGCAAGGAAGATATACTTGTGGGGAAGACTGCAATAACTCCAATGAGCAAGGGGAGTGCAGCAATTGGAAATAAACTTCTTGCCATTTGAGGAAAAATAATTACAAAATGTTATAGATGTTTCACTCAATTTCTTTGAAGTATCTTCTCAATGCATGTCATACCACTTATTTCCCCAACGCATTATATAGATACCTAGTACATGGAAAATCCTATTAAAAAACTAATATATTTCCGTTCTGTTATTGGCATAGGGCCCCCTGCACGAATCATGATTTACCCATACATGAATTGGTCAAATATGTCTTTGTACTTTCTACACCAATTGAAATCAATGAGCTAATAAAATAAGAGATACGGTGGGTTTGGATGTGTTGGAGCATTTGGCGTGCACGTAACGAGATTATCTTCTGTGGAAATGTAGCCATACCTGATCATTGCTTCTATCAACTACGAATGAAGATTATCTCCTGGTGGCGAGCGAATAAGAATGCTCTCACTAATGTGTTGTAATCATATAAGGGCTAATTATTAGAATTGAGTTGTTTGTAATGTCTTGTAGTACTCTGTGTGATGTAACGACGAAGAAATAGTTGTAAATATTTGTTTGTGATTAATCAAATGAAAAGGTTGCCTTTTGGCAACTATTTTTCCTTCAAAAAATAAAATAAAATAAGAGATAAAACTATCGGCCCTGAACGAGTCAATCTCGGTTGGATCTATCCTAACTCAGCTTGTCATTTGGGTTTGATCTATGACTTGTGTGCGTATGTAACAACCATTATTAGTGGAATTCCAATATTTTCTCTTCTCTGTTGGACCACAAGTATGTGCATTTTTTTTTGAAGTAGCACAAGTATTGGCATTTGAACAGAAAAAGATCTGCATTTGAAATAATAATGTGCTTCAAATGTTTTACCTTCGGATTTATTGTAACACAAATCTTGATGCAAAATCAAATAATAATTATTTTATTTTATTTCACAGAGAAGGTTCATATATTCTTCATCTATATTAAAAAAAATTTGACTTTGTCTTACCACTCTACCAGATGTGGGGCTGGCCAAATAATAATAACTATTCATTAATGAGGCTTTAAATGATTTAAGTATTTTAGTCATTCTTTGTATATTGATCTCACAAGTATTTGTTTGAATAAGATATGTATAAAAATAGATTCTGGCAGAGTGTTATTGGTGACACAAAGATCTTCCTAAAAATAAATTATGGGTAATGTGTCATTCATGATATTCAGCCAACCGTAGGAGAGATAAATATAATGCAAAACCTTAGTTTCATTTAAATTTTATTTACTCCTACATCGGACATGCCAAAAAATTGTGTTAATTGTGAAAACAAAATTCTTGATTTTTTGTCAATTTAAAGTAAAAATAACCTTTAAATTCTTTGAAATCAACCTAAATATACTTTAAGCTATGATATGTATAAGATTAAGATTAGTATGTCACAAATCATATTTTTCGATTTCGTTTAATTGTGACCATATGCATTTGTAGCACTTTTGTGTTGGCCCAATCGACATATAGAAGTAAATTTCAAAAATTGTAAAATTTGATCTCGAACTGGATCTAATACGTTCCATCTTGGCCACAAATATTGTAACTTTATTTTGTTCTCTTTTGTAACCAAACCTTTAACCTTTTGAACTAATATACTAGACGTAGGATTTTTGAGCCTACTCTAATTTATCAAAAGAAAAAAAGATTTAATACGTAGATATAAAATGTTGGATTCGAATATAAGACGCATGGATGTATTGGCACCACTAATAACACCGGACTATATACATATCTATATAGTATACTAGTAGATGTTTGCACGTTGCGTGAGACAAGACGATCTTGACCAAAACCCTAAAGAGACCGTAGTGAAAAATACACAAAAAAAATCTAAAGAAGGAGGGGCAATATTATATATAACTCTCAATATTATACAAAATGTAATGGTATAATTTATATATTACTGCTACTTCAAAAACTAAGGGGCAACTGCCCCTTAATCTTTATAAGATTCACCACTGGCACGAGATGTTGTGCTCTTCATAAGCATTTGATATTGTATCAAAGCATTATACATAAATTTTACTATAATTACAGTATAACAATATTTATGAATTTATTGATAACAAAAGGTTAGAATAGAGGCCCATACATTGGCTCAAAGAACTTTCAAATTTATTTTAAAAAGCAGCCCACCTAGTTCTATCCAAAAGCAAAATGTAAATAAATAGGTTCGCCAAAATTTTTGAACTGGATCATAAAGCTTAAGACTTTAGGCCCAAAATCTAAGTAATTTTTCTTTTGACAAATATCAGGTAGTTGAAAACTTTTGATATGATGAATTTATTTACAAAATTCGTTTATTATTAATTATTCTAAATATGAAATAAATAATTCTCTATTATGAGGAGTTCCAAATTAGAGAATCTGACGGACAATATCATCTCATCAAATCAAAGCTATATATAACATAGTAAATCTTGAGATCAAATCAAACACCACAGCTAGACATCTAATATCATATTTCCTATCCATGCGACAGACAACGTTTACAGATAAAATTTAGTTGATAATGCTTTCAAGAGAAAAAAAATGATAGTAAAAACGTGCATTAAGTATAACAAGTTTTGTAAACAAGTTACAAGCCTCAATCTTATTATCTAATTACTTACCACAAAGATACAAAAACCAAACACAAAAGCCAAAAGAAGAAAAAGAAATGAAAAATAGCATACATAAATCAATCCCTTTGGGAAAATTAACCATTATTGCAGATGATTTCTATTCAAAACAGTTCTAAAACAGTCTCAAAGTTTAGTCGAAGCCGGAGCTGTACTTCCAGCTTTGCGATTGCCATTTTCCATCGCGACCACCTCTGTCAACATCTCTGCTTTTCTTCTCCGCTCCTCTATCTGTCTTTGTGTTGATTTGTAATATATTGCGTACAGTATCAGCTGCCCGATTGCGAACACAACTCCCAATCCATTAGGTATCTGAAAAAAAAAGTATATAATAATAATAATAATAAAATGATCAGCCACACAGAAAGCCACAGGAAATAGGTGTCATTATGAGAAAGTACAACTAACACCGACTAAAACTGAATGAATTCTTGACCAACATACACTCAAAACAATACAAAAAAGCATTTAACGGTGGATATGCATTAAAACAACATTCCTTTAGCTTTATCCTAAATAAATGAATTTCCATATATACCCTCATACTCTCGTAGTCTCATTCAACAATTTTTTTAATTTTATTCAAAAAAAAAAAAAATTAATATAATTTTTTTATTTATTATCCGTGTATAATTCAAATTCGATCGTTCTATATCATATAGATACATAAATCAACTGAAAATTAAGAGGAAAAGATGTTAAATTAAATTAATCTAACCCATCTAATTGTTATTTAATATATACTTCTTTATTTTAGATTCATATGATGTAATTAATTCGTCTTTATTAGAATGAGGAAGTTGGTATCAAGGATTTTTATATGTTGGCTGACTCAGAAAGGGATCTGGGTCAAGAAACTTTCTCATAAAAGTTCAAAAAAGGGTCGGCATGATGGATGAACCCTCAAGAATATATCCAGGTGTCAAATTTCCAATTCTTTCATGCCACGTATAAAACAATAAAACATGGTGAAAATTAATTGCAAGAAAGAAATAAAAGCACTACTTACAGTGATGTAAGGATCAAAACGGATGAGGGCATAAATGGTCCAACAAACGCCATTAAAGAAAGCAGCAAGAGAGAGGAACAGAGGCATATACTCCACACTTTTGGTTTGTATCACCATTTTCTGCAAAAATTAATCACAAACCCTAAAATTAAATTAAATCTCATAATTAACTTCCTTTTTTCACCAAATCTCACAATGAATTAACTCTATCAACTTTGTTGATAGTTGTTTCTCATGCATGAATAAAGAATGGACTCATCGCACTTTCTCATGCACATGTTGCCTTCTAACCAACTTTACAAAAAAACTAGATATCTATGCATATCTTGAGCAACCCTATTTTGTTTTATATTTTTCATTTCTGTTTAATTTATTTATATAATTTTTTGTTAAGGTCAGCCGTCAGTCAATTTTTCAAGTCAAGAAAAAAATATACTAATGCTAATACTAAAACTAAAACTATGTACTGAAATGAGAGGTTTAGAAGAATATATATATATATATATATATTTTATTTTTTATTTTTTTTATTTTTTTTATTTATTTATTTTTTTTGAAAATAACGCGCTACGAAACGCTACGAGTCAACGAAAAAAACGCTGCACGCTGTGAGTTTTTTTTATGCTATATCTTTGTAATTTTAAATATTATCTTCTGAGCTATAAAAATAAGATATTTGAATTTAAAAACTTATTTAATAAAAAAATAGTATAATTATAATATTTTTTGATTAAAAATAAGACAAATTATCCGTTAGTATTTGTTTCACCTTTTCTTCTCCGATACATTATATGAGACATATGATTTGCTTACATATTTTTCTCTTTTCTAAAATATTATTAAAAAAAGGTTGGAATGATATTAATAATTAATTCCTTTATTTTTTTTCAAGGTTGACCTTAGAAAATAAGTGATTTAACACTCATAAAACTATTTTATTAATTTACTTCATCAAAAGATATATGCCAAAGTCTAAATCCGGATTCAAATCAGAAACCATGAGCAACTTCTCTCCTTAATTAGTATTTTTTTCTTTATATAACAAGAGTTCCAACTACTATTTTCAAACAAAAACAAAAAAAAATACTATCAAAAAAAAGAAATTAAGAAAGCATTCCATATCAAACCTTCTTAATTTTCAAAATAGAAATGCATAAATATGCTCAAACTAATCACACAATTTAACTTACCATGACGGAGAGAGGAGCAGCATACATCATAATACACAAAATCACACACAAAATGCCGACAATCATGGACCGTCTCTCATGCGTGTGAGCCGTTGTAATAACAACAACAGCAACAACAGCAACAAAAACAATCGCACCGACAAACATGGCAAGCACTTGAAGTCTCTTCTTCCCTTGCGAGTAAAGCAGAAAGAGAAGAATGTACGAGAGCTCGATAAATGTACCGGCGCCATTAATTGTGATTACAAGCAGGCTGTGAGGGTGGACTATTGGAAGACCGTATAGAACCCACATCATGCAGTTCATAAGGGTTGCGATGTATGGAATTGGTGAGAATTGCTCGACTGATCGTTTTTTCCATATTTTATAGAAGGTTGGCCTGTTAATCGTAACAAACAATACAGATCAATGATCAAATATTTTAGATTCATTGGTATCTTGGAATGTTTTTTGGGTATATTTTGTATCAATTAAACTTGATTTTGCATGCAAATAAAAATAGTTGTGATTGTATCGAGTTTTTAAGCGAGTATATGAGTTGCATGTAAGTATATTAAACTCGTAAAAGATGAAAATTGCATCAAAATATAGTTTTATGCAAGATCATTAATATAACAACAGAAAAATTGTTGGAATAAACTAAATTGATGGAATTGTTGAGAATATATATACTTACACTGGTGACAAGAATAGAACCAGTGCAATTGCATTTCCTGAAAAAAAAAACACAAGCTATGTTAGAAAGAAATATTTTAAATTTAACAGATTCTTATAACAATTGTGGATTTGTCATGCATGCCTTTACGTAAAAAGGGGATTATACAAAAAGACTGTATTATGTAACCAAAAGAGTAAAATAATGACTAATTTCATAATTTAGTATATATATTTTACGCATTTGTTTATGTACAAGGATCTACCTAATACACCAATTGCAGTACGGATAGTATCCGAAGAAACCATTGTCAATTTCTAGAGAGAGAGAGAGAGAGAGAGGGGTAGCTCTCCTGTACTTTTGGTGAAAATGAGAATATGACTAAATAACAGAGGAAGAGGAGCTTTAAATAGAGGAAGAAGAAATGATGGTAGTGTGCGTGTCTGTGTGCGTGTGTCTATCGGTTTATCCATTAATTGTTTTTTCTTGACTTTTTTCCATGTAGTGTTTAAACGGATCAAATATATATTACTGTTTTTTTTTGCGTCCGATAAAGAGGTTTGGTAGGCTAGGGTTTAACTTTGGATCAGATTCAAATAATAAAGTTCAGATGAGGAGGAATATTAATTAATTTATGTTTAAACATTGGTTGTCCTAAATCATGTTATTTTTGTAATTAGTGTAATGGTATAATCTTTTCATGCAACTTTGTTATCATAACAAGTTCTATCCAAACTAACTAATGCAAATTTATTCTTTATATTTTATTTTTTAAGAATGGGCTTAGAAGTTTATGATATATTAAGGTATATATATTATGTTTTTTGTTACAATCCTAACATGCCATTAGATTTTTTTTTTTCAGAGTCTAAGCCTGAATATTTATCTTTTTTTTTTAAATTAGAGTCCAAACTTTTATTTTTAATATCCAGAATTTTGGTCTGAGTTAATTTCAGGTGCGATTAATATTACAGGCATATTCGGTTGATAGAAGGATAGTATTAATATTTTAAAAAGTTGTATGATGTGTCGAATTTAAGGATCTGCATAAAAATTTGACGTTGTAAAGATTTGATTGCATAATTAATGATGAATATTAATTATCTATTAATTACTAATGATGTTACAATTAATAACTTGTTTTAATGAAGAAGACCGAATTTAATGAGGGTTCTACATGAGAAAACCTTGATTTTGACACTTTGTAAAATCTCAAAACATGAAAAAAAAATATATAATTAGGAAATCAAAGCTCACAAAATATTTAAAACTAAATAAGAAATTTGACCAAACTCCTATATACATTTCAAAAACCAATCAATCCACCAATATTGGTCTCAAAACCAAACACCTTTCCCAAGAAAAACATAATTTTTCTCCTATCCAGAATTCAAAAGAAAATTTTGTTTATATCCAGAATTTAGAATAATATTTTGCTCCTATCCTGAAATTTAATGATATATGGATAGAATTCAGCTGAAAATAGAAGAGGATGAAATTAAAGAGAGCAATCTGGCACAATTTTCAATAAGCCCAAAATTCTAGTCCTCCTTTTCAAACCCATATATAAATGTTTACTAAATTTTTCAAAAAAAAAAAAAATTAAATGAAAATAAAAAATAATGCTTATTGAATGGTTATTTAATTGTGGTTTTATTTTGAAAATTTTGAGGATTGGGAATAAAGATTTTGGATTTATATATATTTTGTATGACTACAAAAAAAAGATTTTAGATAGTTTAAAATAAAATAATAATAATAATAATAATAATAATAATAATAATAATAAAAAATCAAGCTGTAAACAAATAAATCTTTTTTTTAAGCTTCAGCAGGCGACCTGCTGAGATTCTATTAAAAAAATAAAAGTTTGATTACAAGAAATTTTAACGTACCAAAAAAAAAACAGAAAAGAAGGAAAGAAAAATAAGAGCTAGCCTATTACAAATAGCTTAGCAATAACTGGCCTATTACAATCAGATTATCTTAGCAATTAAAATCACACAGTGTATGATCAGGGATCGATCCATTTGAAGGCATCCGAGAGGGCAAATTTGAGAGCGAGAAATGGCGTGCATGCTTTGTCTTGAAAGATTTTAGTGTTACGAGTTTTCCAGATGGACCAACATGTAGCAAGCCATTTAGAGTCCAAATATTCCTTCTGAGTTCTTTGGAAAGTCTTTTGCTCTCTATTTGCCACAAATCAATTGCTGATTGGGCATTCAAAGAGTCAATATGTATCCCCTGCCAAACAGTTCTAGAGAAGGAACAATGGATGGATAGGTGATCAGCACATTCCAGGATGTTTTGAGTGCATAGAACATACGCTGGAGGATGCGGCTAACCTCGTTTGTGAAGATTTTGTTGTGTGATCAGTTTGTTATGTGCTAATAACAATCCAAAGAATCGTATTTTTAGTGGACTTTTAACTTTCCTCAAGGAGGATGCCCAGTAGAAATTCGGATTAGTGAAGTGAAAGGGCAGAGTGGAGGGATTTGGAGCTGTAAAGTCCATTAGCAGATCAACGCCAAACAGTAGTGTCACTGTTTTGTGAAAGAGAGATGGAGGAGATGATAGATTGAAAACAAATAAGGATAAATCAATAAATTTCGATTTACTTTAGTAAATAACTTTTAATCTTTGGAGATTTACTTTAGTATCCAATGTGGAACATCAAATTTTATCAATTCTCATATATCCAAATAATGTCAATTTAATAAACTATCTAGAAGGAAATTTACTCACAATTTTATCTTTTTTTTTATGTATTATACAGTCTTAAATAAATTTTAGGATAATCAGAATCAATGGCCTTCATCATAGAGATTTGACTTTTCTAGAAGTTATATTTTCTTATAATTTTGGAAAATTAACGTGAAAGTTTCACAAAATTTGTCCCCATGTGTGCCAACTGCTAAATGATAAATCCAAGCATTTATGGTGCAAGGTGCTGTGCAACAAGTCTACCTCCTGTATCCTCTTATCCATCCAACCCTAAACCTTAATAAAGATCTTCTGTTTTTATTGTGTGAAGCAACTATATGTGCAGCAAATTCTTCTAAACATCGTTCGATCCGATACAATATCGGTTAATTCGATTTAGTATTTCAACTACATTTTATGAGTCAAAGAGACTTTCTAAATATGTTATTTACAAGATTATATTTGTCGGGTTTTATGATGTATTTATTTTAAAAAAAAATGCTAACTATTCAGACGCTAGTCCGGTCTGGCCCTCCCTAATGTTAATTTCTAATTCCGCCCCTGCTCTTAGTATCTAATATAGTTTGCCATCGGACAATATATTTGTGTATAATTCAGATCGAACATTCAAGTCGGTCAACTATTCGGTTAAATAAAGCAGGAGACATCAACAATTTGTTAATCCGATTATTAATATATAATTAGGTGTATAAATCAACTATTAGGTTAAATAAAACAGGAGACTGCAATAATTTGTTAATCATGTTATTCATATATAATTAGGTTTATTTTATACAATACGGACACAATAATTCGGTATATAAAAAAGTATATAAATTTTTGTACAAAAATAATTGAGAAATATTATTATTTTATTAAATAATCTTTGTTTTATCTCAAAACTACAAATATATAGATTGTTATTGATATTTCTTAGCTTAATCTTTATTCGAAAAATAATTTTTTCTAATAAACAAATTTTATTATTTCTAAAAAAAATTGTATTATACGGTACTACGTGTTTAATACATGTGTTTTCAAAATTTTCATAAAATACGTGAATTATTGATCAAGTTGAGTACGGATACGTCAATGGAGAAATTATTCGTCATACGCCAGATATTATTTGTGAATTATACGAGTATTACTCACAAACTTAACAACTATATAGGAGTAGGGCTTTAGTGATTTTTTTTAAATGCATTATTTTGATATGAAAGAAAATATGAATGCAAATATGATAAAAGCTATATGGAAGATTATGTATAGCATGAGAACTGTACACCTAGCATTCTAACTTTCTCTGCTGAAAGCATTGAATAGATATGTATTTACTTAGATTCACATAAAAGAATATGAGAGACTGTGATAATACACAACCCAAATAAAACCTCTTGTCAGTCGTGTCGTGGTTGTATTAAGAAGTCCTTTGCGAAAACTAACAATTCCACGCTTGTGTAAAAAAACATATATGATCATCAACTCTATTTATAATAGAGATAATTTTTTTTATTGTGTACCATAGATTACCCTTCCATATTTTTATTGTATATTTTTTTCCATTCTTTCAATCTAATTTGTAATTAATGACGCCCTAAAGATTTCTTTTCTAAAATTATATCTTAAATGAACGGATCAGGGCTTACAAGCCGGCCGTTCCTTAAAAAAAATATATATATATATAGAGAAGGGGGGACTAAAATACATACGTAAGTACATGACTTATTTTGCTTACGTATGCATATATTGATTATAAAAAGCAAAAATTCAAATTTCAACCGTACGGATGTAATATATATGTTTTGAATATATTGTGAATCAATTTTTACAGGAATCAAAATAATATATTATTGCCATCATGTTTTATCAAAAAATATATCACAATCATCACAACATATAAAATATATATTTTGATGATACATGATGGCAATGATATATTATTCCGATTCCTGCGAAAATTGATTCACAACATATTCAAAACATATATATTACATCCGTACGGTTGAAATTTGAATTTTTGCTTTTTATAACCAATATATGCATACATAAGCAAAATGAGGCATGTACTTACGTATGTATTTTAGTCCATATATATATAGAGAGTCCGTCTAGGAAACTAATGTTAGTACAAAGCGTTTGATACTAACGATTTTTGGACCGTTTGATCTGCTTTAATTTTATCATCATAGAAATTCATACAAATTTCAAATCAAATGCATACAATAATAATTCATAAAACTTTCTAATCAAAATGCATACTAACATTATTCATACAATTTAAACAAATCGCATTCATATATATCCATTACAAATTAATGAACTCACATATCATAATCCATACAAATAAATTTCAAACTAAAATTCATATAAATTTTAAATTTACAAAAATACTTCAATCTCTAAATTCAATCAAAACATACCAACAATTTCTTCTCAAACCCCTGGTTTTTTTTAATATATGAAAATAAGAGATTTTTTGGAAGAGAAGAAATCAGAACATCGAAGAAAAGTTCTATATTCAGAAAAACACTTCCATTTATGCGATTATTTCCTTTGTGGTTCAAGGTTTATTTCATTTTCATGTGAGAAAGAGAGTTACTAAATATGTTGATCAAAAGGTTGCACACAAATTAAAGCAGATCCAAGGGTCTATAAATTATTAGTATCAATTCCTTGATAATAATATTAGCTTATTAGCAAAACTATATATATATATACCACATAAAAGTAAATCACTCAAAATTCTTTGATTACTAAGTAAAAGCTCAATATTTTTTTAATTTTTATAAGGTGAACATGTATGTTTTAAACTGATTTTATCAGAGTTTTGAACTTACAGCCTCTTGAAAAAGATAGATATGATGCATAACCACTACCGCTTATACAAGAGAAGTTTTGGCAAAAGTATACCAACTAGACTATATAGTGTTTTGATTAGATAACTCCTTTTTTAGTTTCCAGGCCTATCTTTTCTATATCCACCCTACCTTAGGCACAAAGTGAGATTAGATATGACATTAAGTCTTAAGACCGAACCTTTATCTGCATACAAACGCATATGGGTGATCCTTTTTCAAATCACAGATGATTTTTTTTTGGTTAAGACCAATTAGAACATTCCTATTCCTATTTTTTTCTTATTAAAGTTGGATGGAAGTTCATCTGATGACATGTGTCCCCTACTTTGCATTATTTCTAATTTTTTGAAGATCTATATACATCTAAATTTTCTTTGAACACATATGACAACATCAATTTTATTGAGCAATTTCAAAAAATAATACGTGGAACAAGTTATTTTCCCTCCGTCATATAGCCTCCTTAGTACTAAAATATGATGGACACGTAACAAATCAGAAATTTCATGTATATCCCCTGCCAAGCTTCAAAATATCGGGTAATAGGTATATCCTTCCTAAATTGAAAATAAGATTTTCATGTCAATCAAAGTGACATAATAATGAACTTTTTTTCCGTTTTGCAAGGTTTATATAATTTATCTTCAGCATTTTTGTGTTTAATTTCGATGAGAAAATAAAATATCATTATTATACTAATTTGTTTAATATAATGTAATTCGTAAAGGATTCTTCATATTTAGTGGGCATTTATTGACTATAAATTACTGATGATGTGATACACCAAAATGATGGGAAATATGCATATTAAGCACTCAGGAAAAATTCTAAATTTTAGTGGAGAGTATCATGATAACTAAAAATCCCTTCTAACGATTCTTTCCCTCTTTTAGCAAATTTTGTATGTAATATTGGATTTCTATTTTAACAGGCATGGTATGTCAAGCACCAATAATATACTTAGTATTGTAAAAATATATGCCTAATAAATATTTTCATAATTCATATAGTAAATAGTTCAATTGTAAAGTAATATAGCAAATATATGACTAATTCGCAATTAAGGAAGGGTGAACGCCTTCATTGGCAAGATTTTTTCTTTAAAAATATACTATTTTGTATGATTAGTATACCTCAAATTATTAAAGAACAAATTCCTCTTTTCTAATCGAAAACTTGCTATGCAAATGCGCATGTATAAATTGATTGATTCTGTTTTGTACAATGACTTTTTCTAAACTTTTACACCTGCGCACACGATTACAATTACACTAAATCTCTAAATATCCTTCAAATTTTTACTAGCCCTTGCTGATATCAAACTTATCTCCTAATGTTTCTTCATGTCTTACGTTTTTTCAGGGGAAGCCTTTGATTTCCGAAGCATGATCGAAGCAATAATTACTATGTTCTTTTAATATATAAGATTTCAATATGTAATATTTATCATTAGCATGATAATATGCAGTAACTTGCCTAGTTAAAAACTGATTATGAGTTGTGGCATATTTAGTAAGATTTGTCTTTTAAGAGATTGTATATATAGTATACAATAATCTGTTTATCCCAAACAATGAAATAAAATAAGCTAATCTTTCATCACAAGATGGAAATGGCCAAAAATCATATCACCAACTAATGATTGATTTTTTGCATCTTCCAATTGTTTGCAAGTATGCTCGCTAATAAGATACATTTGTAGATTTCGTGAAAATCTTAACTTATTGTCATTCTAAGTACATGTGAGCTGCATATTATCACAAATTAACACCATTATGAATTATTGAAATTCAAGGGTATATATACAATACTTTTATTTTACATACTAAAGAAAAAATATTTAATTTGTTATAAATCAACATGAGAGTCTAATCCAAACTGCTAGTCTATTAGATGAGAAAGCATATGATTATAGATCTCATCATTTCTTTTGAAATCCTCAAATAAGGAATATTTGCCAGAAAAAGAAAAAAAAGAAAAATGTTCAATTGGTACATACATATGAATAGAGTTTGAACTCACAATATATTATATCACAAGCAAGTAGGGGTGTTGTTCCGTTGGTTCAGTTTAAACCGAATTGAATAAGTCTAAACCGAATTAAACCAAACTGAACTAGAAATGAATAAAGAGTGAACTGAATTTTGAACCGAACCGAATAAACCGAATTGTATTTTGGTTTATTCGTTTGAACTGAATTAGAATGACATGTAAACAATATTAAGTTAAATTTAATAATTTTTAGACTAATAATGACTATATTAATTAATATTGAAATACATAATTTAAATATTAAGATTAAATCATTATAAATTAGCAATTCAACATATAATTTGGTGCAAACTCATCTTTAGTAGAGTGGTAAGACATCCTACCAATCTAAAGCTTGTGGATTGGGTTCGAAATTCGACAATGTCAGTTTTTCTTCAAAAAAAAAATATATAATTCGGTTTATTCGGTTTATTCGGTTTTTCCAAACCCAAAACCGAACAAGTTAGCCGATTAACCTTAATTTCTTTGTGTCTTGTTATTTATGGGATCATGTTTCTTTGGTTTGTAATATATGTTGGGATGTTGTCATGTGGGAGTCTGTCGGTTTGTTTTGTAGTCGGAACTTTTTATTTGATCAATGTGAAAAGCCTACGGGTTTAAGCAAAAAAAAAAAAAAATGCCCATACAATCAAAGGGGGACAAATTACGTACTTGCAGTGGTTTCAAAACGTGACATAATTTGTGTGTGTGTTTCACAACTTTCTTCAAAATATTCTTGTCCATATGATTTGTGTTCTTTAAATAATGAAAAGAAAAGGTTCCATTTTTCCACATAAAATGGAAATGACATAAAGTTCACTCCACTAGTAATAGTTTGGACAGAAGAACATTTTTGGCACCAAAATAGGTGGGAAAATACTCAATATTATATTATTTAATAAAATAATGTTGTCAAAATACTTATTCTTCTGTATATATTAATAATAAACAACTATTTTTTTCTCTTGAGGCAAAGAATCTTCATGGAAAGAGCCCATGCCTTTGATAATCAAATCATTTTCTAGTATTGGGCTTTTTAATGGGCTAGAATTTGGGTTGGAGGACTTCCCCAATTCGGCTTCATAAACATTGTGAACACAAAATTTATATACTTTATATATGATTTAGATTGGTCCATATAACATTTTTCTCAAGTAAATTGATAGTAGAGAATTGTTAGATTTTTTTTAAATAATATTTTTTTCAAAAATAAACCAGCAAATACTACTCCTTTCAAAATAATGTGATATCTACCACTTCCGCCAGTACTAGTGACGGAACAGAGTAGTGGCGGAACATGTGAATTTTATAATTTTTCAAAAATGGCGTTAATTAGTGAAAAAAATGTGTTTTGTCACTGCCACTGACGGAACAGGAAAGAAATTAATTTTTTCGCAAAAAAAAATTCTTTTTTTCTCAGAATTTTTTTTTCATGTTCTGCCACTACTTGTGGCGGAACAACATTTTTTTTACACTAATTAACCATGTTTAACCAGCCAAATGAGAAATATTTGGACAAAACTGAAAATCCACATATTCCGCCACTACTAGTGGCGGAACAACATCTGCTCCTCCGCTAGAAATGATAGTTATCCCATTATTTTCAAAGCAGTGACAAGTATTAGTTTAGTTTTGAAAAAAATGGTATAAAAAAATTGCATTGTTATAGGTTTCTTTCTTTGAGAATGAAGGATTTCTTTCATTTTTGCAATTTTTGCATATGATGGAGCCTTTGTACAAAAAAAATCTTTCTTTAAAATGTGATCTCTCATCACTACTGGGATAAGACTAGTGGTTATGATATTAGTCTCATTTTTCATAGATGGAGGAATCAAATCTTGCGTTGAGTAGAATTTTAGAAAAATTTGTAGAGAATTTTTCAGATAGAATTACATGTGATCTCCCCGTTTGTGTATTGTGTATGCCTCAACTTCTCTCTTTATATTTTTTTTCCTACTAAATGCCTTTTTGAAACTTCAACCAATTTAATGCTCATTTATAAAGATTTGATGTAGATTGTGCATATCTCTATACAAGATGAACTGAGTCTCATCATTAATTGTTATTCTTCATGCCATACATGTCAGTAAAAACTCTACATGCAAATTATGATTCACAATTTATTTATTTTCAACAACCTATTTTTTTTTATAAATATTGCATGCATAGTATTTTTTCGTTTTGACTAATGGAACAATGGAAGGTAAAAGACATGCAAGCTGAGAAAAATAAGGACAAAGAAGAAATTGCATTTGTCAAAAAGACTATTAAGGTATTTTAATTTCCCTTTTATTTTTTAACAACTTCTCTAATTACAATATGCATGTTAATATGAGTTTTTTCTCCCTTGAATTTAGAATGCATATATTTAAAATGAACTGAATCATTGAAGTATGTAAATCTTTTATAGAATGAAAATGGTGATGTATTTGATTGCATTGACATCAAATCGCAACCGGCTCTGCAAAATCCATTGCTTAAGAATCACACAGATCAGGTATTAACCCTTTTTATTATTTCAGATAATTTGCTTCGAATCAATTCAATTAATAGCAATTTCAACCAATTTCATTGTACATCCCTAAGTAATTTTCCTTGTTGATTCATTATTAATCATACAGATGAAACCAATTTCATTTCCCACTTGGAAAAATGAAAATAATTCGTCATCTTTTGGAGCTTTTCACTCTCAGATGTACAACAATAATGTCACATGTCCTTTGGGAACAATTCCAATTTGGAGAAACCCTAATAAGCACAATTCATACCCTATTTCCAGCAATACAAATTTCCTGAAAAACGAGTACAATAACTAAGTAACGTACAACTACTATTTCGTTTCATCATGTGTGAAATATTTTTGTTTGTGATTTTACAGAGATCCAAAACCAAAAACGACCATGCATGGAAAAATGGTAATAGAGAGTTGTAATATCAAGGGATTAAGGCAACTATCCTACTAGGAAGGAAGAAATTTTAACAATGTGGAAGATGGAAGGGCAGCTGATGGAGAAGGTGAAAGGGAGGCGATATCTACTGGACAAGGATGGCTGGTATCATCCAGTGCGGAAAGAACAAAATCCTGTTTTCTCTATTTCTCCATTCCAACACTGCAAACACCCACACTTCAAACACTCCCATTTCTCTCCCTCTCTCTCATCTCTATCTTATACTTGGCAAAAGAAACAGATGGCACAAAGCTACCATTTGGTGAAGAAAGCTAAAAACTCCATTTACAAACCCTATGGACCTCCAAGAAACCCACCCCTTCGCTTCATTCCGCCCCCCCCCCACAGCAGCTAAAGGCCTGCTGCCGACTCCTACTCTCCCAAATCTCTCTTTACATGCAAACACAAACACTGTTAAGAGTCACTTGACTTACATGCCAGTGGTGACGAAAACTACTGGACATGTACGGATTTTGAGCCGCGACCAACATAATGCGGAAATAACAGCATCTCCTGCCAATACTTCTTCTCTGAAACCTCAATTACCTCCTTCTCAATGGCCCTTCACTGGTCCACTCGCAAACCGGTTGTCATACGCTGATATGACAAAAAAACAAGGAAATTGTAACATAAACAGAGCACCCTCTTCTGCTTATCCCCCCGATCAATCAACTAGTGATAAGAAAAGGAAGATTAACGAAGCTTTTCAACAGCTCCAGAACTATGAAGTGGAATTGCTGACCTCTATTCCTGACCACTTCTTTCCGCTAAATAACTCAAATCCGTTTTGGAAGTTCAAATGCTTCAATTGTCTTTCAAAGGGTCATTACACCATTGCATGCACTCACCCACATCGGTGCATTGCATGTGGTGACCCAAAACACACTTTAAACATATGTTCAAAGGTGAAAGCTCAAGCCCCCCCATTGAGTAAGAATCTGATTGGTCAGGGGATTTTTGGGGAGGACGGCATGCCTAATGATAGATCGGAGGAAAAAGTGTTATTTATCGAAGCAACTCTGGCCATGAAGGAGGAAATCAACCGAATGAGGCAAGCAGTCATCGTCGATGGAACGGGTCTAGATGATTCCACGAGAGATCAAGTGAAATCACTACTTGTCAAATCATACAAATGGAGGGGAGATTTTACTCTTGCTCACCTCACTAGAGGTAAATATGTTCTTATCCTGCCCGACAATGTCAAGCGAACTGACTTCCTTCAAGCGAGGCTGTTTCAGTTGAGGAAGAAAGGCTTCAAATTGTATGAATGGTCAACTTCGATAAATTCCGACCCCGCGAATTTCAAATACAAGGTTTGGCTTCAACTAATAGACCTACCTCAATTTTACTGGTCCCCTAAGATCATTGAAAGAATTGTTTCTGATTTGGGAATTCTAATTGAACATGGACCGCTTAAGAAGGTTAGTTCGTTATCAGCTCTATCAGTGGTACTCGTCACAACGAGTCTCTCTCTCATTACCAAAAGACTCAAGCTGGTGACTGAAGAGAGGGAATTCAAAGTGCCGGTGATAATTACCAGTAGACAGGAACTGAATCCTACTTTTGATAAGGTACCAGTTAGAAATAATTTGGGGATTATGGATAATCAACATGTAACTCAACCACAACCAATGAGTATTCAACCCAACCCTTCTTCTTCAGTTATTGTGATCAATCAAAATGAGCAATTGATGAATGATTCCAACCAAATCATGATTCCTGATGCTCAATTCAACCCACCATCTATCTTTACCTTGATCAATCAGAATGAACAAATGGTGAATGACCCAATTCAAACCCCAATCACAAGTCCAGTTCAACCCATAACTCAAGAGAATGAAATTCAAGATGAAACTCTTTATCCACCATCTAACTCAGAAGATGAGAGGATGGAACGTGAAAGGCATGCGAAATTAATCAACCCATCACCAACTCCTACTCCTGGAGTAGATCAAGTATTGGCAGAATCTATGAGGAATTATAGTTCTCCCTCTCCTCACAGGCTGAGTGAGAATAATTCTGGTTTTGATAATCAAAAGGAGAGAAGCCTAGAGGAAGAAACTCAGGGTGACAATGAAATTGGTGACGAAGAAGTAGTGGGTAGTGCGTTCATTCCTAATACAGAAACAAGAGTAAGCCCTCAGTCCTCAGCGGCGGAGACGCCCGAAGGGAGGAATCCGAGGAGCAGGAGAGTATGTGAAGAAGGAGAAAACTCCTCTGAAAAACTATTCGCGCGAGAAATTTCTGCAGCAAAAAAGCTGGAAATGTCCGGTCAAGTGAGTAATGGAGAGAGGAAGCAAAAGGGCAATGGAGTCACTGCGTGGGGCACACAAGAGCTGCCATAGGGAATTGTCATGCAACAAACGGCTCCAATTGATGAGACTGGAGAAGGAGACAGCTTCATGGGGACCATGACTCAAGAGGAGCCTATCATGATGTTGACTATGGAGTCCACTCAAGAGGCCACTCAGGGAACGCCAGGTGGAGACTTACGTACTCAAACCCCTCGGGAGCCACGCATGACAGGTATAATTCCCCATTCTTCTCTCCCTTTACCCACTGCACCTCCTATGCTTGTTGTCAATTCGAATATTGCCTTAAATGATAAAGATGATGAAATCTCTGAAGAATCAGACTACTTAAATGCACCTCTTATCAAACTTAAAAAAATCAAATCTAAACTTTCTCTCTCAAAGAAATTCAAAACTACATCCACCTCCCTATTCAAAAATTCTGTAGATAAAGAAATACAGAAAAAATCTTTGAATAAAAAAAGAAAATTTGTTTTGGGTAAGGGTCCAATTAGAATCAGTCCAGCAGTACATGACCCTCGTACATCCCTTAGAAGAAGTCCAAGGAATAAATATCCGAAAAAAATGTATGATGGGCTGCACCTTACAAATCATAAACAAAATAGCACTAACAAAAATAATAAATATAACACAAAAGCACTAGAAAAACAAGCTGCTATTCATGGGATCCTTAAAGAGCTTCAACATGAGGAACTTGTCAAAAAGCCTATGGATGACTCGCTCATATCTCGTGTTCACACATTTGTCAGTGTTGGTCTTACTGCAAATGATATTTCCGTTTCAAAAAATGTAGGTAAGACCAATGACAAAGAGATATCTTCAATGCATCACCAGGACACTTTGGGAGGGGGTTCTTCTTAAATTCCCTCTCATTTGTATCTCTTTTGTGAGTGAGGGTTTATAGTAGTCCCTACTCTTGTATCTTTGGTTTTTATTTCTAATTATGTATTGTAATGAATATTCTAAAATTACGTGATTTTGGTATCCTGACATGGAATGTTAGAGGACTTGGATGTCCAAAAAAATGCAATGTCATACGAGATACTTTAAGATCCTCTCATTGTAAGATTGCTTGTATTCAAGAATCAAAATGGAATGAAATGAACTCTTTTAAGCTAACTAGAATTGCACCTTCTTACATTAGAAACTTTGTAACAAAATTGGCAGACGGTTCTAAGGGAGGCTCAATCATAATGTGGGGTGATGCTTTCACCTTAGTTCATTCTTTTAACTCTCTTTTCTGCTCTAATGTGATTCTAAGAGATAATATGTCTAAAAATGAATTCCTTCTCACAAATTCTTATGGTCCAACGGTTGATGACCTTAAACAATCATTTCTAGATGATCTATCTCAAATTCAAGCAAATAATATAATATTACCTTGGATTCTTCTTGGTGACTTCAACTTATTACGAGAGCGAAATGAAACTACCTCCTCTTCTTTTAATGAACCTATATCTTTAAAATTCAATCAACTCATTCATGACATGGATTTATGTGAAGTGCCATTACTTGGAAGAGATTTTACATGGACTAATAAAAGACCTTCTCCATGTCTCTCAAAACTGGATAGAGTGCTTGTCTCACACCATTTCATCTCCTCTTCTCTCAAGTATACTCTCTATGACCAACCAACTCCTACCTCAGACCATTCGCCACTTCTACTCTCTTTTTATTCTCATCGATCACAAAATTTTAAAAGATTTCAATTAGAGAGGATGTGGCTACAACAACTAGGTTGCCATGAGGTTGTCAGGCAATCTTGGATGCAACCGACGGGGGATATTAATTCCTCCAAAAATTTTCTGATCAAGCTTCAGAGATTAAGAAGATCTCTATTGCTCTGGTCAAAGGACTGGAACACTAAATTAAATTCTTCTTTACGAAAAGCTAAATGGGTCACACAAATAATAGATAAGGTAGAAGAGAAAAGACCACTCACTCAAGAGGAAAGAACACTTAGAATAAAGTTAAAAGAGAAGATCTTTGAGTTGGCTAATCTTCAAGAGATTAAGTGGCAACAAAGGGCCTCATGTAGATGGATTCAATTGGGAGATAAAAACACTGCCTATTTTCACGTGATCGCTTCAAAAAGATCCAAAGATAATCATATCTCTAAAATTAAAAAACCATCGGATAATGATGTATTCATAGAAGGAACTAGTGACATTCTTCATGAATTCTATGAGCATTACAAAATGATATTGGGATGTAATATATCACCTTCTTTCTCATCTCAACTTCGTTCTTTAGCAGACCCGGTTACTGAAGAGGAGGTAAAGGGAGTCATTGACGCTCTTCCTAAAGGAAAATCGTCAGGACCCGATGGATTACCTTCTTGAGTTTGTCCAAACGTTTTGGGATATTCTCAAAGAAGATTTCATGTGGATAATAAATGATTTCTCTATGAACAAGTTAGATATTTGGAGACTAAATCAAGCGGCTATTACACTAATTCCCAAAATGGAAGGGGCTCTCCTTATTAGTGATTTTAGACCAATAAGTGTTATTTCCTTAACAACAAAGATCATCACTAAGCTACTATCCAATAGACTACAACCTCACCTCGATGAGATGATTCATCCAAATCAAGCCGCCATCATAAAAACCCGTTCTATTACAGAATCCTTCGTGGTCACACGAGAATTAGCTTCTTTTGCTCATAAACAAGGACTACCTTCGGTCATCTTTAAAATAGATTTCAAGAGAGCTTTTGATACAATAGATTGGAAATTCTTAACTCGCATGTTTGTCGCAAGGGGTTTCCCACATAAATGGATACAGTGGATTAAAAACTTGTTAAACTCATCCTCTTCTTTCCTTAAAATAAATGGACATGAAAGTGCGCCTTTCTTTCATGCTAGGGGGATACGTCAAGGAGATCCATTATCCCCTCTACTTTTCAACTTGGTAGTAGATGTGCTTCAAAGAATGATACTACAAGTATCCTCACTCATGACCCCGGGTATAATTGTCCAACCGCAAATGTTACAATTCGCGGATGACACAACATACTTTGCGGAAGCATCTCCCTTAAACTTGAAAATTTTGGTGTATGTCATTAAACTTTTTGGTGACATAAGTGGTTTGAGAATAAACCCTAATAAAAGCTCCTTTACACCGTTAAATGTACCCCTCCCGTTACATGAGACTCTCTCCCACATTCTAGGATGCGCTAAGCAAGACTTACCTATCAAACATCTTGGCTTACCTCTCACGATAACAAAGCCAAAGAAAAGGCTACTTATACCTCTTCTTCTTAAAATTCAAAAAAGATTAGCCGGATGGAAAGGGAGGACACTATCTTACGGCGGTCGTCTAACTCTCATAAAAGCCGTCCTAGCACCCATCCTCAACTATCACATGCAAGTGCTAGCGCTTCCGAATGGAATAATACAACAATTTGAATCAGTCATTAGGAGTTTCTTATGGAGAGGGGATAAAAAATGCTATGGGGGTCATTGCCTCATTGCTTGGAAAAAAGTTTGCATACCTAACAATCTGGGCGGTTTAGGCATACTAGATATTAAATATCAAAATTGTGCTTTACTTATGAAATGGTTATGGTACGCTCGTGCCGAGCCATCCAAGCCTTGGGGGAAGCTCCTGCATACTCTTTATAACTTCTCCCCCCTCTTTATGGATATCCCTCATCTAGCATATGCCTCTTTCTTTCTGTATGATTTATTTGAACTTCTTCCAATGTTTGACGTGTCAAACTCAATCAAAGTGGGGAATGGAGATCGGACATCATTCTGGACAGGACGATGGTTCAATAATACATCTTTAGCGAAAGAATTTCCTTTTATGCATTTTGAAGCTCCAAACAAAGGGGATTCCATCTCCCAAGTCGTGGCCTCACAATGGGATCTTGATCCATACATGAATTCTTCCAACTCCGTCTTGGCAGCACAAGCCACACAAGTAAACCACATCAGACTTTCTCTTATGCTTACAAATGATAATGATAAACTTACTTGGCGATGGTCTCAAAGTGGAGTCTTTACCACCAAATCATGTTATGAGTTCTTCTTTAGAACATGGGTGCTGCCTAGGTGGCAAATTAAAGTGTGGAAAATAAAAACCCCTTCGAAAGTACGGTTCTTTCTTTGGCTTCTTGAGGCAGATAGAATACCGACCCAGTTCAACCTCGAGAAAAAAGGATAGTCGAGTATAAGTGCCTGCACTCTATGCAACACGGGAGAAATCGAAACTTCACTTCATTTGTTTGTCGATTGTCCCTTCAGTCGTCATATTTGGCAAATGAATCACAAAAGGACTCGTATAATTGATAAGTCACCCTTCCACTTCTGGACGAGAGAAAGATATTTTTGTCAGACCACTCGGGATGAAAAAATGTGGGACTGCAAGTGGGCGGCCATTTGCTGGAATATTTGGAAACAACGCAATCAAAGGATTTTCAACAACTCATCTGCATCTTCAAAAGTTGTCAATCAGCTAGCTCACCAAGAAGCACAACTATGGATGAAATTCGCTTAATGAGCAGATCTTTTGCATGTGATAGTATGTAATAGGAGTGTGAGAAAGTTGTAAGCAGAATTTTCTTTCATTAGATAAGCCACCCATTCTCTGTAAAAAGGGGAGGCAGCTCCTTGTATCCTAAAAATAATTATTATTTTATTAAATTAAAAAACTCAGTAGGCAATCGTCTACCGAGACTCAAAAAAAAATATCAAGGGATTAACTTATTTATCGTATCAGATAGAAGGAGTAACATCAGGACAGGATGTTTTAGGAACAAGAGCATCAATAGCTGTTTATGAACCAGATGTAAAATTAAGAAACAGTGCAGCCCTTGCTTTTCTAAGGGCTGGATATGGTGGCACCTTAGATTTAGTAACAGCTGGTTGGTTTGGAAGTATATTTTTTGTTGTTGATATTGACTATTCTTCTAAGATTATCAACATAAATAACAAGCAAATTAAAATAGTTAAATTATGTGGGTGGTAAATTGATAACAATATATACTAATTTAAGTATCAACAACGTTAGGTTTATCCAAAGTACTTTGGGGACCAACATGCTCGTCTCTCAATTATGTGGGTAATGCAACAAAATCACTCTCTTGCCAAACTTTGTAGTACTAATTATATCTGAACTAACATTATATCTTCCATATTTATCAAAAAATAATACTTTCTTTTCCATGCATGCACAGACTGAGAGTACTCATCATTGGAGAGCTTGTCTCAATTTGGAGTGCGGTGGTTTTGTGCAAGTGAGTTCAGATTTTGCACTCGGATCTCGACTAAGTCCTGCTTCAGTGTACGGTGGAAACCAGTACAACATAATTGTTCATCTTTTCAAGGTACCGAAGTTGAGACCTTAATCTGAAGAGAAAGACTACAACTACTAAACACATTTACTAACTATTACAACAATTCTCAACGAAGGTCAATAACTGAACTGGATATTAATTAATAAAATTACGCGGAAGACACCAAGTTCTCCGTAACTTTTTAAAAAAAAAAAATTATTCCAACAATTCTCTCGTTAATATTTGGATTCTATGTCTATATGGATCATGTGTAGTTCAAATACTAGTGAAAATTAGTGAAATAATTAATGGTCAATAGAATTATTTTAATTCAAATGTATTTCCTGACATTATCTGCATTTTTCTAAGAAAAAATGTATTTATCCCCTGTTAGAGTAGTGTATATAGGAGTAGCTTATTGTAGCAATTGTAGAAATTGTATTGTAGAGATATATCGATTAATTATATGTTAGATTAGTTAGAGCTAACTCTATAAATAAAATATCCTTGTAAAGCCTAATTAATTTAATTAATACTAATCAATCATAATTAACAAACACTTCTCTCTCTATACTTCCACATTTAACATGGTATCAAGAGCAAATTATTGCTTCCGCTTTTCAAACTCTCCCAATTTTCCCCACTCTTTCTTCTAATACTCTCTCAATTCAAGAACTGTTTTCTTAAAGAAATCTCATCAAATCTTGACTGAATTCTTTCAAGAATTCGTCAAGAAGAGGGTTATCAGAGGTGTTCGTGTCAATCAAAGAAGTAGTGAGGAAGTGTGAGGTATTGTGAGGCGTGCATTAACTGAATTCTTCATAATCAGTCAAGATTCTATCAAGACTCGATCAAGACTCGATTAAGTATCTATCAAGACTCGATCAAGAATCGGTCAAGAACTTCAAGAAATCAACAAGTGTCAGGTTGTTCCTTCTCTTTACCTCTTTCCTCCATCCTTTTTTTTCCGATATAAATGGCTTCCAATTTTGAACGTTTTCATTCCGGGCAATTGGTCAATCCGACCAATCCTCAACTAGATTCGGTTTTACACTCCGGTCCTGATCTAGATAATTTTTTGAAGTTATTTTTTGAAGCTTTTGCGGCACAATTTGAAAAGATGAATACTTTTTACGGGCATCGAAAAAGAGAAAAAGACGGTCAAGAAATTAATGCGAAAACTACAAATTATGAAGGTGTCAAGTGCCAAATCTGCAAGAAGCGTAACCATATTGCGCTCCTTTGCCAGAAACGGTTCGACCAAAACCCGTCTATCGCTCTTCTTGCGGAACTGCCTAGTGGTTCATCGGACGAGTGGTTTCTTGATTCAAGTGCGTCCGACCATATGACTGCCAACCTAACCGACTTCTCCACTCATGTATCCCAAATTCGAGTCGGTAACGGAGCAGGCATACCGATACAAAACATCGGTGAGTCAGTTATCAAATTGCCAAACAGTTCGTTGGTGCTCAAAAACGTTCTTCACGTATCCCAAATCACGAAAAATCTCATTAGCATCTCGCAACTAACACGAGACAATAATGCTGTGCTCGATTTCCAACCCTTTACATGCTTGATCAAAGATCGTGCTTCTAATAAGATTTTACTTCGTGAGGTTCTTGAGAACGGTCTTTATCGTCTCTTCAAAAGACCGGCTCCAACAATCCAACCTTTCGCGTTTCTTGGCGAGCGGGTCTCGGCGGATATATGGCATAGGAGGTTGTGTCATCCTTCTTTTCCCATCATACAAAATCTAATGAAGGCAAATAAGTTATTATATTCAAACAAAAAGTTGGTATTTTGTGATGCGTGTTGTATTGGCAAGGCGCATAAGTTACCTTTTAATCAAGCTATGGCGCGCTCCTCAAAACCTCTTGTAGTGATTCACTCGGATGTGTGGGGACCGGCTCCGGTTCTCTCCCATTCAGGAATCCGCTACTTCGTGCATTTCACGGACGACTACTCGCGCTACACATGGATCTACTTTCTTAACTCCAAAGACCAAGTATCTCAAGCATTTAGCCTTTTTAAATCTCAAGTCGAAAACTTTCTCTCGTGCTCCATAAAAACACTTCAAACCGATGGCGGCACCGAGTTTAAGCCTATTGTGCGTCTTTATCCCTCTATTTCTCACATCATCATGTGCGCCTACACACTCGAACAAAACGGGCTAGTCGAAAGGAAACATCGGCACATCATTGAACTAGCCCTATCTACTATGTTTCAAGCATCTATTCCACTTCGGTTTTGGGATGACATGTTTTATAATATTGTCTATCTCATCAACCGATTGCCGAACTCTGTAAGTCCACAAAAATCTCCCTTTGAAATTCTTTTTCACAAAGAACCAGATTATAACTTCTTGCGAGTTCTTGGTTGCTTGTGCTTTCCATACACACGACCATATAATTCGCATAAGTTAGAAAATCGGTCATTACCTTGTGTGTTTCTTGGATATGCGCCAAACCAAAAAAGTACAAATGTCTTCGCATACCAACAAATAAAATTTATGTGAGCCGTCATGTCATCTTCAACGAAACGTACTTCCCTTTTATGCATGAACAAACTCCCACATCCTCTCAAACCTCTTCTCCTCCAACTCAAACATCTCTCACCCTTCTTCCCTCAATTCCTTCCAATTAGAGTTCTCCCTCTCCTAATGAGTCATCCACATCTTCACCCGAAGGTTCTCAACCATCAAGTGAAGATACTATGCCTCCCTCTTCCTTTTCTACGCCACCGCAATCCTCTCATCTGATGGTAACTCGCACACAAGACAACACAAAGCGCACGCGACAATTTCCCGATCATGTCACGTATGCAGCCACCAAACATCACATTCCAACCACTCTATCCGAACAAGAAAATGAACCCACATGTTTTACCAATGCCAACAAAAATCCAAAGTGGAGTGCCGCAATGCAAACCGAGTTTAATGCTCTTCTTGAAAACCGAACGTGGGATCTTGTTCCCTCTCATTCTTCTCAGAATCTAGTTGGGTACAAATGGGTGTTCAAGGTGAAGAGAAATGCGGATGGATCAGTAGAACGTTACAAGGCGAGACTAGTAGACAAAAGGCTATCACCAAGAAGAAGAGATTGATTACAACGAAACATTCAGTCCAGTAGTTAAGTCAACTACCATTCGTGTAGTTCTTACCCTTGCTCTCTCAAAATGCTGGTCAGTACGACAACTCGATGTAAACAATGCCTTTCTCAACGGAGATCTCAAAGAAATGGTATTCATGCAACAATCTCCTGATTTTGTGGATGATTCAAGACCCACCCATGTGTGTCTCCTCAAAAAGACTCTTTACGGGCTCAAACAAGCCTCACGTGCTTGGTTCACAAAACTCAAAGGTGCTCTCTTGAGTCTTACTTTTGTTGGCTCTCGCACTGATACTTCTCTCTTCATTCGGTTTCGAGACAATGAACTTCTAGTACTCTTAGTATATGTGGATAATATCCTCATAACCAGAAGTAATCCGGTCTCAGTCGAGCAACTCATCCAGGATCTAAACGCTCAATTCTCATTGAAAGATCTTGACCCCCTTCACTACTTTCTTGGCATTGAGGCACAAAAAGTACAAGATGGGGTTCTACTCTCCCAACCTCAATACATCTTGAATCTTCTTAAGAAGGCCAAGATGGAAGGTGCAAAGCCGTGCTCTTCTCCCATGGTTGCTGGAGAACAACTCTCCAAATTAAAAGTAAACCCAATGGAGGATCCAAAACTCTACCAAAGCATGGTTAGCGCACTTCAATACGCGACAATCACAAGACAATAAATTGCCTTTGCGGTGAACAAAGTCTCCCAATTCATGCACTCACCAACTGATATCCATTGGGGTGCTGTTAAGCGTATCTTGTAATATCTCAAAGGCACAATAACCCATGGTCTTCTTCTTCGTGGGGCTGGTTGTCTAGACGATAGACGGTCCACGACCGGATATTGTATTTTTCTTAGTCCCAACCTAGTTTCGTGGAGCGCAAAGAAGCAGGCAATGGTAGCTCGATCTAGCACCGAAGCGGAATATCGCAGTCCTGCAATGGCTACTGCAGAACTTGTTTGGATACAATTCCTACTACGCGAACTCCATATCCTTCAAAAGGAAGTCCCTATCCTATGGTGTGATAACATTGGAGCGACATATCTAGCTATAAACCCAATATTTCATGCAAGCACAAAACATATCGAGATTGATTATCACTTTGTACGCGAGCTAATCGAGCTTCGAACTCTTCAAGTTCGGTTCATAAGCACCAAGGATTAGATTGCGGACATCCTTATGAAGGGACTAACAGAACCTCATTTTACTCGACTATGTGACTGTTGGGTTTCTACCGTTCATAACGCAGCGGAAAATACAAAATGAAACAAAATCGAATTCGAAACCCAAAAGAAGGATCCGTGAATTACAATTAAATCAAAGAAAAGTTCATAACTTTGTACCTTCGGATTATGCTTAATCCGTGATGATCAAAAACGAATTTGGTTGACGCTTTTCTTTGATCGATTCCAAACCGGTTTCCAAACCGATCATTTGTATGTTTCACCTAACCGGTCTAACAAACCGATCTCCAAACGAACGGATTCCCCAAGCAAACCGATTCTCCAAGCAAAACTACGGTTTCAACCCGAATCACAAAGACGCCGCACTTCGCTTCATCCTCTACCGGTATCCACACGAACAACCCCTTTGAACGGATAAAGAACGATATATGCTAGTATCCGTTCTTCATTTCTCTCACAGAAATAACAAGAGAATAATTTTCGGATTTTTCTCTCCTTTTTGTCTCATAAAAGATGGACGAAAATATTATAATCCTTATTCTGATTTTGGGGTGTCTCTTGTGCCTACATAGTCCATAAGTTTCATATCCTATGTGCATGGTAACTATGTAACCATATATGCAACACACCTTATCATATAAGATGTAGGATTGGATGTGACACTTGACTATGTAGCTCTCCATACAACTTATCACATAAGTTATGATTTTTTTTCGTGTATGCGTCTCAATAGTTGTTCTTTGTGTGTGACCCGTAGGTTTACTTAATGTTGGCAATAATCACAACGGATTATAAATCATGAGCGGCCTCTAGCAAGACATCATGATTACCCAAATTAAGCAAATATAGATGATTCGATCAAACCTAATTTATGTCATGGATTGTATCCCTTTGTTACACGATATCTATATCGTCCATAAGGCATGGTATGTGTCAACCTTATGTTGGTCGATAAATATTTCTTGACACCAAATTTGATTGAACATGAAATGACATTAATAACTCTTTATTAATTCACTTGAGCACGGCCGTGCGTTTCTTCAATCAAATCATCAAGAGGCCTAAAGATATCTCTCTCAATTTATGAGAGGAACAAATCCTATCTTAATTAAACTCTTTCCTCCGCATAATTTATTATATACCTAATTATAATCTTTATGACCGCCCGGTTAAAGACGATGTTAGATTATATTAAAGTATAAAATTTCTCATGTAGGAAACCGAGATAATCTCAAGTCTAAGGATTACGAGATACATTCTTTACTGAGAATAACTAATGACACGAACCATGTAGTATTCTCACGGTGGGTCAATCCAGTATATGGTCTCTAACATATACTTATGTTAATAACTTAATAACTCTTATTCATGATCAGTAAAACGTGACCATCAGTCAACTAACATACTGATGTACATTTATAGCTTATCATAAAGTATGTTTGTCTCACAAACATCCTATGAATGATCAGGGACAATTTAGAATATCATTCATAATACTTTATAGTTTTACTATCAAAGTCACATACTTTGATGATATAAAGCTGAATATCATATTCAAGGTTCATTTTAATAATAAGAATAAAATAACCAATACGCATTTATTATATAAAATATCTCTAAATAAAAATAATGTTTGTTTAACACAATCCATACATCTAGGTCTCAAATACATTGGCCTAGGGCATACCACTAACAGTGACAAGCTCACCGTGTTCAGACCCGGCTAGTCTTGGGGGGGGGAGATGTTAGAGTAGTGTATATAGGAGTATCTTATTGTAGCAATTGTAGGGATTGTATTGTAGAGATGTATCGATTAATTGTAAGGTAGATTAGGTAGATCTAACTCTATAAATAAAGTATTCTTGTAAAGCTTAATCAATTCAATTAATATTAATCAATCATAATTAACAAACACTTCTCTCTTCTCTCTCTATACTTCCACATTTAACATCCCCTAAGATCCACCGGCCTCTTCACCACTGACAAACGGCTCATTTATCATCTTTTTCATTTAGTAAATTAAAGAAATATATGATGTCGTTTGACAGCTACAACTTGTGGATTCGGGATTTTAAGTGGGGAGTCAGATATATCAACTCTTTTTGTAATCACCTAAATAGTACTCCACAAATATACATATAGTATAGGGAAATCCGAAATCACGACGGGATTAATAGCAACCCCGCAGTGACCATATACTATTTTTCCAGCGTTTCTATGTATTATATATATTGTTTTCATTTTTCATTTATTTACTGTTTTCATTTTTCACTTATATATTGTTCACTCAATTTTCAATTGTGATCTAACATACAATTAATTTTATACTTAATAAATAACTAGAACATCAATTAAACTAAGCAACGTCGTCGTTCAAACCCGTTGACATTTGAACCCGAACCTGAAACTGAAAAAGGGGGGGGGATGAGTAAACAATATACTCAGTAAGGGTACCCGTCTCATACGCTACAAAAATACATAATATTTTATACTAAAATATATTATTTGAAATCGTTAATAAATACTAGTTAATTATTCCCGGCCTCGTTGTTGGGTGTTCGGCGGATATGGATATCGAGACGCATGTGCGGCTTCACTATTAGTGGCTATAAACATCGAGAGTTATGTGTAACTTTATCATTAGCGGTCATGGACATCAAAAGTCATGTACGACATTAATATAACTTACAAAATAATATTGATTTGAAATATATAAATTGTAAATGTATGATAGAATAATCCTTTACCTCGAATGACACACGAAATAACCAAATGAGGCCACGCTCAACTTCATCCAGACCCACGAAATATATATATTAGAAAGAAATGTTTGCATCATAACTTAAGTGTATACTTGTGATATGATGATGGTATGAATTGTTGAATATGAATATTGGTTATTTATAGGTGTACAATTCGGATAATTAGTAGAACAGAAAAGTTTATTTTTGACTCCTTAACTATTTAATTAGTTTTTCTTTTGCCCTCTTAACTTTTTATTAGTCTATTTTTGACCCCTCAATTATTGAATTAGTCTCTTCTTGGTCTTTTCATCCGCTAAATGTTTATGTATCTATTAATTTGACACGTAAGCGATGATTTGACATGTAATTATGACGTGACAATTATGGCATAGTAATTATTTGTAAGAAATAAAAAAATCTTAATCCTCTCATTCTTTTTCTCTTATATTTTTCTAAACAAATTTAATTAATGACGAAAATTCATATAGAATCAAACTTAAGGTGAAATTTTAGAAAAATATAAGAGCAAAGAATACAAGGGAAAGAAATGAGGACATGTAATTTATTTATTTATTTATTTTTTTACAAATAATTGCCATGTCAAAATTTACAAGTCATAATTACATGATAAATCATCACTTACGTGTTAAGTTAACGGATGAAATGATCAAAAAGAGACTAATTTAATAGTTGAAAGATTAAAAAAATGACTAATAAAAAGTTGAGGGGCCAAAAAAGACTAATTGAATGGTTGAGGAACTAAAAATAAACTTTTCTCTTGATAAAATTTAATAGGGAAAATATATTCCGACTCATGGATTCCCTCCCAACCCCACGATGCCATCATCCTTATGTCAGCGGTGGTAAGTGGGCCACGACACGTGGACCAATCGAGTCAGTTTACTGATGGTAATAAATTTTGTTGTGGTTTTGACATAGTCAAGGTGGTTTTGAAAAGATGTAAGTGTATGTAATGATAATTTTTAAAAATAAATCAAATTATTATTTACTCATTACATTATGACGGATTATTGATGGGTAAGTGTTGTACTTGCTAAAAATAAAAAAACAATAATAACTAGTAACAATTATTATAAATTATATTAAGTAACACACAAATAATTATCGACTATGCACAAAATAACACCAAATGATAACTCAATAGTTGCTTAATAAAATATTTCATATAATTTATATTGAAAATAAATTTCATACACTTTATTTTCTATAAATATATTCTTCATAAAAAATAAAATTTCCAAAATATCCAAATTTTATTAAGCTAAATTATTCGAACATCCAAATCTTCTTTCTTGTATTAATACCTGCAAATGAAGAAGTTCATATAAAAATCAAAGAATTATTGAATAAGTATTTTTTATCAATAAATTTAAGGTAATAAGTACAAAAAAGTTACATAGAAAAAAGGAAAACAAATAGAAAAAATTAATTCTGAAATTTGATTGCTCATCTGAAGGGGGCCATGAAAGGATGTGAGTCCACACTCCAGTTGTGAAGATGCCTGTGGACAGGAGGTGGTCACATATCTCCGGTTGACGGCTCTGCATAGTTTGCATAATGGTTCATTGGGCCAATGCTTTTTTCGGCTATAATTATGTAGTTGATTTATATTAGAGGTCTACAAAACTGGAAAAATGATTTTGATTGTCTAGGTTACATCTTTTATTGTGATGATCAAACTCTATTTTATTGTTAAATGAGAAAGCCTACAGGTATGTGAGTATGTGGGAAAGCAAAAAAAAAAAAAAGGTTCTTAAATTTAAAATGATAAAGATAGGGTTAATTTGCTGCATTATGATTTTTTTTCTTGGAATACATTAGAGTGCATTATGAATTATGAATTATGAAATGTATGATGTGGCTGAATTAAAAAAAAAACATATTCATTTAAAATTTCATAAATTCGGTAAAAAAGACATCTTCTTTGTTCAAACTGGATAAAAAAACATATTTATCAGTTCAGTAAATATATTCACCATATAAAACTTTAAAAAAAGTCAACAAAATACATATTTATCATACAAAATTCCAAATACTCAACAAAAAAAAGGTATGCTTTAAATTTAATCCATTTTCATTTATCACTTTACCAAAATGCTGGAAATAAACATATTCACCATACAAAAATATAAAAATTCAATAAAAAGACATTTTTCATATAAAATTTCAAAATGAAAAACTCAACCAAAAAGTTTGTTCTAAATTTAATCCATTTTCATCCTCTTTACCAAAATGCTGGCCAGTCCATCTCGAGCGGAAATCATATTTATCATATAAAATTTCATAAATGCAATAAAAATATGCTCTCCGTTCAAAGTGGATAAAACACACACACACACCATATATATATATATATATATATATATATATATATATATATATATATATATATATATGCCAGTTCAATAAACATATTCACCAACCACCATATAAAAATTTAAAAAATCAATACAAAATTAAAAACATACTTATCAATATCATACAAATTTTCAATAAGAAAAACTCAACAAAAAAGTATGCTCTAAATTTAATCCATCTTCCTTTCCCTTACCAAAATGCTTTCCATTCCATCCCGACTCATCTTCCCTCTACTCCGCCCTTTAAACCCTCCTAAAACCTTCTCACTCGGATCCATTTCTCACCTTCAAGCTTCTTCCATGGCGGCCGACGAAGGAAGCAACGAACAAACGGTGAGTTTGACAGAATGGCAAGGCTGGGGCACCGACTCGCCGTTGCCGGCCATGGTGGTTGAAGTGGTCAAGGAGTTGAAGGATTCGGAGAGGGAGATGGGGACCGAGATGAAGTTCGGAGGACTCGGAAGCAAACTCAAGGTTGGTTGGTTCTGATTTGGGTTTTGGTTGGTTTTGTCATTTGATTGATTGATCCGTTTTTTGTTGATAATGGTTTGTTTTTGTGATTGATTTGGTGAAGTTTGTGGAGTATTAATGGTGATTTGGGAAAAGTAATTGGTTTTTGGATCTTTTATGTGAATGATTTAGGGAAATTTGAGAGATATAGAGGATAAGAAGAAGAAATCTGTTTATAGTTCTTTTCCAGATTCAGAAAAGAAATTACAGTTTTTTACCGCAAATCAAGTTGCTTGCCGATTATTAGGCGCCAAAGGATATCTCTGCCAAAAAGTAATTAATTAATAATTAATACTAAACAAAAAATATTTCCCTAATTTATTAATTATTTCTCTGATTGATTAATTAAATAATTGTAGTGTTGGCTTGCAAATGAAGATTGTATGTGTTCTAAAATTATTCCATGTTCATTATGGAGCGGAATTAAATTCTGGCTATATATGCATCCAAAGGTTATTTTATTAATTAATTTATACTTTTATATAATATATTTCGCCTAACTTATGAAAATATATATTTATAGATAATTATGATATATGTAGGATTTTTTGCGACAAAATAACACAGGAAAATTGCTGTGGCAGTTATTTGGAATTAAATCTGCATCCATGTGTGTTTTTGGAATTTTAGAACAGGAAGAAATAATGTGGGACTCTTTCAAAAATTCAGGTTTTATAAATTCTCATTTTTTAATGAATTTATTTCGATTTTCTATTGTTTGTATTTAATGTTTAGTATTTTTTCAGGAAAAGAAACGATATTTTTTATTTATCCGAACATAAATTCGTCTCCTAAATCAGTACGAGATATAAAATTCCACAGTCCTATTATGAATGTAATTATTTACTTTTTTTTTGCTTTACTTTGCTCTTTTATTTTATTATTTTATTTAAGTATTTTATTTATTGATTAATTTTATGAATTTTAGGATAAAATAGAAAAGCCTTTGAACTTTGTTTTACTTGACGGAACTTGGAGTAATTCTACTGCAATGTACAGAAGGCTAAAGGTACCAATTAAATATATTATTTTATAAATTGGTGTAAATTATATAAATATGATATTTTATATTAATATTTAATATTAAAACAATACAGGAGAAATGGGTAAGTATTTGGGGCGAAGAAGAATTGCCATGTATTTCTCTCTCTGCATTGGGTACTTCAGTCATGCATAAACTAAGGTTAATTATTAATTATTCCAATTTTATTTTGGGAAAATTTACAAAATCACCTTAATGTTAACTTGTATTAAAAAAGCTATAAATAATATTCAAATAATGTATAAACATTGAAATTATGTAAACACATTTTACAAATTATTTATATTTCAATATATGATAATAAAAAAAAGTTAAATATTAGGGCTTTCTTGTTAGTATTTTAAAAGTCATATGTCTTTTGAAAAATGAAAAGTTTAAAGCATATACCTTTTTTTTAAAATGTCATTTTATTTCATTTCTTTTTTTATTTACTTCCCTTTTATAGGCCTCAGCCTGCATGGGACAGGACTTGCACAGCAGCCGCAGCGGCAGGGGTATTATCGGAATTACACTCAAATCCTGAATTTAGTGAATTAAATTTGGATAAAAATTCTGACGCAATTGAAAATTCTTTGGATGTTTTACTTAACGCCCTCACAGAAAGACGGGTCAGAATGGGACGGTCTGTCATGAGAAAAGAGAAAAGGTATAATAATTGTTTGTTGGAATAAAATAAAGGATAATTAAAGGGAAATGATTTTGGCTTGAGGGAATTTGGAGGGTTTTATAGAGGATTTGATTTTTTTTGTTGGATTGTAATTTTTGATTTGGAGGTGGGAAGTAATACTGATTTAACAATATATTGTTGATTTGAATTGATTGGTTGATTACATAAAAATTTGTGATAATTGTTAGATTATTTAAATATTGGATAGGTATTATTTATATATAGACCTTTAGTGTATTATACACAAAACATGTTTACCATTTATTTGGGTCAAAAATTCAAACTTATTACATAAAAAAACAGCATGAAACAACACAATAACTAAATAAACAAACTCAAAGACATTGTTTTGAAACTCCAATTCCCATACTTGTTTGAATCAAAAAAATTCAAATTAAATTATATAAATAAAACAACAACAAAATCTAATCACTGTAAGGATCCGCCTCAACAATATCCGGTATTGAACTGAAATAAACGACTTGAAAACAATTGTATTGAACCTACAATTGACAAACTTGTTTGAATAAAAAATTTCAAACTAAATAACATAAATAAATAAAAAAAATCTAATCGCTGTAAGGATCCCCCTCAACAATATCTGGTATTGAACCAAACGATACAAAATCAGAACCATACAATAAATACAAATTTGTTACTTATACAACCATAATTCTGTATGCACATACAATTATGCCAAGTAAAACGCCCTAATAATAATCAAATTTATTAACGGACCGAGTTGGCTATTCATTAAACCTCTGATTTGAGTGGTCGCCTTCACTTACCTCTTCTTCATCTCTTTTGTTCTTTCTTTAAGATCAAGAATCGGACTGAACCTTGTTTCAGTGTTTGAGATCTGACCCCCAAAAAAAAAAGACGAAGAAAGCAAAACATGGAAAACTATATCAGGCCTTCCAATTAACGATCAAATATCAACCGGTAATGTTTGTGAAATTTGTATGAATGTGGTATTAATTATATAAACATGATACATATGTGTGATGTTGAATTTGCAATATATAGATGTGGTAGAGTAGAGAATCTCGAAATTATTTTTTTTTCCTCAATCCTAGTAAGGGCTAAATTAAGGCAGTCCCTTAAATCAAATATGTCCGATTCAAATAGCGGTTTCAGGTGACTTAATTATCAATACTATAAAAACCATCTCAAATTATGCATTTGAGTACTGTTGTAGGCATGCTAACTTGAAATGAGTTTTTCTTATAAAGCAAAATGATGCTTGAAACAACACTGAGTACATCTAAATAATGATCATTCACAAGGCATGTATCATGAACAATGTACAGCAACATATATAACTAATTTGAAATCATGCTTGTTTCATTTTACTCAACCGAAAGCGTGACAAAAGGTATTTAATATAGCATAAATACAGAGAGAGAACTCCAACTTCATTCTATACATAACCAAAATAAGATGAAAAAATATCTTGACATGTTCTTGGGAGTTGATAGTGTGAGAGAGTCCTTTCAAACTTTTGCTCCTGAGATACCAGAGAATTTCAAAATTCACACATTATCGTTAAACCTTTAAAAATGAGTAATTTATTTTTCACATCCAAACAAAACAAAGAAAAGAAAAGGCGATCAAGACTCTTCATCGTCCTTCCAATTTACTACCCAACTCCTAGTCTGGTTTTTGGCATCATGGTCAACAACCCAGGCCACAAAGTATGTGCAAGATATATAAAACTTTTTTATTTCATAATATTGTTAATTAATTCACTTATTTTTATATGCGATGCAAAGTTTCAATCCATTATATGTATATATCAACATCAAATACAAATAGTTCTATTATCTAAAATTTATATTTTGATTTTACATCATTTTTTAACAAATTGTCAACAAATTTTCTTGTTTTGTATTTCGTAATAATACATTTTTATTGTATGAGCATTATTAATTAATTCACTTGTCTATATATATCATATGATACAACTTAAGTTCAATCCATTATATATCAACCTCCAATACGTGGTTATGTTTCCTTTTACATTTATCGTTTGAATTTGCATCATCTTTTAACAAGTTTCCATTGACCATTTTGCTTGTTTCTTATTTCCTAATAATAGGCAGTTAAGGCATCAAATATTGTTAAAAAAGGCATTGTTACCGCTATGTATATTTGAGACGGACATAGGGCGAAAAAAGGAGGGATCAATTAATATTGATTCTCAGATGCTTAAGCGCCTTAAAAAGGACACTAAAAAGATTTTGAAGATTTAAAAATTTATATTGTGCCTTGAAATAAACAATGCCTGATTTGTTCAAGCATGAAATTAATGTGTTATTTTTTATATTGTTTAGCTATTAATTAGGGGGTATTTTTTTCCAAAAACCCCATAATATATAAATCTCTATATTCTTAAATTCTCTTTTCCAGTTCCAATGATATGAGATATTCATTTTATTTATGAGAGACTGAAAAGAGAGAATAAAGATATATGGTTATTAAAGTATTGAGAAAATTTGAGGGGGTTTCAAAAAAAATAGAAAGAAATGTTTGCTTTTCGTTGCATGCACGAATGATGAAAACTATATTTCGTTTGTATGGATGGGTGAAATTTGTATGAACATGTTGCATTAATTAATTATGTATACAAGTCATATTGTAAATTCTGCCGTTGAATTGAACAATTGTACAATTAGGCTCAAATATTCTACTCATTATTAAATGAATATATGCACACCTTAAAACTTAAATAGCACAATAATCAAATAACCAACTTAAAAACGCTGTTTTGAAACTACAATTTAAACACTTCTTCGAGTCAAAATTTTAAATTAAATTACATAAACAAAACAAAATAATAAAATCTAATCACTATCGGGATCTGCCTCAACAATATCCGGTATTGAACCGAGCGATTCAGAATCAGAATCATACAACATCACCTCCTTATTCTTCAAACCCACACTCAAATCTTCATTAACATTACTCAATTCATCTTTATCACCCCCAATTGATAAATCTCCCTTATCATTATCATTATTATCATTCTTATCATTATTATTATTTTCTTTTTCTCCTTCCATATCATCACGTGACACCATTTCCACATCCATTTCCATTTTTTCACTTATCTTCTCTCCAGTTTCAACTCCAACTAAACCCTCCATTTCTTCTTCTTTCTTTTCATCATCATCACTTGAATTATTCCATCCACAATACATCTCTTCTTCATTTTCATTCTCCAACTCGTTTGTGGAACACGGATTTTGAAATGCGGTAAAAGCAATTCCCGCGAAATTGGATTCGGTAAAAGGGAGGTCGCGAGGGTGGATTAGTACTTCCAAGGATAAGAGTGCCTTCTCGCAAAATAAGGCGAGTTCTGTTCCTGTTTCTAACTTTCCTGTAAAAGATAAATGAACTAATTAGTTGATTAAATAAGTAAAGTTTTTATGGTGAAATAAAGGTAGGAATTAGTGTATAAGAAATTTTGAAATTCTCAAATTGATCGGTTGTTCAACTTTATTCTCAAACTAATCTAAAATGGACCTTGAAAATAAAAGGTTAATTGAATATTTTATATTTATAAATTAATTAAATAAATGAAGTTTTATAAATTAATTAAGTAAAGCTGAGTTTGTTATGTTAATATAAATGAAATTTGAAATCTCAAAGTGATAAAATGTTCAACCTTATGCTCAAACGAACAACAAAAGGACTTTGACAATAAAAGTTTTTTGAATATTTATGTATTATTCGAATATTTATATATTATTTGAAAATATGTTATTTATAATTGTTTACATATTATTTGAATATTACTTTCGGTGGTTTTTGAAAATAAAAGTTGAAGGCGTACTTTGAAAACTTAAAGTTCAAACATTAGGGGTTATTTTCAACAAATTTAAGAAAATATAGCGCTTTTTTGTGAATAAATCCCACAAATATATACATATACATAAACAACAAGATATAACAATACAAAAAACAAACCAATATACCTTTTTGAAACAATTGAATTCCGTGAGACAAACAACTCGGTCTAGCATGACAAGGCGAGAGTAAAGAAGCCAACAAAGCTTTAAACGCGACGAGCGTGAATTCCACTTGCGAACTTTCCGATTCCTCAAAACTCACATTTTTAACTTTATTATTATTATTATTATTATTATTGAATAAGGTATTAAATGCATTTGTTGAGATGGTTATTAGGAGACGGTCGATGTCGAGCCTCCAAGTTTCCGCTTTTACACCACCACCCTAAAAATAAAAATAAATTTAAAAATAGGTAAATTTATACAGATAATATGATGTTAGGACAAAATAATTCATTAATTAAGTAAATATATTAGTTTTAGGATTAAAAAAAAAGGTTAAGTGTACCACCGATGAAAAGAATCCTAATTCAAAAAAATAAAAGAGATTCGTACCATACAAAAAATGAAAAAAATATGCATAAATTATACATATAGCCAAATAAAATCATAATATGACCAAATAAACCGTCAACATAAGCTAATATCATATTTATTAAATTAGAAAAAGTGGTCAAGTGTACCAACGAAAAAAGTCTCAATTAAGAAAAAAAATATGCATAAATTATACAAATAGCCAAATAAGAACATACTACAACCCAAATAACTCACTAAATAATCCAATGTACTATTTTTCAAATAAAACAAAAAAAGAAATTAATCAATCATACCACAGATAAAAGAGTCTCAATTGCTTTAAGAGCCGCGATTTTCACATCAATTCGTACCGTCTTTCTCTCACTAACAATTTCCATTTCTTTATTCATTTCTTCCGTCTGATTCGACCCGCGAACCCGTTTCCTCTTTTTAGGGCTAATTTTCGGCAATATTTCATTATGACCTAATTTTGACGCGTTATTACTTTCTTGCCCTTCGATTAGGTCGTTTAGTGCGTTACTCACCAAAGGTTCGGCTAGGTATAGAGACATACCTAAATCATTTAAAAAAGATTAAAAAAAAAATGAAAATCAATGTTTTATCAGCATAAAAGAAAATAATTCATAAAAAAGGGAGATTTTTCAAAAAACGCCTAATATTTTCTTGTATTTATGAAAACCAACCCTACTTTAAAATTTAAACTTTCCAATTTTCAAAAATCCCCCAAGTTTTAAAATACTACAAAAAAAAACTAACATTAACTTTCTACAAAAAAACCTAACAATTTGCAAAACGTGTTAGACACATCATTTCATTATTATTTACATATTATTTGAATATTATCTAGGGTTCTTTTTTCACTAAGGGGTTTTTTTACTACTCCAAAAGTTAAGACGTTTTCCTTATCTTTTACAAAATAAAGGGATTTTTACAAAAATCTCCCCAATAAAAATAAATAATAATAACGTACCGACACCCATTGAATTGAGCAACAACTCAAGGGCATTATAGACTTTTGCAAAACGTGTTTATATATTATTTTTTAATACATTTAGATATTATTTAGGGTATTTTTTAAATTAAGGGGCGTTTGAGAACTTTAAAACTTAGGGTTTTCAAAAAATGGAAGTCGAAAGTAGGGTTCTTTTACTAATCCAAAAATTAAGATGCTTTTTCATAAATTTGAGAAAAATAAAGGCCGTTTGTCAAATAATCTCCCAAAAAATAAAATTAAATAAATAAATAGTAACTTACCGACACCCATTGAATTAAGCAACAACTCAAAGGCATTAAAAGTATAGAAGGTTAAAGGTACCAAATATATCACTTCAAATAAAAACTAAAATTAAGGGGCTTCTGAGAACTTCAAAAGTTAGGGGGGTTTACCCAAAATGAAAAAGTCAAAAGGCAGGGTTATTTTACAAATTTGACAAAATAAAGGCCGTTTTTTAAAATTTCTCCCAATAAAAAAAAAATAATAATAATAATAATGACTTACCAACACCCATTGAACCGAGCAACAACTCAAGGGCATTATAGACTTTTGCCCTCACAGCTGGCAAATCAGCCCTCATGAAATAATCAGTTACGAGCCTCACAACACTTGAAGCGTGCGGCAATATTTGACTGCACACAAAAAACAAAAATAAAAACTCCAATCAAAACATTTCAGTATAAAAAGGGAAAATTGCAAAAAAGACCGTGTGGTATTGGAAGTTGTGAAAAAGTCCCCGCGTTATTGGAAATCTCAAGTGATTAAATTATTAACAGCAACGGTGTTGAGTGTAGACTATCAGTAATGAAGGGTTTTTTTTTGCAATTTCCAATTTACACAATTTTTTTATTTTTTGCAATTGCGAGAATTGCAAGATGAATTATTCGAAATTTCAAGTGATTAAACTATTATAAAAGTAGTTTAATCACAAACAATACCCCCAAAAAAAGCAGCCAACCCATCTCTGAAATTCAGAACAATACCTGCGCAATCCCTTGATAACTCCTATTAACAGGTCGAGAAAGGTTAAGTGCAGAGCGGGGAGTTCCGCACAGAGCAGCTCTTGGTATAAGACTGTGGTTGAAGGAAGCACGGATTTGGTCACTAATGAGCCGTCTGTGTTGAGTACTCGGTGGATTAGGGAAAGTATTGCCTTAATTGGTATGGTTACCTGTACAACATAATAATAACAAAAATAATAAATAAATAAATAAATAATAATGATGATAAATGGAGTAAATGATTGAAATAGATTTATGAAATTTACTAAAAAGCAGCTGTGTTATACTTAAAATGGGGAAAAAAGACCCTCTTTTAATGGAACTTTAAAAAAAAAAAAACTTCAGTAATGGAAATTGCAAAAAAACCTTTCATCAATGGAAATTACAATTTTCCTGAAAAGGAGAGAGTTTTTTGACAATTTCCAATAATGAAGGGGCTAGTTTGCAATTTCCACTAATGGAAGGGCCTTATGCAATTTCATAGAGAATAGAGGGTTAATTTCTTTACAAATCCCAGAAAGGAGGGGCTTTTTTGCAATTTAAGCATAATACAGGGGCTTTCTTGCAAATTTCCCTATTAAATAATTGAATTTTTTTTTTTAGCAAACCTGAGAGGGATAAGGATTTGTGAGCATGGTTATGCAAGAATAAGTCAGAGACGAAACTAAAGGCGAAATATATTGACTAAGTCTTTTTGTCGCTTTGAAATTCAAATTCAAATTCCCATTTTCAGTTTGACTTTGACCGCCAAGTGGGCCAGGCGGGTCCTTGCCAGCTGGCACCAACAGTTTCATTATTTCCACTCCTTTTCCCTCTTCAAAAAAAACATAATAATAAAATAAACAATAATTTATTAGGCTTTGTAAGAATATAATCGACTCAAAATTAGTATGAATGGTTTATTGTTACCTTGTTCAAGGCCTTGAAGAGCGTCGTTTAATAAACTGTTTATGTTTATTAATATTTTTTGCATCATAACGGACCAATAATCACTGTCGTGTTTCACATGTGGTAGTAATGCCAATGCGCTTGAGTATTTCTAAAAAAGGACAAAAGTAAATATAATTTACATTAATTCGATATAAGGAAGAAACAAAAAATATATAATATAAATGGTCCTTACTTTTAGTAGTTCAAGATTGCAATTAACAGACATTATTTTTGATGCAAGAGCAGATTCAACCTAGTAAAAAATAAAATGAATTCACACACTGGTGAGTAGCAAGAAAAAAATAAAAATAAAAAAATAATAAATGGAAAAAAAATTTACTTTTTCATAATATCTGTGCACAGAAAAAGGATAAAACTTTATGAGTGTGCATAACAAATCAACCGCTCCTTCCTGAAACAAATTATACATTTATATTAAACTATATTTTTATTAAAAATTAGATAAATTAATGAAAAAACATACATTATTATCATTTAATAACTGGATTAATGGTTGAACAACTCGGCCAGCAAACGATGTTGCCTCTTTCTTTACTTGCGAAAAACTCGCAAGCCTGTAACAATATTAACAAATAAAAATCAATGAAACTAGGGTTTCACAAAAATTAGTGTATCACTACTAAACCCTAATATAAAGTTTATGAACTTACCGTGTGAATAAATCAGATAAGGCAGCACAAGTCGCCTCAATTACAAAACGGGTATTTGATGAATCCTATTGTATTTATAAAATTAGATGTAATTTCAGAATTTAATATGTTACAAAAAATGAATTAATATACTCGAAATGTAATAATTAATTAAATAACCTGAATATTGTGCAAAAGCTTCTCAAACCAAACCGAATAACAACTCACAATCCGACTCGCACTACACTCTTCAATCGTGACTCCCATCAAACACGTCCCCACCCATCTTCTCTGCGGCTACAAATCCAAAAAAAAAAAAAAAAAATCAAACCATCAAAACCCCAAAACCCAAATCCCCAAATCAAATCCCCCAAAATCAAATCCCCCCAAAATCAAACTCACCATCTTGTCCACAACCATCCCCGCCAACCTCTCCGCCCACGCGTCAACATCCACTCGCCACTCATCCAAAACCTTCGGCTCCAGTTTTTGAACGGAGGTCTCGGTTAACAGGCCGTGGATCTTGAGCTTGTCGAGCAGGGAACATAACTGGAGATCTGGGGTTGAGTCGAGGTCTCTGGTGAGAGCGCGGAGCAGGCGCGGCTTCAGGCGGAGGTCCTGAAGGCCGGCGGAGAGGTAGTCGGAGCTGGACATGGCCGGAGTGGTGGGAAAGAGGAGAAAGAGAAGAGGGTTTAGGGTTTTAGATAGGAAGGAAAAGAAATTATTTATTTTAGTGAAGATCAGACATAAGTTAGTCTTTGGATTATATTTCTCTATGATATTTCAGGCCCGTATAAAAAAAAATCTCTTATTATATCCAGACCCATATACAAATATTGATTTTATTATATTTCGAGCCTACACACAATTTTTTATTTATTATATTTCAAGCCTATAAAGATTTTTCTTTATTATATTTCAGGCCCAAACAAAAATTTCCTTTCATTATACAGGCTCGCTCAAAAATTTATCCTTTATTGTATTTTATTATTTTATACAGGTGTACATCATGATGATATATATATTATTACATAGCATATAAAATATAATTCAAATATAACATCAGCTAATCTGATAAAATTTTAAGTGTAATTCAACTACTTTTATAGTTATATTTTCTATTTTTATATTTGAATTAACTAGACATAAATGCAAAACTATTATCATAACATAAAAAATTATTTTGTATGTCGGCAAGATAGTGTTCTGGTTGAGCTATCTTATACGTGCACTTGAGTCAAAATTTTGATGGAGAAATCATAATCGATTAGGATGATTGTGATATATTATAACCTTTACAAAAATACATGTAATGTTTATTACATGTACTTGTGCTGAGATATATGCGAAAAGGGAAATCTGCAAAAAAGCCCCTGCATTATGCCTTAATTGCAAAAAAGCCCCTGTCTTATTGAAAATTGCAAAAAAGCCCCTATATTATTGCTTAAATTACAAAAAAAACCCTATCGTTAGATTGAAGCTAACACCGTTAGTTTCAGTTGTTTAATCACTTCAAAATTATTTTTTTTAAATATTAATTAATATTTTATCTAAAAATTATATTTCTTAAAAAATATTTTTAAATCTATTTTTAAGAAAAAAATTGAAAAAAATTTTGTTTCAGAAAAACTTTTGTTTCGGGAACATATATTTTTAATAAAAAAAATTACTGAAAAATAATATTTATTTTTTTAAATATTAAAAAAATATTTTTTCATAATTATTTTTAAAATACTTTTTCTACAAGAATGTTAATTATCATTTAAAAAATAATTTTGAAGTGACTAAACTACTGAAACTAACGGCGTTAGCTTCAATATAACGGAAGGGGCTTTCTTGCAATTTTAGCAATAATGCAAGGGCTTTTTTGCAATTTCCAATTAGGCAGAGGCTTTTTTGCAATTAAGGCATAATGTAGGGGCTTTTCTGCAAATTTTCCATGTGAAAATTATGGTCCTTTTTCTGGATTGAAACAGTGGATTCTGCTGTTGCGTACCTCTCCGATCTTTGTTTGATTATTATTAACTTTTTAGCACAAAACAGTGTTCACGATCTGATCATCAGAAAGAAACAATTCGATGGATGGTATTGTTGGAACCTGTCTTTCACATTCAAATTTCTGAACCAAACATCGTGGTTGTTAATACATGTTCTCAATGAAATCACTGCCACATGTTCCAATTGAAACCACTAGAGACTAACGAATATACAGGTTCATTACAGCAATTGAAACTCAAACCTAAAAATACTCAATCGAATTATATGAATAAAAATACTCAATCGAATTATATTAATAACAGACTTATATGATTATTTAAGTAACAGGAAGTTCTATTTAATACTCATTGAGTAATTAAAACTTATGGAAGACAATTTCATATTATCTTAGCAAAAACAAGAATTACGTCTTGTATATCTTTCATCAAATTAGCGTCACAAAAACTAGTTTCGCTGTCATCTTTTTTTTCTAAAGAAATTCATATTTTTCTATAAAAAATTAAGAACATAAATGATAAAAATAAATAATTATTCACTTTCAAAATAAATACATATGTATATTCTATCTGAGAGAAAATGCATTTAAATTTTCTACCATATGAATTCAATTATTACATGTTAATCAACTTATTACTAATTATTAATATTCCTCTTTTGATTTCTCATTTGTGCTAAATTTGACTTTCCATTTACTTGCTAAATTAGCAATATTTTCAAGAAAATAAAAATAGAATCTATTAAATATAACAGGAAATAGAGGCTATCAAATATGAAAGCTGACTGAAAATCTATTAGAATATTATTTATGATTTCAAGATTAGAAAACTAATTAAATTTAACAATTAATAGCAAATTGATTAAGATGGCTAACTAAAAGAGAAGCATATAAATCAAAATATTAATTATCACATAAACTCTAAATTATAATACTTTTTACATGAATCGAAGCATATAAATCGAGATTTCATAAAAAAAAATAGATTTAAATTTTCAAATAAAGAAATTGGAGATACTAACCTCATACATATACACAACAACAACAAATAATTAGACTAGATTTTAACATCAAAAAAGAGTAAGATTCAAAAAACAGAATTATTGGCTATGACTGACTAGACTATAAGTTAGTAAAATAAACAATTTAATGCCTTCACAACATTATTACCAATTAGCAAAATAATTTACTAACTAAACATCTACATGACTATTAGTTAGTGAATTCAATATTTACTAACTAAACCTACACTGACACAAAAAACGGAAAACAAACGACACAACAAAAAACTGACATATCTTTAATCACAACAACGAAAACTTACAACTGACAACTAATCGCGAGTATGAATCGACTCAACGAAACAATCGAGATCTCTAGCGACAAATTTCTTTTATGATCAGTGCTTCAATCAAACATATGCATCTAAAATAAGTCATCCAAAATTAACAAACTGAGAGGTAGATGTTATTTAAATTCAATTTCCAGCTCAATTTGAAACAAGAAAAGTAATTTGACACTTTGAACTAACAGATCAATTGAAAAAATTGGGGAACTTTGAGTTCTTACCAGTCTTCATAGTTATGCCAATCTGATTGTGAAATCCAAGCAGTTGAAGATCCGACTTACTTTCAAGCTTAATACTCTTAATAGTCCTTACAAGTCATACAAGTCTTAAGAGCATCTCCATACGGCGGGAATCTTTCAACTTCTTCCACCGATTCTTAATTAGAACAATCAAAACATGGAATCATTCAATCTAAGACTGAAAGATTCTTCGAGAAGTTTCGGCACAGCCCCCGGTCGCCGCCGTGAGAGGAGGAAGAATGCAACGTGATAGCGTTCATAGTAAAAGAAGAGTTGGGTCGAGATGATAAAAAGGAGCTCGAGCTCGCCTTCCATGACGACAGCGATCTGTCTCCTCTCTTTGCATTTGATCTCCTTTTTTTTTGTTCTTTTTCCTCTTTCTTTCGTTTTTTTATCTCCGCTTCTCGTTTTTACCGTACCGGAGATCGAAGAATAAGTACTGGAGATGGAACAAAGATATTGGAGATAGAGAAAGAAGACAAAATCATTAGACCCGAAATTACGACTTTACTCTTTTATCATTTAAGTTATGTAGAAAAAACTTGTACAGTACTCTACTTTCAGAATAATCTGAACCGTTCATCAGAACTAATATTTTCAATGTGGAGTACTGTAGACAAGCTCTTATAATTTAATGCATTTTGCTCGAAATTTTGCAGCGTAACACAAGGATTATTCTAATAACATCATTAATATATTAATAAAAAAAAGATGTCTTAATATACATAGAATTTGAAACAAATGAAGAGATATATATATAACAGTTAGATATTTCACATGAAATATCTCACCCAGCAAATGCAAAACTAGTAATTATATGAGTATTTTTACATAGCATATAAAATACAATTTATTATACAACATCAGCTAATCTGTTTTAATTTTAAGTGTAATTCAACTAATTTTGTAGTTACATTTTATATTTGAATTGACTAGATGACATAAATGGAAAACTATTATCATAACATGAAAGACTATTTTATGTCACACAAAATAATGTTCTGGTTGAGCTATATATCTTATAAGTGCACTTGAGTCAAAAATTTGATGGAGAAATGATAATCTATTAGGATGATTATAATATATTATACCCTTTACAAAAATACATGTTATGTTTATTACATGTGCTAGCTTTTGCTGAGATATATATGTGAAAATTATGGTCTTTTTCTAGATTGCGATAGTAGAGGAAAAGGGGCATCCATTCTGCTGTTCCGTACCTCTCCAATCTTTGTTTGATTATTAGCACAAAACACTGTTCACTATATGCTCATCAGAAAGCAACAACTCGATGGATGGTAGAGGGACCTCTCCAATCTTTGTTTGATTATTACAGTAGTTGAAGCTCAAAGTTGAGTGACCTCGTACGATTCATTATAAAGTTGAGTGATATGTGGTGAAATAATTGTAAATTTCGATGACCTCCCGTGATTTTGGTAAATCTGATATGATTATTTGAGTTATAAGTCAGTGATGACGTAGACTGTTTAAATCAATGATAATGTGTCTACAATGGATGGAAGATTAACCGAGTAGCCTAATTAAAACAAATCAAAAGTTGAGTAATTTATTGAGAACAATTGAAAATTTGATGACATATTTGATCATTTTATTCAAGTTGAGTGATCTATGGTGAAATTTATCCCACTTTTATTCCTCAAATTTCGGCAAAAATTGAAAGAAAACGCGTAGTCTCAGATGCACAGCAGAATAAAAATTTTACCCGTTTTCTAACCAAGGATCCGTGTAATATCAATCAAATCAGAAAAGGTAAATCTAATTCATACCTTGGATTCGGCTAATCCGGTTAGTAGGGCTTCGCGATTCGTCCTTGAACGATCTCCCTACATCTCTTGCGGATCTGATCACGAAAGGCGCTACGACTCCGGCACCGCCCTCTACACATATCCATACGTGAACTGCACTCGTCGGCGGAGAAACCGAGATTATTATATCTAGTTTCTCTTGCTCTCCTTCAATAGGCGGCTAAGATGTGGTCTAAATCTTCTGACCTAATTAGACAAACCCTTCATCTATTTATAGCATCCGATACTCACACTTCTTCACCTTTCTTTTGATTTTCTGTGTCCAACCGAGTTAGTTATGTTTGTGTGCGACCATGTAGATTCATTTAATATTGGTAATAAACTTCAAGTTTATAAATAATAAGTAGCCTCTAGTACGACGTTATGATTACCCAAATTAAATGAATGATACGTGATCATAACCTATGCTTTTGTTACTGCTAAGAGTGATAATTATGTTCAAAACAAAAAGGGACATAATAAAAGTTTTCCAAAATGTGATCACTGTGGAAAAGTAGGTCACATAAAAAGTAAATGTTGGTATCTTTATCCGCATCTGAGGCCTAGGATCCGAACTAGTGATAACAAGTCAATTCCACAAATTGTCTCCACGGAGTCACAGCCGTAAATTTCTCTACAAGATTTGGCGTGGTGTCTCCAACAACTTGGTAGCTCGACAACTAATACAACTCTAGAATCATCTCGCCTAGCACATGATCCGGGTAATCTTTATGCCTTATTATCTACATCTAATTCTTTCACTTGGGTTATAGATTCAGGTGCTACCGATCATATGACTAGTAATTTAAATTGTTTGTCTACTTTTAATAATACTTCCAACAAACAATCTGTTTGCATTGCTAATGGTTCTCTTGTTCCAACACGTGGTACTGGAAAAACAAAAAATTTTCTTGATTCTCATATCTCTCATGTATTGTTTATGCCATCTTTTTCATCAAACTTGCTTTCTGTTAGTAAAATCACACAAGAGTTAAATTACATTGTTATTTTCTCTTCTAATAATGTTGTTTTTCAGGACAGAGCCACGGGGAAGATGATTGGTAAAGGAAGACAATCCCATGGCATGTACTTATTAGAACAAAATGAAATAAATAAAGCTTTACATGTGAGACATGAAAAATCGAAGGAAGCAAGGTTATGACACTATAGAATGGGTCATCCATCAAATGGCTCTTTAAAATGTTTACTGCTTAATTTAATATTAGAATCTCATTCTTGTGAAGTTTGTAGGTTTTCGAAGCAAACTAAATTGCCTTTTTCACTTTCCATTCATAATTCAAATTAAAGAACCTTTTGATTTATTGCATTCTGATGTTTGGGTCCCTACTCCTATTGATTCTTATGATGGATTTAACTATTTTGTTATATTTATTAATGATTTTTCACGTGCTACTTGGATTTACTTGCTTAAGTTGAAAAGTGAAGTTTTTACAGTTTTCAAAGATTTTGTTAACATGATTTCAAATCAATTTAATAAAAATATTAAAATTTTAAGAACCGACAATGGTGGAGAATATGATAATAAAATATTTTCACAATATTTACGAGAACTAGGGATTATTCATCAAACAACTTTTGTTGGAACTCCGGAAGACCGGAACAAAAAGGAGTTGCGGAAAGGAAAAATAGACACCTTTTAGAGAAAACTAGGTCTTTGCTTTTTCAAATGCATGTCCCAAAAATATATTGGTCAGATGCTGTTTGAACAGCTTGTTATTTAATTAATAGACTTCCAACCAAAGTTCTTAACAAAAAATCGCCGATGGAAGTGTTCAAAAATAAAACAGTTGACATATCTCACTTGCGTATATTTGGTTGTTTATGTTACGTGCACATACCTGAAAGAGAAAAAATTGAAAAAAGGGCTAATAAATATTTATTTCTTGGTTATTCTTCTAGTAACAAAGGTTACAAGTGTCTTTGATCCAAAGTCTAAAAAGTTTTTTATTTCTAGAAATGTGCATTTTGTTGAAACAGAACCATATTTTTCAAGTCAATAAGAAAATCCTAACATTCATATTCAGGGGAAGAATGTTCAAAGAATGCTTCCATTGCCAGATAATATGCAAGATCTATCAATTGGATTAGACAGACAAATGAGGCATTAGAAGATCATGGTTCAAAAGATATGCATGCTCAAGGTGTTCAAATTGAAGAAATTAATAACTCTTCTCAAGAATCGAGAGAGACGACTTCCCCACCATCGGTAGAACCTCCTCGAAGATCAAATCGTGTATCTTGCCCTCCAACCAGGTTGTCAGATTTCTATACTTATAATGCTATTTCATTTCCAATAGAAAAACATATAGCTCATGAAAAGCTATCTCCTAAATATGTTGCATACCTAAGTTCTATATCACATAATTTAGAACCATGGAGGCCAATACCCGACCTGTCTGGAAGAAAGTCATGGATGAAGAACTTCAGGCACTTCACAAAAATCACACTTGGGATATTGTTAAATTGCCTAATGGAAAAAAAAATATGTTAGGTGTCGATGGGTTTATAAAATCAAGTACCATAGTGATGGGTCCGTTGAAAGATACAAGGCTAAATTAGTCTCAAAGGGTTTTACTCAAATGTACGGTGTCGATTATAAGGAAACGTTTGCTCCTATTGAAAAAACGTTGGCCTTTGTATCAAATGGATGTAAAAAATACTTTTTTGTAAGCTGATTTACATGAAGAAGTTTATATGGACTTACCTCCTGGAATTGCAAATGAAAAACAAAAGGGTTTAGTTTGTAGGTTGAGAAAAGTAATATATGGGTTAAAACAATCACCACGTGTGTGGCATATAAAACTGGGCTCAGCCTTAATAACTATAGATTTCCAAAGAAGTAGGTCTGATTCTTTCTTGTTTGTAAGAAAAATAATTTCAGGTACCACTATTGTTTTAGTTTATGTAGATGACTTGGTTATTTCAGGTAATGATCAAAATGGAATTTTAACATTATAGAAATACTTGTGAAAAGTTTGATATAAAGGATCTTAGTATATTACAATATTTTTTGGGCATTGAAGTTGCTCACTCACACAAGGGAATATATATTTCTCAAAGAAAGTATGTTTTAGACTTATTAAAAGAAACAGGCAAATGAGGATCAAAACTTTTTAATACACCAGTTGATTATAACCATAAATTGGATACATATGAAGGCAAACCTTTAAATATTAAATTGGATACATATGAAGGCAAACCTTTAAATGATGTTAAACGTTTTCAACGATTAGTGGGTAAGGTAAATTAATATACTTAACAATAACCAGACCAGACATAACATATGCCGTAAGTCGTGTCAGTTAATTCATGCATGCACCACGCACATGTCATATGGACGCGGTGAATAGAATTTTAAGACATCTAAATTAGTCATCCCTTGGTAGAGGTATTTGGATGAAAAAGAATGGTCATACACGTATTTCTGATTTTTCTGATGCAGATTGGACGGGTTGTCCAGTTGATCGAAGGTTTACCACCGGCTTTTGAATGCTAGTAGGAGGCAATCTGGTCACGTGGAGAAGCAAGAAGCATAATGTAGTCACAAGGTCAAGCACTGAGGTCGAGAACAGAGCAATGGCATCTACTACAAGCGAGATGGTCTGGTTGAGAGCTCTCCTTCAAGATATGGGATTTCCCACCACCTTACCGATGAAGATGTTTTGCGATAATCAAGCTGCCATGCATATTGTTTCCAATCCCGTGTTTCATTAAAGAATGAAACACGTTGAAGTTGATTGTCATTTTGTCCGAGACAAGGTTCAAGCAAACATTATCGAGACACCATATGTTTGAAGTAAAGATCAGCTTAAGCCATTAAAAAGCAATGTTTTTCACCGAGTTCTGTCCAAATAAGGCTCGATTAACATCGACGCACCAATTTGAGGGGGAGTGTTAGGAAATATATTTATATGGAAACAAATTTAAAATTATGCACTAGCAGTTAGGAATGTTGTCTGTATCTTTTCATTTAATTAGATAGGATCTTTCCTTGATTTATGACCTAATATGGTCCAATTAATTGTCATAGATTTTATTCCATATGGTATATGTATTGGTGCCTATAAATGTATCATCCTTGTATTCTTAGAAATTCAAGACAATATACACCATTTTATCATGTTTCTCTCTTCTGTTTAAGTTCCATTCTATTTCAATTATCAAATAATCTCTCTTGTCCACCCAACATATTTCATCTCTCCCATCTCACCCATCCTCCCTTCTCTCATTTTCTTTTATCTTCAATCTCAAATTTGTGTTTGCACAATAAACTACATCAACATATTCTCTGTTTTTTTCTCTTTCATTTGAGATCAAACTAGCATAGTATTAGTTTTAAGTTTATGTGGATGTGCAATGTTTGTGCAATTGTGAGAGGAAATGGCAAATAAGAAATGGAGAAATCAAGATGCGCAGAGAGATGTGTTTTCTAGAATTTTATGAGTACTTGTTCCTTTTTATTGCTAAAATCTGTATATACAATACAAGGACAATTTAATTTGTCTAATTCATACCTTTCTTGAATTTCATATTGAATGTAATATTTTCCTCTTCCAAGGCAAGTTGTTGAAGACTAAAATTTTCAAGTGTAAGAGTGTTAGTTGAATGAATGGTATGCTTAGTGTGAGTGAGTGATGCCGAATGAATGGTGTGTTTTAAGTGTGTTGTCTAGAATGAAAAATGGTGAATAGAGAAGGCTTAGGAGAAAAAACTAGAGAAATATAATTATATAAAGATTTTGTAATTTTCTATGGTGTTGTTTATAGGCAAATTAGTGATAAATTATGCTAATCAGTGATAAAAAAAGATGTTTTTCCTAATATTATCTATTTATAATCCATTCTTTTCTAATCATGTAAGGGCGTTTTGGACATTTATGAAACATATACTTTTTAAATCAACTTTATCTCAACTTTTATCTTTATTCTCTTACCAAACATCTTTATAAAATGGAGAGTTAAGGAGGGATATTTATGGGAAATTATATTCATAAAATCAAAGGCCATTTTTCAACTCATTCAAAAAAAGCTAGTTTTGCAATTTAAATATAATACAAGGTTTTTCTTGCAAACCTCTCTTTAATTTTCAAACATTAAATATAAGTTAAATGATTGCACTTTAAATACAGCCTAGAGCATGGCCTTGGAAGTCTGTGCAATCTATTTCCTTAGCAATTCCAGCCTATGGAGCTACTGCTTTCTTATTCCCTCTTGTTTTTCTCTCTACTCCTCATCTCTGTTATTTTTCTCAAACACAAAGCAACTCAAAGACCTGCTTTAAAGTTACCTCCTGGCCCGTGGCCCCTTCCCTTCCTTGGAAATGTCCATAATCTTATTGGATATCCTCCGCATCGCACAATGCGAGATTTATCAAGACGGTACGGTTCACTAATGTTCCTTCTACTCGGTGAGACCCCCACAATTATTGTCTCTTCATCCGATGCTGCCAGAGAAATAATGAAAACCCGTGACACCTCCTTTGCATCACGACCGCTTAGTACCACTACCCGTTTTCTCTTTAGTGACGGAAAAGGCATTATATTTTCTCCATATGGAGAATATTGGCGACAAATGCGTAAAATATGCATTTTGGAGCTATTAAGCATGAAACGTGTTCGGTCGTTCAGATCAATTCGAGAAGAAGAAGTCGGTAGCCTGATGGAACATATCTCTTGGTGCTCATCTCAAGGTCAGCTTGTCAATCTTAGTAAGAGAATGACTCTAATGATAAATGACATTGCAGCAAGGGCCACTATTGGAAGCAAGTGCAAGAACCAAAGCATGTTCTTACGGGAGCTTGACACAACAGTGAAGCTCCTGCAGGGGTTCAATTTGGTGGACTTGTTTCCATCATCTTGGCTAGCGAGATTCATTAGTGGTGCAGTACGTGAAGCCACGAGAAGCCGACGGGCACTAGATTGCCTTTTAGATGATGTCATCAACCAGCATAGAGAGAAAGAGACCATCAAAGGAGGTGAAGAACAGGATGATTTAGTTGAGGTTCTACTCAAAATACATGATGAAGGGACACTACATAGTTCTATTGACATGGATACTGTCAAGCAACTAATCTTTGTAAGTCCTAATACACATAGATAATATACATTCATGGATTCCTGAATACATATATTCAACACACCATTTTAGATTTACAAACAAATAAAAAAGAAAAAAAGGACTACCAAGTGGCCAATTGTAATAATCCGGTTTCATATCCAAGCAACAAAACCAATGAAATAAATTACCAAGCCACTTAAGAAAGAATTAACTGTTTACTTCAAAAGTACATGATCCCAACAATTCATTAAAAAATTTCCTCCTAATTTTTAGGATCTTTTTGCGGCAGGCAGTGAAACCTCGGCAACAGTTCTAGAGTGGGTAATGTCAGAGCTCATCCGGAATCCACTAGTGATGAAAAAGGCACAATTAGAAGTACGAGAAGTCCTCAAAGTTGGATGCGCGAATGTATCCGAGTCAGATATTGTTAAACTAAGCTACTTGCATCAAGTCATCAAAGAGACACTAAGGCTGCATCCTCCTGTTCCTTTGCTTGTCCCACGAAAATGCCGAGAAACATGTCGTATTTCTTGTTATGATATACCTGAAGGAACAACAGTGCTAGTGAATGTGTGGGCTATAGGTAACGTGTTTGTTCCAGATTTTTTTAAACTTCTATTTTTTCTTGATATTTTAAAACCCGTATGTTTTAACAAAGAGCCCTTGAAAAATGCATCGAACCTTTTTATCCTTGTTCTACATCTCCATCAAATCATAGATTTACTCCAAGTTATAGTTTTTGTAGTGGCAAAATTATCCTTCCTACCTTACTAAATATTTTGTAAAATATTTTGCAAAATTGTGTATGGAATATAATATTATAAGTTTAATGGAATACATTATAATTTATCATATTTTTTTATTTTTTTCATTTTATAAAATTTTATAAAATTTTTCATTCACTTTGTTCTTTTGTTATATTTTCTGGAAAATATTGTTAGTCAAGAAAATTAGTTTATTTTGATATTAAACATCGCTAAAATTTTGTCACAATTCTGTCAAAAATACTAGAAGTGTATTGGCTTTTACTCTCACATGCATCCAAATCTGCGGAGAAATTCATAATAGACGGCTTTAATTAAAGCCAAAAAGACATTCCATAGTTAAGCAAAGATAGGTTAGGGTAAATATGTTATTCACTTGGAGTAAATGATTTGATTAAAAGTGAATGTAAGGGTAAAATAAAAATACCTTAATATAGTGCCCCTCAAAAAAATAAAAAAGCTTGTTTACCATATAAAAACTCAATAATTGTTTTTAGAGGGGAAACTAACTTACGAGGGTAAACTCTGTCGGGACACTTTAAGAAAATAAACAAACTTTTTCCAAATAAAAACTCATTACTTGCTGTAGTATAGTGAATACAATAATGTAAAATAAAAATAGTGGAGGTTTCTAAAATGTTCATAATATTAAGGGCTTCTAAAAAAAATCACCTTCTTTTTTATCAGAGAAAAGAAAATACGTATGTGTAATAATCATGAAGATAAATGTTCAAAGATAAATATTCTGGAGAATCATGAAGTATTGTATATTATTGTAGGCAGGGACCCAAGATACTGGAAAGATCCGGAGGAATTCATACCAGAGAGATTCAATAAAAATAATGTTGATTTCAAAGGGCTCGACTTTGAGTTTCTCCCTTTCGGTTCAGGTAGACGAATGTGTCCTGGCATGTCATTCGGACTAGCAAGTGTGGAACTAGCACTGGCTAGCCTTTTGTATCATTTTGACTGGAAACTTCCACATGAAGCCAAGCTTGAGGAACTTGACATGTCCGAGTCACTCGGAATCACTACCCATAGAAAAGTTCCCCTAGAATTGCTTGCAACATCTTACAAATCTTGTGTTGCTTAAACTTAGTTGTAACATGCATGCTTGTTTGAAAAAAGTACATTAATAAAATGAGGTTTAGTCTTAATCATTATGTCCGAAATGCTGTTCAAATATATTGTATCATTTACCATATCAAGATTAGTAATATATTCAAGCCCATGTATAATTTTTTTTTCTTTTTTTTCTTTTTTTTGCATAAACCCATGGGTAACTTGTTTAAAAAACACCGACTATCGTTTATATTACAGACCATAACACTGCAAAAATAGAAAAGAAAAAACACGAAAATGATAACCCGACTCCAAAGGGGAAAACTCCAGAAAACCAGAAACCTCATAAAAGCACGGCCAAACAAACCCTAGAAAAGAGATCATCCCCAATCTTCTTCGCCCTAATTCCGACTCATAATCGCCGGCATAACTGAATCCTCATAATCAAGCCGGAGCACTCACGCCGTGTTAGCAAGTAGATCCGCCTCTAAATTCATCTCTCTAGGAATGAATTAAATCGGTGGGTCTTTAACCCAACGTTTCCAGATTAAGCAGTCCCTTGCTCTTTGTACTGCCGTCCAAGAAGAGAGACAGCTCACTGGACTCTGTGCATTCTTGAATTCATCGAGCTACTTCCAAATTATCCGTGCAATAGATACACGAAAGATTCTCAAATCGTTCTGTTGCAGTTTGTAATGCAACAGCAAGCTCTTTGAATTCACCCTGCAGGGCATGAAAGATATCGCGGTGGACTTTAGAGATGACTTTGAGGAACCCACCACCGGCATTCTTGAAAATTACCGCAATAGCTGATATTTTCCTCTGATCAAGCAAAAAATCCACCCAGCAGGCCATATCTTTTGCCTCATTATTCAACCCTGCACTGGTACCATCTCCTGAATCTGAAGCCAAGACTGAGATAACTCCTCTTTCCTCCCCTGAGCCATAGAATATAAGGTACTAGCGAGTACCCGGGCTCCGCTTCAGATAAGATACATTCCAAAAAAAATTCCAAATTATATAATATTTAATTGTTTTTAAGGAAAGAAGATAATAAATAAAGTAAAAATTAAAGAACTTAACTAGGATAATATTCGCATTACGCTGCGAATATTTTCATTTTAGTATACAATTAGATTATTATTTCGTGCTATATCTTTGATTTCGTGAAACAGTTATATCAAAATATATTTATGTTGTTGAAAATCATATTATATTAATTTATGTACTAAGTTTCATCAATAACATTTGAAATTTTTATTCATGTGGCGTATATATACCGTACATAATTTTGACAACTAAAAAAATCAATAATGAGAATATGAATTAATAGTTTAAGAAAATTGATCATATTAGTTTTTCTTAAATATCACCTTATTTATTTTTCTTATATAGTTTATTCTTTTCTACAAATGTAATGTATTATTAATTTATGTCTCTTCCCTATTTTATTTTCTCTTATTATGTTGTAAAGTGATGATAACATAAGAAAACTTAAGAGAATAAGTAAAGTAACTTTATACTCGTGCTACGCTGCAAATAATTTCATTTTTTTTAGATATATAATAGATAAACTTACAATTATAAAAATTACACATGCTCTCCGTAACTTTTTAAAAAAATATGTATAAATTAAAATAACGTTTAAATTGATTCATAGCACATAAACAAATATAGAAACTTTATGTAGAGTACTTTAAGTATTTCTTTTAGTTATAATTTTGTATTACATTATAAGATATTTTATCACCTCTAATTTTATAATTACGGATAACTTTATATAATAAATTATGTTATTATAAATTAATTATATAAATAATAACTTAATGAAAAGAATAAATCAATTTTTTAACAAGGCACTATGAATTAATCTTTATAATCTCAATTTAAGTTTCTTTTCGGTTGTTCTCTGAAGTTATGTTGTTGTCTTTTGATACATTATATTTAGAAAAATATATAAGTTATAATCATCTTCAGATGAAGCTCGAAAAAAAGAAAAAAATAATAAGACAATTTATTTCGAATAATTTAGTAGAAGCACCAAAAGATTTACTCAAATATGTCTCATTTTTTTTTAAAGTTTGAAGAAAAAATACGATGTTATACATAGAGAAATTAATGTTGTGTTCTAATATAAAAAACATATATAATATGGATCATTTTATTAAAATAATATCATAATTAATTTTATCATTTATTGATCTTATTCAACTATCAAAATGATGTGCAATAGCAATATACTTTATGAATAAATGAATCACATATCTATCGCTGAAACATATAATATATTAATTAATGTAATGTATTTCTTAATATACTATTTTCTTGTAGTGAGAACCCAAAAACTTGATGGTTCTCACCAAATCGAAAATGTAAAACAAAAAAAAGTAATCTAATAAATTTATGATTATGTATTAATACCACACGCATAGCCGGTCAAAAATCTGACATTTTCATCATCGTTTAACTGAAATATCAAGGAACTTGAGAAATTAAATAATAAAATTTGAGAATTTTTTTTTATATCAGACAGCGCAAAGAAATTTAATGGCATGGTTCAATGAGAAGGCTCAAAATGAGATGAAAAATAATGGAGGTGGGGTTAATTTATCTAAATGTTTGAATTTATAATTTATTGATAGCACAAAAAAAATAATTTATTACATTATATTTTAAATATTTAATTATTTAAATCTAATTATATAAAGATATATTTCTCACATGAGCATATTTACTTACTTAGTTTATCTTCAAATACTTCACCAAGAAAAAAAATATTTAATTCGAACTATAGCAATATGGAATTTAAAATAAAAGTGAAAATTTAAATAAATTTAGGTTTGAATAGTTTAACGTTACAAATACAATACTTTATTATGAATTACTATTTTTTTAAATAAGAAAAGAAAAAATTAAATAGGTTTTAATGAATGGAGTCTTCATTTATGTTTGCATTAATATTTGATTATAAATACGCACCATGATTCGTTAGAATCATTTGATTCAAATTTAATGATTCAAAATAACTTCAACCATTCTCGCCTAATCGAGTATAGAATAGCAAACACCAAAATCACAAATCATTGTTGTACATGTTAGTATGATATATAATTAATGTCACAAGAAATCAGAGTAAATAAAAAATTCAATGGTGTAGATGTAATCATGTTATTTAATTCAATAGAGGAAATAATTCAGGTGATGTGGCCTTATGAGATTGCTCAAAAGGCTTTGAAAAATAAAGGGTTGGGAAATATTATTTTTTTTTTTTTTTTTTGTTTGAGGCACAGCTTGAGGTAGAACTTCATATTATGTATTACTTCCTAAGTATTAAAAAATTCAGGTAAATCGATATTAGAGTCATTGACAATAAAAAGACTTCCACTCATGAGTTAATTTTACTTTCTCTTGACCTCTCTTATTTCTATGTTAATTTGATTATATCTCATAATATTTTATAAATATTAAAAAAACTAAATATATAAAATATTAATTAACAGAATAAATAGTATATACTTAATAGTAAACACAATAATAATATCTATTGTTCATTATTTCTAACAAAAAAAATGTAGGAACCTTTAAAATAATGATTAACATATAATTAGTAAAATAAATAGAATAGTGAAACATGTGTCATGATAGTTTATTTAATTCCTCATTAAAAAGTACAATTAATTATGTTATAATAATTTTATAATTTGTTACACAAACATATATATTTTTTTAATCTTACCATAAATAATTATCCTCTCAATAATAATAGTCGAAAATGTGTCTTTGAAAAAAAAAATACATACAATGAGATTTGTTGCAAGTTAAAACAAATGTAAATATAACTATTTTTTTTTCATTTTTTTTGGTACGTGAAAGATAATTACTCTAATTCTTAAAATTCGACTGTCAAGTAAAATATTCTTTTGATGAAAAAATTCAAGAAAAATTTATATTAAAATGATTTCATGAAAAAAAAGTGATGAAATCTTTCCCCATAACTTTAAATATTATGCAATGTATAATTCAACTTATATGCTAATATGAGAAATTTATATTAAAGTGACATTATAATATTTGATTTTAAAATTTTAGATGATTGCGTTGTGTGTGATTCAATAAAAAACTATTAATAAAAATATTTATTTATATTTTAATGAAATATTTTAATATTAAACTATCAATATGTAAATTGAGTGAGTAAAATAAAAATATAATATAGAATGAATATTAATTAATAATGGTTTATTTTGTAAATAAATTTACTTAAACATTATTCACTACACGAAATAACATAGAGATTTTGCCACAGAAAATCCAAAGCATGACGTGTCAACATTCTAGCTCAAAGTGACCTTTGTATATAATAATAATAATAATCATAATAATAATAATAATAATAATAATAATAATAATAATAATAATAATAATAATAATAATAATAATAATAATAATTAGTGAAATCAAAGTTTCAGGCCAAAGTCAAAGTTTCTCTTTTATTATATTAACCGCCCATACAGAAATTTCAATTTTATTATATAGAGAAATTATCCGCAACACCCATTTATATATCGCCTTAGCACCAACGACAGGCTAACAATTTAAGCAGTCAATTAAATAAGGCGACGCACTCAAACAGGCTCGGCCTATGTTAAGCCTTCTAAACAGGCGAGTTCAGTTTAACCACAAGATCCGTCAAGCACACGATACAAATTATTTTCACATCTTTCAAATTCAAGAATCATTTAGTCCCAAACTCCATCTTTCTCTGTAAATCTTTTGGTATTGTTGATATGCCTTTTGTACATGATAATATGTCTTTTGTATTACTGATATGTCTTATATTTTTGTATTAATGATATATTTTTTGTATTGGTGATATGTCTTTTTGTTATGTATTAATGATATGTCTTTTAGTATTTCTCACAATATTTTTTGTACTTTATTTTCTCCTATCTTTTTGTATAACTGATATTTTTTTTTTATATATGTCACACCCAAAACCAAAACGGAAATCCCAACTTTGGATCGAATGTGGCAACCCGTCGCATACCTTGTATGTCAGGCTTCACGATGGTTATCAAAAACACAAATGTTTAATAAAATAAATAAGAATCACGAAATAAAAAAAATATTACAACCCTTTAGATTACGAAGAGCGGAAGCGGAACGAATTGAGACTTGAAGGTCTCCAAAAGAACAATTAATCAAAAACCAAAGAAAAGTGTTGCATCTTCAAAACCGTAATATTTTCTACGAATGCTCTCACAACTTGACACTTCTCTCTTGAAGCTCTAGCAGCTGTCCTTCTCAGCCTAGCCCCAAAATATACAAAAATAAGAGAGAAAAACAAAAGAGTGATTAGTCACAATTGCGACTAAGTGAGGAGATATTTTGGGCCTGGTTTATTAAGACAACCATGGTCTCAAAGCTAGCCCCAAATCTCACTCAAAATAGTTAAGTAAAATAATATATAAAATATAGAATTTATACCACATATAATTGAGTACCATCAACAAATAATAATAATAATAATAATAATAATAATAATAATAATAATAATAATAAATGTGAAATGCGAAAGCGTACGAAAATTCTTTTTAAAAACTTCTAATACTTCTCAAAAAAGTAAAAGATTCAAAACTTTCTTAATTCTCAAGTTCTCAAAACTAAGTAATCTTCTTGTTTCCAAATATAAGTTTCCAAATAATATAATATAAGCTTTATATTAAAATATATTTAGTTGGGGTTTTGTTTAGCTTTAAACCGAAGTGTCAAATGCGATAGGATAGCTAATCCATGCCTATTTGGAGATCACATTTTAGGCCTAGGGACAGCGCATCCCTGACACAAAGCCTGGCGTCCTGGGTACCACTCACGTCACCACCTCGCACATAACGCACACATGTGTAGGATTTTTACACTACGTCTAGTACCAACCTCTCCTCAAAAATCCAAAAAATTGAGGTCGTGAGCATTCGCATATCATAAAATCACATGACCTCCTCTTTCATAAAATCTCATATAATATAAATATATCGTAATATATATGTATATGCCAGTCCCCAAAAGGAACCCTAAATATATTTAACCTTTAAAATGATTTTTATCTAAAGTATCACATAACACAATTAAAATAAAATAAATTTATTCCAAATAATTCTATCCAAAAATATGGTCTATACCGTTTGATCACAAAATATGAGACTAAACCCGATTCCATGGCTTAATTCGACCAAATAACGGTCTAAGTCTTAATAAGAATTTAAAAGTGGATAATAGCGAGAAATCACTCATAGACAATCCAGCAAACCAAAACCTTCAAGTTCAAAATCGTGTAGCAAAACTCCACATGCTCCTAATCGGCTCCATATAAGCCGCGCAACATAATGAGCCACTCGCAACTCAAACTACCCAACAACCTCCTAAACAAAACCCACAAAACACAAAACCCTAAAATCATCAAATACACGAAATTTCATATCATACTTATGTCATTTTAGGGCATTAACTAATAAATATTTGTTGGTTTTATTTCTAAATATTAACCAAATAAATAATCAAATAAATCATAAAATAATGACAAGAATGAGACAAGCCTGAATGTAGCCGTGCGATCGAGTCGTGGCTGGCCTAAAGACAGATTGACGTCCTCTAGTGCAGGATTTGCCGTCTATCCGCTTCCAAGGTTCTACACCACGAGGAAGTCCCGTCTCCGCTCCGGTAGCACAGTCGCAGAGCAGGCCTTCATTTCAAAAAGAAATGAAGCCGTGTACCATGATCTCTCAAACCAAGTTTAAGTTGTGTAATTTGAATAAAATATTTTAGAGGAGGAGGGAGAAGAAAGAAGAAGTGTTGTGTTGTATTTGTTGTATTGTTCTCTTATTTAGAAAGGAGGGAAATTCTTTTTATAATGAGGAAGGGGAGAAGACTTGGACTTGGTCCAACATATTAATATCATTACAAACTCCCCATTTAATGACCATTAAAAATATCAATAAAATACAACAATAAGTTTTAAAATTTATTTATATTATTTATATAATAAATAATATACAACAATATCAAACTTGAAACACATGTAGAAATTACTCATTAACCAAATTCTGCAAATACTTTATATAGAGATAAAATGTTCATAAATTCAATTGGCTTTATTCAGATCAAGCAATATAGAAGGACAATGCATTGGATATAAAAGAAACCAGATCTGAATTGAGAATATTATCAAATATTTTATAGGCTTGATTGCATTGAGAGTGAAATGTACCAGAGAGAATGATAAAACAAAATGAGACATAAATACGATTCTCTTAATTCAGAAATGGAAGTTATCAACTACATGAAAAATTGACAAGGCTCACTTGGCAATGATCTAATTAGGAATCTGACTGAAAACTGGGACTGTCCAAAAAAGATACACGGTTCAATCCTAATGAGTGAGATTAAGCTTTGCATAGTGAACTTGATTATTCACAAGATAATCTATTTAAAGAAATATTACCTTCTTGACAAATGTACGAAACTGAGGGAAGAAGCAGAATATGAACTTTATGGCAGCCTAGCTTGAATCATGACAGATCCCTCTTGACCATGAGTTCTTCAAACATCCACTTCAAACAATCAACATACACACTTCACAAGTTCAAGAATGGAAAGTCAAATCTTCAATACGAGACTAAGAAAGATCATGATTTGATAACTTGTAGTTTGTACTCTGATGGATTGAACTCCTTGATTAGTGAAGAGTATGTCATTTCTTCTTTTGGATTGAAGAATGAAAATAAGGAAAAGAATAAGAAAAAAGGAGGCTGGCAAAGTAGATGATTATGGAAAAACCTAAACAGTGTCTTACAATTTATACTTGAGGATACTAAAAAATACCATCAATTGCAAGTGCATAGAATCCTGGCCCAAAACGAAATTATTTTTAATAATACTAGGCCCATATTGATATTATATGTCATATAACAAAACTATACAATGATTTGAAAATCATAACCAGCTATTGAAAATGCAGTATGAAACTTGTATAAGTACTTTGAAAAGTACAACTGAAAAAAAATAATATCCGGATAGTTATAGAAGTTTATGTAATTTAATAATATATTAACAAATTCTTTTCTCAAGAATGATCAAAATGCCCATGAATCATAAGTATGAAATTTTCATTATTTGACAATCGAGACAAACACAAACACTATACCTAGACTTCAAAATCTGACTTCTCAAATCCCAAATAAGAAATACAATTTAAAATACACATAGAGGATTAGAAATCTTGAATAATATCAATCCAAGATTTGGTATATTACAGTATAGATGAAATATTTTTTTTGCATTGATGTATGTGTTTATGTATTGTTGATATACCTTCAGTGTTGTTGATATGTTCAGGGACGGAGCCAGAGTTTATTTATAGGGGGCGAGGCAAATATGCACAAATGTGATGATGCTCTAGCGGTAAATGTGCTTGGTGATGAGCCACTGGTCACTGTTCAAAACCGGCTTTCTACATCTTATTTTGCAATTTCTATCTTTATTTCTTTAAATTTAGAAAAATAATTAAAAAGAGCTTAAACTTGTGATTCGAACCTTGGTCATCAGCGCCTCAATATGTAATTTTTGATTTGTTGGGGGGGCTCCCCCAGCCTCCCCAAATTCGTACCTGGATATGCCTTTTTATATTTTTCACATACATTTTGTATTACTCGAGCATTGTAATGTGTCGCGGGATCAGTAACACATTAATGTATTTCACTCACGCGCGCGCGTGGATGAATCTTTTTGGTGACCAATAGCGCACATGTCTTTTTAATGATGTGGCGGCTTCTAAGTAAATCGGCAGTACGGGTAGTGTGTGTGTGTATATATATATATATATATATAAACCGATGATCTATATCCGGACTCTATTATATATTAGGCTCATAAACAAATTCTCTTTTATTACATTTCAGGCCCATATAGGAATTTATATTTTATTATATTTCTAGCCCACACAAATTTCTCTTTTATTATATTTCAGCTCTCTTTATTACTCAACCCGTTAAAATAGTCTCTTTTTATGGTATTCAGGCTAATACAAAAAATATCTATTTTATTATATTTCAGACCCATAACAAATACCTACTCAACAATATTTTCGTCATTCTCTTTAAAGTCGACAAAGACCAATGGTAAATTAGCTAAACAAAAAAATTAAAAATATCCATTAAGTCACATGAAGAAAAAAGATAAACAAAAATTGAAAAGTTCATATCCTTGTTATAGATTTGATTTGTCATTCAAGTTCATATCCTTGTTTATGAAAAGTATTGCTCAACAGAAGTCTTTTCCCAATTCTTGTGAAGCACTAGGTATTTTTTTCATAATCATCCATCATATTTTAAATTTGTACTTTTTTTTAATTTTCAAGAAATTTAATGATTTTCAAATATTTTGTAGGATGAAGGCTAGATACGAACCGGTAGCACTAGTACACAACGGCTAGGACCAAGGCTGGAGTCGCTGGACCGAAATGAGCGATATGAGAGAGAGAGAGAGAGAGAGAGAGCACAGTGACTGGTGATATCGTTAGGTTGGCGACCGGCGACCGGTGACAGAACGGTGAGGGTTCAAATGAGAGATAGTTCCGTAAGGTTTTCTTTTGATGTTTTTGAGAGAGCTTGGAGAAGGGGGAATGAAAGTCAAATTGAATTAAAAAAAGGTCAAAATATAAAATATCAAACAATCACATTTCTCCCTGGCCCTTTAAAACGGGTCCGTCCAAAACAAGGTCTTTTAAAACGGGTCCGAGCAAAACTTAATACGGGTCCATGTTAGAAACGGGTCTATTCTAAAAACGGATGGACTTAAATGGATATTAGAAAACGGATACCCGTTTTTAATAAATATTCGCATTTAGATATTATTCGGATCCGGATCCGACTAACATTTTGTGTCCTTTATCCGAATCCGGATCCGAAAAACGGATCCGGATCCGACCCTGATCCGACGGATCTGATTTTTTTTAATCGGATTAGAACACTTTCTCAGATACGGTTCGGGTTGGTCCGAATAAAATCCGACCCGTTTCCACCCCTAATCAGGTCTCCCACACCACGTGAAGACCCACACACAACTCACTACTTTTAATTTATTTTTTCCAATTTAGAATCCAACAATACAAAAGTTATAATATTCCATTAAAAAACATACTTAGTAACTAAAAAATCTTATAAACACAAAAAAAATGCATCAATCCAATACAATACAAAATAATATAACAATCTACTAAAAGACATAATCGAAAAAGTCATAAAAACACAACAAAAAAATATATCAATACAACATAATATAAAAGACATAACATTCTTCTAAAAAAATATAATTAGTAATTAAAAAATCATATAAATACAACTGAAAGATATAATCATTAACTAAAAAATCATATAAACAGAATTAAAAAAATATATTAATCCAACACAATACAAAAGATATATTCAATAATCAATAAAATAGAATAGGACATTTCTCACTGTCTTTTAACTATTCTGAAATTTTTATATATTTTATTTATTATTTGTATTAAAAAAATATGAAATCTAACAATATTTTATGAGGAATATTTTGCTTTAAATAATCTCAATTAATACTCGTAGAGTATAGGCACGTAATTATATTATTTTGTTGGTGCTTTTTGCAAGATTTTCCATGAAAATAAGGGGCGCAGTTTCCGAGATAAAAGAAAGAAACTGATGAGTGAAGTGAAGCTACGCCGTACGTAACGCAGGAACAAAGAAAAAAATTTGCTCATCACTGTTTTGCAACGCGGTTGAGTGCCTCCCGTCTTCTCTCTCACATTCTCTCTCCTCTTTTCTTATCTTCTCTTCTCTCTCTGGTTTGATACAGACGTTGGAGTTCTGAAACCATGATTGGACATCACGTAAAGCTTTTCTACATCTCAACTGTAAATATATAAATATAAATAAATATTGGAATTTATATAAACATATTTTATTTATTTAGATATTTCTAGATTAGTTTTGCAACCCGCACGTCGCTCGGAAAGGACGTACCACTGCAGCTGACCCCACTGATCTCCTTTCTTTCTCACTGCTATACGCTTTGCCTACTGTCTCTCTAGCTCTAAGCTTATTATTTCACTCTGCAACTTTGATTATTTTACCATGCACACGTGCCTCTGAGGCTCTTCTCTCCAAACTTCACCTGGCACCTCCGTTCATCCACAAGTTTCTCTCCCACTTATAGTGCTCAAAGAAAGTCTGCTCTGGCTTGAGACACAAAAACTCACAGGCAAGCAAAACAAGCAAAGAAAGAAAAAGTTCACAAGATAATATTAGAAGAAATGCAGAACAATTACAATATAATATCAAGATAAAAACTAATACAACATAACAACATACTGTTGAGTGTCAAAACAAACAAGACAAATGTATACAGAGCAGGGCACTTGGACCTGATTAACCCATGCATAGGTTACAAGTTACTTCAATACAACATAGACTACACGCACTTCCTAACAAGTTCAAAGGAGATCCAATTACTAAACACAACTTAGAACTAAAACACTATTAATAGAACACAACAACTTCGAACTAAACACTACAAATACAACACAGATATTATATTATATTATAAAACCTTAGAAGGTCCAAACACAATCCAGCTCAGTGGACCCAACATGGCGGGGCCTGGGAGCAGCATTCATCTCAGGCTTCCTCTCCATTTCCACCGGCCAACCACCATTAGCACTCAGTGGAAACCCGCCAGAGTTGAGGAAAACGGGAAGCTGGAGGTTCTCTTGAAGGGCTCTCAAACTCGGGAAATAGTTTCCCGGATTTTGTAATCCCACTGGTAGAGGTGGCGGCTCGATCTGAAACGGGTAAAACTCGCCGGCTGAGGCATTATTGGAGAAGCAGGGCACGAGCTGCCTTTCAGTGGCTGTAGCTGTGGCACCATTGTTGTTGCTGTAAGAGCCGTTGGAATGGTTATTAAGGTTGAAGGAAGCCGGGTCTAGGAGAGGAGGAAGAGAGGCGGCAGAAGTGGCGGAGCTCCGGCAACCGGCGGCGGCAGAATGGCCGGAGGCAGAGTCAGAGAAGGAGATGGTGGCCAGGTCCAGGCGAGTCTTCTTGCAACCACCTGTTTTCTGAAAAACCCTTGCTATAACCCATTCATCCTGCATTTAAATATGGAAATATTACACTTATACATGTTTATTAATTTCATTAACCTGACTAATTTAACTTTGTAATTAAATAATGGCTAAACTGTGATAAAAATATGAACTGTTGTAACTTGGAAACATAAACTAGTTTATAGCTAGCTTTAATGAGTTACAATGATTAAGCATTAGTATCTAAATTGAAAATTTTGTACTCTTGTGGTGCAATCCAATAATTAGTTAGGGTTAAATAGAAGCTAACACAATAAAGGCATTTAATAAGTTTCAGATTTCATTAAATTAAAACCCATTATAAAATAACAATTAAATAAAGAATCAACATCACATCCAAGACCAACATTCAATAGGAGAATGTAAGTGGGTATCTCTGCACAGTGTATCTTCTGATCAGTGATTCACTCATAATTTCTCAAAAAAATAATAAATACCAAAATATTTGATCTCACTGTAACAAAAAGATCACAGTAACTTTCAAGTTCCAATTTCAGAACCTTAAAAACAACTATTTTACAATTAAATGTTACATTTCATAATGTAAATTTTATGTAATTATATAATTATATGAAAAAAGAAACTATATATCTCAAAATGTTACTATTTTAATACCTTGGATGAAGCAGAGAGATAATGGTAGGCAAACTTCCCTTCAAGTCTATACTCATGCATGACCCAATTGCTCTTCTCCCCTTTTGGAGCCCGGCCACGGTAAAAAACTAGGGTTTTCTTCATACCGACCAAAGCACCCGTTTTTGTGCTGTAAATCTCTCGGTCTTTGCCGGTCGCCTTCCAATAGCCGGATTCGGTGGCTCGATTGGTTCGCAAACCCGTAGGATATTTCCGGTCACGGAGAGAGAAGAAGTACCACTCTTTCTCACCCATCTTAGCTTTGTCTATGCAAAACATTAATAATAACTAAAATTATTTATTTACTACATAAACATAAATATTTTGTGTTCATTAGTTAGATAATGTGGGCCGTATATCTAACTTGTAAAACGAGATTATAATTTTTAAGAGAGAGAAATAGAGTGCCATTACTAAAAGATAATAAGGCCCTACATCTACTAACTTTTTTTTTGAATGCGAGCTTGAGGGCCCTATATCTACTAACTAATTATAGAAATAAAAGATAGAGGCCCTACATCTAACTTATACAAGAAAAGTTTACAAAAAACAAACATTCCTACATGTGTGAACATTAATAGATATATTATATATTGAAATTTAAGGATTTTCATGAAAGTACAAAACAAAAAACATAGCAGGAAAAACTACTTTACCAGTGGATTATTTTTAAACAAATAAACTTTACTTTGAAGTAATAATATATGGCGTTCAGAAATAAATTAATGAGGGCCCTATAGCGTGACATAAAACTAACAATACACATGTGCTTGAACTTTCATATGTATATAATATATTAGTATTTTTTTGTGAATTTTCATACATGCCCAAAAAACAAAAACAAAATCTTAACTAGGTTTACTTCAAAAAATAAAGATAAAACTAGTTTGAAAATTACCAGGAAGCTCCCAAGGCTCACACTTGTTAAGGTCAATCTCAGCAATGGCGCGTCCAGTAAAGTTCGTGTCCAAAACTTTCTTAAGCAGGTAATAAGTTATCAGCTCTTCATCAGTCGGATGGAAGCGAAAGCCAGGCGGCAACTGCCCTTCGTGGTTTTCAAAGCTCCGGCCGAACATTTCCATGAAACCCTAAATGTTTAAGATAAAACGTGGTTAAGTCAGATAAGTATAGGAACTAGGTTTTAATGGAAAGGAAAAGACAATGATTGGGGAGAGAATCTCAGGAAAAGGGGGTTGTGTAGCTTTATTACTTGATGCCCAGAAGAGAAGGTAAGTTTTGAAAGGCAAAAGCGAAAGTGAAACAAAGGAAGCCCTCAAGATATTAATTAATGTCTAGAAATAAAGAACAAAGAATAATGCAGGAATAAATGAGTAATAAGATCACACAAGAAGGTAAGAAATGGGGGACCAATATGGCAATGGCTGGAGCAAAACAAAACATATTTACCCTTTGTTTCTCAGCTTGAAATGCAAATGCTTGAAGAGAAAGAGAGAGATGAGAAGAGAGGGGAAGGTAGAATGGTAGTTGATCTTTAAAGAGGGGGGAAGCCTGGTTTTATATTGGGAATGCCTCGTGGTTTAAATTGGGATTCGACGAATCAGGATTGTCAGACAGATAGAAAGAGGAAGAGACTGAGAGAGAGTGAGAGAGAGAAGAAGAGAGAGACTGACTGAGAGAGAGAGAAATGGAGAGATGTAATTTATTTCTTGCTCCTTCTTCCTTCTCTTCTCTCTTCTGCTCTCTGTTCTGGTTTAGCTTTGGCCGGTTCTGTTCTGCTGGGGTGGCAGAGCAGCTTATCATATCCATGTCAAGGGCTTGCATTTGAATAAGTTGTCTAGAACCGTTGTATATTTATGCTTTGCGCTAATCTAACTATTATTATTATTGTTCCGATGACGGATAATTCACTTATTTGCTCCTCTTTTTCTTTTATTTTTTGTTTTTTTAATTTTGTTTCTTTCATAAACGCTTCTTTATTAATATAAGTAACAACAGTAAGCAATCTATTGTTGAGTATTTATTTCCAATGCAACAACATATATGTTTTTTGCAAGTTAGGCGTTATATAGGGGGTTGTAAATTTATAATTGTTTATTAGAATGATAACATAAAAGCTCCTCAAGAAAGGGACCGTTACATTTCGCGTTTACCCGGCCAAAATCTGTATTGACCGGTCAAAACATATTTTCTTCTTCAAATTCACTATTTTGTTGCCACGTGTCGCGTTTCTTTTATTGATTTTTTTTATTCTCCAAATATGATTCGAATTAGTAGCTATGTTCATTTTTTCTTAAGACATATTTTATTTACCATTTGCATTAATTAATAGTTTGTCATACACAAAAAAACAACTCAGTTTCTAAGTCGACAAATTAAATTTTTTTTATTATACATGAGATGAATATATACTATATTAAAATAAGTTTTGATGACAATAATTATCAAATTTTTTTTTTGTAAATATGTTTATTAATATGGAAAATTAACTGCACAATTCATAGACCTAGAGTAAAAAAATCTTGGGCCCCTCGGTTTTATGAGAGAAATGCGTGCGTGTGTGAGAAGTTGTGCAGGTATTTTCTCTGTCAGAGTAACAGAGCAAGAAATCAAAAAGAGAACAAAACAGATAGTAATTTTTTTCAAAAAAAATCTCATGCAAAAATAATAATAAACTGTATTGAAAAATGGAGAAATGAAAAGGAGAGGAGATTTTGAGGTGATCTTCCATCAGAGAAAAAAAGCTGCTTCATATCTCAATCTTGTCAGATGGAAAAACAGTACAAGATTAAATTAATCATTCGACAGATTCCATCACATCACCCTCTCTCTCTTCATCTCTCTTGTTTTCTCTTTCTTAAACTGATGTTTTTTTCTCTCTCCTTCCTCATTTTCTGGGGCCCTCATTTTCCCCCTAGCCTTGTTTTTTAGCTCAAAGTACTCCAGTAAAAAGGGGTAAAATGAAATAACTGGCATGGCATATATTTGTATCTTTTCTAGTTATATTCTCAAACTCATACCAGCCATGACAGTTTGCATCAGAATACGTTGTACATACTTAACTATGCCTAAGTTGCACCAGCATAAACAGATAATAGAAATTAGTTAGTGTTAATTTAATTGTGCATCTATTTATACCATGTGATTACTTATACAGACATTAAGTATTAGTTGTTGTTCATTTCATTATGCAATTATGTATACATGTGTCATCTAAAAAAATGCTACTATGCATGTGATTACATAAATAAGTATTTTTATTAATTTACTTAGAAGGAAGAGTGACGATAGACCAACAAAATATATAACTTATATACATTTGGGCAAATGGCAACATTCACTAAAAAGACTAATGCAAATATTGATGAAGTATCTTTGCTACCAAAATATCCTTATAACTCTGACAAAGGCACAGGCTAGATGAGTTGATACTATTTTCTTTGCTTTAGTTTTCTTTTATAGCATGGAGAGAGTCTTTATCCCATATCCATATTTTGATGCAAATGGGGTTTTGATCTCATGACCTCTTTTCTTTCCTGAGTTAAATAAGATGTCAAAATTTCATTTCAACTCAAAACACTTATTGATTTGCCTTAATGAAAACAAATTTCATATTCCAACAAAACATCGTAATATTATGCTTATTTATGTTTATATTTATAAATAATTCAAAACTAAAAAGAGAAACTAGGCTCCAACTATACTCGGATACTTTAGTTACTAATGTTTCTCGTATATGAATAAGAATATAATAATGTATGTGTATTTTTTTTCCTGAGTTTGAACTCACAATTTGTGAATTGATAGAATTTGTTAATTGAATGCTAAACAAAATTACGTTGGGCTCGACTTTTTTTTTTAATTGTAGCCGAAAATACTACTTAGATTTTTATTAAAAAAATAAAAAATTACTATAAATTTGAAACTACAAATAGCATCTTTAAAAATGGTTCAAATACCACTCATAATTGAAAAAATAAATAAAAAAGTAGTAACTAGTAAACTACGCCTAAGATTATGTTGGGGTCGAATTTGAGAAATTTCTTACAATTCAAAAATGTCTTACCGTTTGAGCTAGCCATTTTTAGCAATTGTGTATGTGTATATCTTATATGCTTAACTTCAATAAAATTATGATCATCAAAATAAAACTACATTAAAAAAAACTATAGTAAACATGTATTATATGACATAATGAAGCATCTTAATACATGATATATTATTGGCCTTATATTTGATTTAAGTTACATTTACTTACTACTGTACTATCAAATTCCCAAAATCCTGAACTAAATATCCTATCATTTTGGTGCACAAGTTTTGCTCCAAAGCATATTCCCACAAAAATGTGAAAAATGAACTTCCAAAGTAACAGCAATTTTGATTGTTGTACTCCTTCACATGCATGTCACAGAAGTTTTTTGTTCTCTTAATTGATGATTTCAGGCAAAAAAATAAAGAAAAAGCTGTCCAACTCCAACATCCAGATAATAAAAAAGGGGAATACAAATATTCAAGTTTTTTATGAGCAAATATTTGCATGTAATAACTACTTAGATGTAAATGGTAAAGTTCCAATATACATGTCGGTTGGTTATAGTTGCCATGCGAGTGCAAGATATACTGTTCACAGATATTTGAGCACAATTTAATAGTTTCACGTACGTGTGTATTTATTTCCATTAATTTTCAAGATATAAATTGAACTTGATTACAACTATCATTCTTTTAGTAAAACTCTTCAGAACAAGATTCTTTCAAAATAGACATGTAGAAAAGCAAGCCATGCAAGAATTATAGTGGAGTGTAAAATAAAGAATAGTTGGAACTTCTTGCTGATAAATAAAAGAAAGTTTCTGAGATTTTGTTGGAAAATAATTAAACTCTTCAGGCATTGACAGTAAAGATGAGTCTATACATCTTGGAAACTATTTATGTTTGTTTTAGAAAATTGTTAGATTCCTTTCAAATTTATTTAGATATATTTAGTTTTTTTTTTTTTTTTGAAAAAAAGGCCCGAGATAGGGTTAACCCACACTTTGAGACGAAATTATCATTAGAAAAAAATAGTTCAAAGTACATAAAAAATTAGGCGAGATGGCTAAAGAGTTAGCCTAGAAAAAACTAAACCAACCCAATTACAAATTACAAGACAATTAAAATATATCTAGTTGGAATACAAATCGATGGCAAAGAGAGGAACGTCCGGCATGCATGGAAGACGGACTGAATGAGCACATGTTGGTCTATATGGAAAACACATAATCAATTCATCTTCCGTGGTAAAAAGCCTCATCAGCAGACCGTTCTGGCGGAGATTACTAAGCAGTCAACAAATTGGAAGACATACTGCTAGAGAATAGAACAATTATTTTTTATTTTTTTTATTTTTTTTTATTAAATTTTTTTTTTTAAATATACATGGTTTTATTTTTCTTTCTTTCATTTATTTTATTTTTATTTGTACGAACTTTTTCCTTATTTAATAGAATCTCGGTGAGGTATTTCGCCTCCGGAAGCTTAAAAAAAAAAGTTTGAAGAATATTAATGAAGTTGTTTCTTGAAGTAAACTTTTATAATATAATAGATTTGCAAAAAGAAAGTATTTTTCAATTTAATATAGCATTTTCAATCTTCAGAAAATTTGTACATATTATTTTTCATTATAACAAGTTTTCTGTTTTACTCTTTATTTTGGTTTTACAAAGTATTTTCAAACACAATTTGAAATGTAAAACAAAAATAATTATATACACATATACACAATTTGAAAAAAAATATATTTTTTGAATCTCTAGAATTCAGAAAATACTATTCGTATACGCTCAAACATCAATAGTTTACTTTTGCAGATCTTTTTGTTATCGTTATGGTATTTAAAAAAAAAATCTTCTGAGCTTTCTCCTAGTTAGAATTTGGATGTACGTAGGCACTATGATCCAAATTGGAACGGAGAATTTTTCAAAAACCCTCTAACTTTTCTGAATATTATCAAAAATCCCCCATTTTTTTAGATTCCTTCAAAAACTCCCCCAACTTTTTAGCCTTTTTAGAATCCTTCAAAAACTCTCTATCTTTTTAGCCTTTTTCAAAACTCCCCCAACTTTTTTAAAAATTATCAATAACCCACTCTCATTTAGTTATATTTTTTAAAATGACAATTTTACCCTCTCATTTTAGTATAGTTTTATTTTTATTTTTAAAGTGATATTATTATTTTCAATATTCCAACTTATATTGAAAAAATTATATATTTTACAAAAATATAAAAAAAAAAAAATTGGAATATTTTTTTAAATATAATTTGGAGTAAAATGGCAATACACCCATAATCCTACAAAAAATATAGGAAATTTGCAAAAAACCCTATATTATGTCTAAAATACAAAAAAAATTTAAATATAATTGGAAATAAACATTATGAAAAATATTTTTTTTGAAAAAAAATTGTTCCACAAAAACATTTGTGTTTCGGAAAAATATTTATTTAACAATTTGGTTATTGAAATTTTTTTTTTTTATAAAAATATTCTTTTCTTAAAAAATATTAAATTTTTTTAAAAAAAAAATTAAAGATTTTAGTTTTTAAAAAAATATTTTTAAATGTATATTTTAAGAAAAGAATATTTTTTATAAAAAAATGAAAAATATTTTTAATAAAAAAATTGTTAAAATATTTTCCTGAAACATTTTTTTTTCAAAAAAATATTTTTCAGCATATTTTTTCAAAAAAAAATTTTCATAATATTTTTTTTCCAATTATATTTAAAAATATTTTTGTATTTTAGACATAATACAAGGTTTTTTTGCAAATTTCCTATATTTTTTATAGGATTATGGGTGGATTGCCATTTTACTCCAAATTATATTTAAAAAATATTCCAATTAATTTTTTTATTTTTTTGTACATTTTTGTAAAATATATAATTTTTTCAATATAAGTTGGAATATTGAAAATAATAATATCACTTAAAAAATAAAAATAAACTATACTAAAATGAGAGAGGTAAAATTATCATTTTAAAAAATATAACTAAATGAGAGGGGGTTATTGATAATTTTCAAAAAAAGTTAGGACGTTTTTGGAGAAGGCTAAAATAATAGAGGGTGTTTGAAGAAATCTAAAAAGATGGGGGGTTTGTGATAATATTCCGAAAAGTTAGGGGATTTTTGAAAAATTTCCCAATTGGAACTCTAGAATCTGAATAGTTCAATTAAATTGATATATATAATTATTTGCACAAATGTCTTGTCACATATTTCAGCAGCTCCGAATTTAAAATTAACCTAACATAATAATTAGCTCACATCTTTTCGGATTTTAATGTTCTAGTAAGCTAAACACATGAGAATCTAACAATAACTATATATTTAATAATGGGAGAAATTCGGGGATTCTATCATATTATATGAGTCTCTCATCATATATCTTGACAAATCTCTGAACAGATCCAATTTTATAGGGGCGAAAACTGATGGACAAAGAAAAAAAATGAGAAAAAACAACAGCAAAGCATGCAAGAATAAAACAAAAAGAAATCATTGCCCTTTGTCTATTCTTACATCACTCTCTAATAATAATGCTTAAGAGGGTCCAAAAATTCAAAGAATATCTTAAAAAGAAACAAATAGAATCTGTAGAGAGAGAAACAAAGAGCTGTCTACTCCAACCATCCAATGAATATTAGCCATTTGTGTACTAAACTTTCACTTTTCCATGCATATGTCATATGTGTCAATATTTGAGTTTAAAGAAAAAAAAAATATATTATTCTTTCACCTGGTATAAATAAATTATATTTTCGAAAATTTCCAAATACACACTATTATTTCTGAATATTTATACAAACTTGATTTTTTAAATTGAATTCTTTTACCCTGAATCAAAATTATAATTGATCTTTAGCATTCCATCAAAATCCCCTCGTCAAATTTTTATATTTTATTTTGTTGAACAAAAACTAATAAAAACTAAAATAATATTTCTAAAATCAATTGTTTTTTAATAGATTCAGATAAAAGAAAAGAAAGAAGTTGGATATAATGTTAAATAAAATCATTTTCAAAAAAAAATTAAAAAGGGGCGAAAATTGGAGACTTTTTTTTTGAACTGGCAAAAAAAAAACATTAACTCGGAAAATAGCCTAGTTTATTTGCGAAACTAGCTGTTGGTCTCAGCCATTGGGCGAAACTGAGCTAGTTTCGCCCAGTGGCGGGGCGAAACACAATTTCGCCCAGTGACGGGGCGAAACACAATTTCGCCCAGTGACTAAGCGAAAATGTATTTTTTTTGCCGGTTTCGCCTAGTCACTGGGCGAAACTTATTGTTTACTAGCAAAAAAAAAAATTTTGGCCAGTTTCGCCTCGCCATTGGGCGAAACAGTAAAATTGATATTTCGCCCCGCCACTTATTGAGAAATAAGGAAAGCAAGATTGTGTTCATGCTATTTTTATATTTCTTAAATAGTAACTGTCGCTATCCAGAGCGCTACACCGCAACACACACGCAATAACGCTATTGCGAACCCCTTCACCACTAAATCGTCGAAAAACACTACACCACAACAAAACCGCTGCGCGTATCGTTTAGCTTCCAAAAACCGTTATAGCGCCACTACGGATCGTTATTTGCAACACTGGTTTCGCCCCATGGTAGGGTGAAACTAGCATTTTTTTTTTGTTGCCAGTGAACAGTGGGCGAAACTGACAAAAAAACACAGTTTCGCCCCTCCACTAGCGAAATTGTGTTACGTTTCGTGACTGGACGAAACTAACTCAGTTTCATTCGTTAACTGAGCGAAATGAGTAGTTTCGTGAGTAATTTAAAAACTAAATTATTCTCCAAATTAGTGTTTTTTGTTTGGTCAGTTCAAATAAAAAAAGTCAAAATTGGATGTAGTGAAAATAGTAAGGATGCAGTAGGGCTTTAGCTGGCGGGGCATGATTCTCTTGCCATTGCATGCATGCGTCCATCCATCCATCCGTCTATCATGATGGATGTGTGACGTTGATTCTGATCATCATCATCTCTTTCACATCTATTATCTCATTTCTACCCATCTCGATTTTATACAACTGGACGGCTCTCTCTTCATTTCTCATAGTAATTAATTAGATTAAAGAATGATGAACAGGTGTAATTTATTGATGTCCATATTATAAGCGATAATGAATGAATGTTATGTTATGTGTATTGTAGTTAGATGAAATGAAAGAGTATATATGAATTATCACAAAGAGAATATGTTCTATTCTATTTGTAAATGTGATCATTAAAGTAAGAACGAAGCACATTGATATCTGAAGTTGCCAAATGACTTGAGGAGAAGAGGCACCATTACCTAATAATAATTAATCACACTTCACTCTTCAGGAAAAAAAAATAATCACACTTCACACCACTTGTTTTCCATTTCCATGTCTTTATTGGTTTAAAAACTGGAAAAGTTTGCTCAGCCCCCCTAAACAGCCCCAACGACCATTTATCACAGACACACAGAATCCTTTTATCATCTTTTTCTATTAATTAAATTCAAACAAAATGTGAGCCTCATTTACCGAAAAGTGCATTGGGGGCCCGGCTAGTGAATAGGGGTTGTGTATATCATTGATTTAGATTCCACTTAGCAAAAAGAGATAACACTGATATTTAACATTTTGCAGGGGTACATGTGAATATATTTTATCCATTAATTTTAATATGTATTGTTGCTTTTAATTTAACCTATATATACTTTTAGAAACATATATATCATTTATAAAATTAAATGTTATTTATAATTTTTTATACTTTCTCTCCCCCTATTTCTACACTATTTTCATAAAAAGTACACATTATATTTAGAAGCCTATATACTGTTTTAAATGTATATTTTTTTATAATCTCAATAGTGACCAATTTTATTAATCAAAATGGTATGTTTAATACACTTTTTTTTAAATAACGTGCAAAAAAAAAGTTGAGAAAATATCGTTTGCAAGACTCTATTTCCAAAACTAACATTTTCGCTAACTAATCTCGATTAAGAGTTATTTTTGCAAATTGGGCAGCAAAAAATTTGAAAAATAAATTTTAAGTTTGGATTAAGGGTGGCAACGAGTCGAAGTCGAGCCAAACATAATTAGCTCGAGTTCGGCTCGAGCTCGCGCAGCTAGGATCCTAACTAAGCTTTGAGCTCAAGAAGCACACCTCGAGCTTGACATGGTCTAGCTCGAGCTAGTTTGGTTTTGGCTCGAACTGGCTCGCTCGGCTTGGTTCGAGTTCATTTTGAGCTATTCTCATATGAGCTTTTTTCGGATTTTCAAGTGAACAACCGAATTACAAACTGTTTTGCCTCCCCTTGTTTGGAAACGCTTAATTTGGACTAATCTGGTATTAAAAATTTATTATAACAATTTTGTTTTTTATTTTTATTTTCAATTTGGCAAGTTGGTCTGACGAAAATGAATTTTCATTTAATTAATCATATATTACCGTTAACTAATCAAAATACCAAGTCTAAAATTCAGTACTTTCGCCAAATGATCGGCCAAAACGCTAGTTTAAGTTGATCGAATGTTATTTTTGAACTCAAATTTTCATACGCTATTTTCAAAAAATATATTTAGTTGGACTTTTAAAGATAAAACAAATTTTGGCATGCTGTAGCGGTGTACCAATAAACAAAGAAAGTTCTATTTTTAGGGATTGAACAAGTTACTAGAATTCATTGAAGTTCTTTTTGAATGTCAATGTATAGCTTGCTTGAAACACAGTAGTCATACAAATACCATAAACTATTATATTGATTAATAAATAATGATTTAGATTTCAAAATATTATGTACGTACTAACAAAATTTTCCTATATTTTGCTGAAATTACATTCAAACAACATTTTGTCCCATATTTCTCTCTGATTCGTTATGATTAGTCACGTCACAATTCACAATATCATTTTCAGAAACTAACACATTATTTCTCATATAAATTAGACTTCAAAAACACTTTGAACATTATAGGCTAGGTCAGGATAGGGCTCTCCTTTAGCAAATGAAATATGCTTGTAAATACAACTATGTAATTCTTGCTTTTGAATTTAATGAAAAGTCTACGTCGGCAGTCTGCCTATAATTAGAAAAAAAAAAAACCACTTTGAACATATCTGATTTAAAATAAAGTCCACTATTTATGGCAATTGTACGATTGATTCTACAAATAAATTCTAGTGGAACCACATATATTACGCAACAATGAGGAAATTAAAGAGAGGAATGACGCCAGCACTATATCATGCACCGCCGACTTCTCTGTCCTTCCACATTTATATCTCTCTCTCTCTCCAAATTTCAAATAAGATAATGATATTTCTTTCGTATAAATTAATGTTAGTGGCTCTTGTTTATTATGGTTATGTTATGATGATAAGCTGAAATAAGTACAATTAATGGACGAACGATGATGATGATTTGATGGAAGTACAAGGATTTGATGTATCAAAAACATGACACGTCTAATCTCCATCAGATAAACATACCATCCTACCTACGTTTTGTCTCCTGGACCGGTACCGGGACCCTCCCTCTCTCCAATTATATATCTAATCCTATCTCTCTCTCTAATTATATATCTTGAGTCACAATTCAAAAAAAAAGTATATATCTTGAGGTGTAATAATTTCGTACAGGAGCTGGTTTAAAAGGTATACCGTCAAAACGGTCAGATATCTATTATTATCTATGTTACGCGGACGCTCTCCGAAATGAGTCGTAGGCGTGTCGGACACGGACACGGCTCGGACATGCCTCCGACACTTCAAATCGCGTGTCCGACTATTTTATTGTTAAAAAAAATATGGACACGGCTCGGACACGGCGGGACACGTTTTGGACACGGCGGGTTTAAAAAAATAGTGTACTTAGTAACGGTTCTTCAATAAAAACCGTTACTAAAAGTGTAATTAGTAACGGTTTTTATTAAAGAACCGTTACAGATTTGCTGTCCACAATCTGTAACGGTTTATAATAAACCGTTACTTAATTTGGACTATTTAAGCAAATCGGTAACGGTTCTTTCGTAACAACCGTTACTAATGGTGTAATTAGTAACGGTTTTTATGAAAGAACCGTTACAAAGTGCTTAAATAGTCCAAAATCGTTACAGATTTTAAAAACCGTTACTAAATTTAAAAACCGTTACTAAAGATCCGATAATCCATTTCTCCTCTCCCTTCTTTCTTCTCTCCCCTTCGCCGTGAGAATCCCTCTCCCCTTCTTTCTTCTCTGAGTCGGCGCCTCTCCCCTTCAAACTTCTCTCGTGCGTGTACTGCTTGAGGTTCTTCGTGCGACAGACAGGGCAACCGAGTTCTCCTCGCGACGATCGGCCGACAGGAGCTTCGTGACGATCCTCCTTCTCCTCGCGACGATCCAGTAACGATCCTCCCCTCTTTGTGCGACGATCGGCCGACAGGAGCTTCGTGATTGTACTGGAGCTTCTCTGAGTTCTCTTCTCTCCCTATCTCAAGTGACTGAGTGAGTGATTTGGATTTTTAATTTTAAAATGTTACGATCCGGGACCAGACCTCTCTGACCTTATGATTTTTTTTTCTTTGCAAAATTCATAGAAATAGACAATGACCACGGAAAGTCATTCATCTAGCCCAAGCATTACTAGTGTATCAACCGGTTTAATTGATTCTATTTCTAAGAACACTCCACTTTGGCGATATGTTACAAAGCTTACAAAACATGAAGGTGGAGGAAACACTAGGTTTACGTGTAATTTATGCGAAAAAAGTTTCAGCGGGTCATATCAAAGGGTTAAGGCGCATTTACTTCGAATAAGTGGCTCGGGTATTCAACCTTGTGCTAAAGTAACGGCCGAAAACCTCATAAATCTGAAACAATTACAAGATGAGGCCGAACTTAAGGCAAAAAATTTAACCCTAAAATATGTTCCTTTACCTAGTGGTAGTTCTACCACGGGTTTTGAAAGGGGACAAAGTATAAACCCACAAAGACCCGTTGAATCTAAAAAAAGAAAAATGACCGCTATAGAGAAAGCATATGACATGAATGCCCGAAATGAAATTGATGAGGAGATAGGTAGGATGTTTTATACCGGGTGCCCTTCTTTTAATCTTGCTAGAAATCCCCATTTCATTAAAGCATTCCAATTATGTGCGGACCGTAATGTCGTTGGTTATCGGCCCCCGTCATACAATAGATTGCGGACTAGTATCCTTGAAAAAGAAAAATCTCACATTGACAAGTTACTCTCGGCCATAAAAGAAACATGGAAGGGAAAATGGGTATCAATTGTTAGTGATGGATGGACCGATGTACAAAGGAGGCCTCTAATAAATTTTATAGCAATAACCGATGGATCACCAATGTTCTTAAAGGCGATTAATTGTCAAGGTGAGATTAAAGATAAGTATTTTATTTCCGAAAAAATTAAGGAGGTGATTGAGGAAGTTGGACCTCAAAATGTAGTTCAAGTGATCACGGATAATGCTCCGGTTTGTAAGGCAGCCGGAATGTTAATTGAAGCGCAATATAACCATATTTTTTGGACACCTTGTGTCGTTCACACGCTCAATCTTGCTTTGAAAAATATTTGTGCCGCTAGAAACACCGATGCTAATAGTGTTGTGTATGATGAGTGTAGTTGGATTAATATTGTTGCTTCGGATGTTTCTTTAATTAAGAATTATATCGCAAATCATTCTATGCGGTTAGCTATGTATATAGATCATTCCAATCTTAAGTTGCTTGACGTAGCCGAGACACGGTTTGCCTCGGTTGTGGTTATGTTAAAGAGGTTCGTAACGGTTAAAGAAGGATTAAAGCAACTAGTCATCGACAATAGGTGGTTACGTATAGAGATGGAAGTGAATCAAGAGCAAACCGGGTAAGAGAATTGATCTTGGATGAAACCGTTTTTTGGAAGCAAATTGAGTATATTCTTGCTTTTACTGAGCCTATTTATGAGATGTTGAGAATAGCCGATACCGATAAACCGTGCTTGCATATGGTGTATGATATGTGGGATTCAATGATTCGTAAGGTTAAAATTGCTATCTATCGGAAAGAAGGAAAGAATGAAAATGAACAATCTTCTTTTTTTGAGGTTGTAAACACGATTCTAACAGATAGATGGTCAAAGAGCAACACACCGCTTTATTGCTTAGCTCATTCTCTCCATCCACGGTATTCCAATTAATATTTAATAATTCTTAATTTAACATGGTTATTTGCTTGTATTTTTTTGTGACAGCTACGATAGTCAGAGTTGGCTTAGTCAATGTGCGGGATGTGTGCCTCCGCACCTGGATATTGATATAGCAAACATGAGAAACAAATGCTTCACAAAGTTTTTCCCAAATCCCGAGGAAAGAAGAGCCGTAAAAGAAGAATTTGCAAGATTCTCGATTTTTAGTAGCCCGTTTGATGAATTTGAGTCCATTAGCGACAGGTCAAGAGATGGATCCAATAAATTGGTGGGCAGTGAATGGCATGTCAACGCCAAATATTCAAATTTTATCTTTTAAGTTGCTTTGTCAACCATGCTCGTCATCATGTTCGGAAAGAAATTGGAGTACATATTCCTTTATTCATAGTGCAAAAAGGAATCAACTGACACCACAACGGGCGGAGGATTTGGTGTTTGTGCACTCTAATTTACGACTTCTTTCAAGAAGGTCAAACGAGTATTTGAAAGGAGACACGAAGATGTGGGATGTGGGAGGTGATCAATTTGAGCCATTTGATGGTGCGGAGCAACTTCAAAGGGCGGATCTCTCACTCGATGAGCCGGAGTTAGAGCGCATTTTGTTTGATGATGAGGCAAATTAGATGTGGTTATGTTATTGTATGAACTCTATAATCTAGTTATGATTTTTGTACTTTTGAATTAGGTTAAATTTGGTTTTGCGGTTAGTGGATGTTTGAATGAAGTATGGATCTCATATTTTGTGCTTTTAATTAGATTATTTTTGTATTAATATGAACTATGAACTATCACTATGAACTATGAACTATGAACTATGAAATATTATATGAGATATGATCAGGGCCGGTTTATAATAAATTTAAAACACACAACGCAAAAAAAAAAAAATTACATATGGATCTGTAACGGTTTTTATGAAAGAACCGTTACAGATAATGACAATTCTGTAACGGTTCTTTGATGAAAACCGTTACTAATATACAATCTGTAACGGTTTATAATAAACCGTTACAGATATTGGCAATCCTGTAACGGTTCTTTGATGAAAACCGTTACTAATATGCATACAATTTGTAACGGTTCTTTGATGAAAACCGTTACTAATAGTGTATTTAGTAACGGTTTTTATGAATTAACCGTTACAACTTACAAAGTAGTCCAAAATCGTTACAGATTTAAAAAAACCGTTAGTAATCAAGTTATTATCAATTTAGTTTATGTTTTTTATATTATTTATATTTTTTAAACATAAAATAAATATATTATATTATATATATATAAAACGTGTCGCCGTGTCCGTGTCGTGTCGGACACGATACCCGTGTCCGTATCCGTGCAACATAGATTATTATAGTCTATTGACTGCATTAGTTACGAAGGAGTTATTTATATTGAATTAAACTTGAAATAAAAAGAGATTTACAGAAAATAATATTTTTATATTGGGATAAATTCATCATTAGTCCTTTACTTTGATGAAGTTTAAACTTAATCTCTATACTATTCATTTTAGCACTTAAATTCATGTACTTTTTAATTGTAGTCCTTATGTTAATCGATTAGCCCCCGCTTGGCAGTCGGATAAATCATGGATAAGTAATTTTATCTCATCTAACCCTGCCAAACTCGGATGAAAATAATGGAGTTGGAGAGGATTAAGCCAGAATTTATTTCCCAAAATTTAACTTATCACTTAGCAGTAATAAAATAAGGAAAAAGATTTGGTGTTCCCATCATATCTATCTCTTATTGTCTCCTATACTTTGGGAGTCAAATTTAGGAAGTACGGTTACATTTGAAACTATTTTTTAAGTATCTCCTAATGGCTTCAATTCAAATCAGCTCAAATATTCAACAAATCCAAATTATTAAATTCGGCTCCCATCCATATCATCTTGTAATATTTTGATTTCGCACGATATGTTTAGATTGGTATGTATTTTGTTTACACATGTATGGATTTATACTATACTGATATGTGTTTTGTTTAGACCGGTATGAGTTTATCAACATTTGAGTTTATACCTTACTGGTATGACTTTTGCTTTAATATGTGTTTGTCAAAATTTGATATATAATGACTAGTATGTGTTTGTTGAAATCTGGTATGGACTTATATTCATCTGATAATATGTGTTTTTCTTAGACTTTGTATGTGTGTAATAACTTACTTGTATGTATTTTATTTTCACTGGTATAAACATATATTGATCTGAAATGTGTTTTATTTAGATTTTGTATATATTCATACCATACTGGTATGTCTTTTACTTTAACTAGTATGCGTTTGTGATAATTTTTTAAATATAAAGACTGGTATGTGTTTGTTGAAATCTGGTATGGATTTATATTCATTTGTTTAGGTAAAAACCCATAAATTACTGGTATGTCTTTTACCAAAATACCCCTAATGTATATAAAAGATATTTCATGTCAAAAATCATTTTTTTGCTTTAATTATTTAAATATAGAAAAAAAAAGACAAACTATCTCTATATTAGAGTGATAAGACACTACCACCCTATTAAACCAAAAGTTATGGATTCAATTATTAATAAATTTTTTTTTTTTTTAATATAGATGGAGAATATATGAATACTCTCCATAAAAAAAGACCAAGATAAACAACACATAATGGTGCTCTCACATAAGCATTCAGTGAACAACTTGTATGCAAATGCGAAATCAACGAAACAAGCTCAACAAATTCGTAGATTGGAAGATTTTTTGAAATGAGAGAATATTCATGCAAAATTAGGCAAAATGCTGTAAGTCCAAAAACATCAACTTGAAATTTACAAGCACTGACTTAATTAAACCCCCCAGAGGCAGTTGGGTTTGAATTTCTTTGAGGGGCCACATGGCTCTCAATTTTGACCATTCATTTGAGAGTGACGGCTGTTTGTTAGCCTCTTGTTGTTTTTATTTCTTTAATTTTCTAAAAATTTTACTATGAAAGAAATGATGCGTATTATTTTGAATCGTTTTTATGTTTTTTCATGTTATGTTAGAGGATGAAATGAGAACGATCACTTCAAATGCACAGGAAAATAATGTGCAATATTTCTCAGGGATCTGATAGGTAATGTCGGTATTGTAGCACGCTAAACACGTCAGATCACGATAACAATATATATACAACTTATTATGATATAATAAAAATATATATAATTTATTTTCTAATAATAGTATATACATAAAAATAAAAATAATATGTAAAAACAAAACAATATGTTAGAACAATATATACAAATTTCAAAAATAAAAAGTAAAAAATACATAAATAATAAAAATAATATATAAAATGGTAAAATAATATATAAAAATACAAAAACAGTAAATATACCGTCATGTTATGATCCGACGCGCTACAGTCCATCGTGATATTACATTTCCTTATTTCTCACTGACCCTCTCTCCCCTCTATTTATCCCCCACACATCCCTCACAATACAATGAGAATGTGTCACTACTGCCTCACAAGGTACTCAACAAAATACTATTTCTCTCTCTTTATTTTACTAATTTAATATGTAAGTTGTTGCTATAATTAATATTAATTACAATTTTTTGTGATATTTGGGTTCAAGTATGAAGTATTGGAAAAGAAAAAATAACTAGATTACTATGTTGGAATGTTCCAGCTTCAAAATTTGTTTTGTTTTAAGTATAATAAAATGCACCTTTATTTCTTGCTATTCATGATTATAGTTTTGCTCACATTTTGTGCCAATATATGGCCTGCATCAAATTTTACTACTTGAAATATGACTGGCAAATACTTTAAGTTGTAACCTCAACTTTGTATTATATTATTCTAATTCTAATATGTTTTGCTAATATATGATAAATAGGTAAAATAAGAGAGAGTGAAATTATGATTTTAGCCTCTCATGAGTGAAAATCCATTCTACATATATTGAGGATTAATGCAGAAAATATGGTGATAGAGTCTTGCAAATTCACAATTTAGTTGATTTTAAAAACTCACAGCATAGCGCGCGAGAAATAACCTAGTATACTTTAGAAAGAAGTATGAACTGATGATGGATGAGGAAGAGCAATGTCAAAAAATAAATCCCATGTTTGCATTAGAAAGATTTTTGAAATTTAAAATTGGGAGATGGTTTAATGAAGAGGCGGCACACGAGTCAAAGCAGATTTGGCCATGATATGCTCTTAGAATGAAGTGTTCACTGGGATGAATGATATGTTAAATGAAAGGGTATGTAGTGTCAAGTAACGGAACGTATTTACCACATAAATCCTCCATTCTACGGTCAGTGGCGGATCTTGACACGAATTTTTGGGAGGGTGGAGGAGCCGAAGTGAAAAATACAGTAAAAATCTTAGAGGACAGAATATATACAATATATAAATTTATCATAAAATATAGTAACATTATTATATATATATACTAAAATTTCAAAATCTTGGAATAACACCTGCCCCTCTCTGTTCCTACTAAGATCCGCCACTGTCCACAGTGTCAGATGATTATTGCCAGTTCGTCAACGCTAATAGAGGAAGTTTTTCTTTTGAGATCATTAACGGGTGAGGTTAAAGGAAACTTAAAAATTTCAATAAGCTTACACAAATAAATTAATTTGACTGACAACAAACAAATCACCGAGTATGACAATTAATGGATGATTTTTCCTTTTTCTTTTATGAATAGATAATGAACACTGTATGACATAGAGGGAGAGACAAAACTACATCAGCTGCTTGTTTGTGATTGGTTAAATTAGTTTGTTTGTTTAGTTTTAAAACTGTATCTTTTATTTCACGCATAAATATATATTTTTAAGAAATTTCAAAGAGCAAATATGTTTTCTATTCCGGAATGATCACAAATTTTTTAAGTTATATAATTTCTCACTCATTTATTTTTTTATGTAAAAAAGTAATCATATGAAGAAATAATTGATTAGTTTTATAGTAGGCCTTACTAATTATATTCTTCAATTTAAAAATTGCAAAATTATTAAATTATTATGAATATATTCATGTAAGTGTCCAATAATCGGAATTAATTATTCGCTAACCAACGACAATTTAGAAATATTGCAAAGAAGGAAAGAAGATCGTAAAATATCATTATTAATATGTTATATTATTAATATGTTATGTTATTATAAATTTGGAAGTGTTTCATTATGAATGTTTTCATGTTGTAACTTTCTTGGCGGCCACTCAAAAAATCATAAAATATCTTTATTAATATGTTATGTTACTAAATTTTTTTGAAGTATTTCATTATGAAAGTTTTTATATTGTAATTTTCTTGACGGTCACTCAATCTTCTACTAAAGAATGAAAAACGATCATTATTAATATGTTTTATTATTATAAATTTTGAAGTATTTCATTATAAATATTTTCATATTGTAAGTTTCTTGACGGTCACTTAACCTTCCACTGTATATAAATAAAGAGAGTAATGATTATTGTAATGCAATATATTTACTAAATTACTCCTAATTTTCTTTTCATTACTCTCCTTCTTCAACTTTATTAAAATAAAAAGCAGCAATTGTGTCTCTGTCTTTTGGGCCCTTATAATCAACTCGCGTGATAAAACTTGGAAAATATTCTATCTCCTTTCTCTCTTTCTCCTCCTACCCTAAAGCCGCCGCCGGAAAAACCCTTCGAGCAGAAACTCGATCCGAAAGGTAGTTTCTCTCATTCGATCTCTCTTTCTGTCAGCCTTTTCGATTCGTATTTACTCTGAAACTGTTTGAGGTAGATTGTGGGTTGTGGGTTTTTGATTTTGAGATTTTTGAGTGAGTTTTAGTGGTTGACCGAATTTGAGTGAATTTGTGTTTGTTTTTCTGTGTTGGGTTGGATTGTATTTTGGGTTTAGTTGGGTAATTGAGGGTTGACTGAGGTGTGATTGTGTGAAAAGGGTTTGTCAGATTTAGTTGGTTTCTATTGAGGATTAGGTGTGAAATTGAGATTTATTTACTTATTTGAAGTGGAAAATTGTCAATATGAATGAAACTTATAGCAAGATTTTAAACATGTTTTACTAATTTTTGTTCTTATGGTATTTTTCTATAGGTACTGTTGAGCACAATGGCGAGTAAAAGTAAAACCCCAAATACATCAAAAACTCCAAATACATCAAACAGTAAGCATTACATTACACTGTTTATGAAACTAATTTTATTTTTCGTATACTTTATATGGCCAAACTGTTAATAATGCGAACTGAAAACTAACGAGGAATATTTTGCAATGAAATTTCTCAGCGAAAAAGAAGGAAGTAAAGAAAGAAACAAAATTAGGATTAACCAACAAGAAGAATGATAATTTTGGAGAATGGTACTCAGAGGTACTAAACTTTAAGAAAATTTTATTATTTTTATCAATTTCAAAACTTTGAGGGGCATTTTTGAATGTTTGTTATGTTCTCACAGGTTGTTGTTAACAGCGAAATGATCGAGTACTATGACATTTCGGGCTGTTATATTTTAAGGCCATGGACCATGTCAATATGGGAAACTTTGCAAGTAAGTTAATTTATTTAATTTATTCAAATTTAATTTATGTTGATGAGATATGGGACAGAATATAAATTTTGTTTTCTTTTTGTGTTTTTTCCAGACATTTTTCGATGCTGAAATAAAGAGGATGGGTATAAAGAATGCGTATTTTCCACTTTTTGTGACTGAAAATGTGTTGCAAAAAGAGAAGGATCATGTCGAGGGTTTTGCCCCTGAGGTATTTTTTTTTCAAAGATACTTTTATAAAAATTCCATTTTTACCCTTAAACTTCACAATATCATATGTAACCCTGTTAATTTCAATTTTTCCCGCACAACTTCATCTGTACCCTAGAAAATCTCAAAATATCTCCTTAATTTACTCCCCCTAATAGAAATAACAAACTAAGTATCTTTTGGGAAACCTCATAATATCACATATAACCCTGTCGCATTCTAACATTTTAATATTTAATATTATTTTTCTTGTTAGGTGGCGTGGGTGACGAAATCGGGCCAATCGGAACTGGAGGTTCCAATAGCGATAAGGCCAACGAGCGAGACAGTTATGTATCCTTATTTTGCGAAATGGATAAGGGGCCACAGAGATTTGCCTCTGAAGCTGAATCAGTGGTGTAATGTTGTGCGGTGGGAATTCAGCCATCCCACCCCCTTCATCCGGTAATGCCAAACACCTCTCTCTCTCACTCTCTCTCTCTCTCTCTAAAAAACTTTTGTTTTGTTGTCCATATGTATTGTTGACTTTTCGAGTTTCTACCATGTATGTCGAGTGAAATTATTTTCATTTTACGTAATACCAATTTCATCTGGTTTCTCTCTTTCTCTCTCCTCTTCTTTTCTCTCTCTTAAAAAGCTTTTGTTTTTAAGGTTGAATGTTGTTGACTTTTCAACTGTGTGAGTTGAGTGGATTGGTGGAATAGTTTTTTCGATGAAAATGTCCTTCGTTATATTTTTTCGAGATCTTTTTTAAATGCAATACGATATAATGTTGTCTCTGAAACTTTATTTATTTATTTACGGTTTATGTTTTATATTTTTAGGAGTCGGGAGTTTCTGTGGCAAGAAGGGCACACTGCTTTCGCAACCAAAGAGGAAGCTGACCAGGAGGTACTTCATATTCAATTTATTTCTTAATATACTTCTTATTCAGGTTATTTATTTATTTATTTATAATTAATTTATTTTGTAGGTGCTTGAGATATTGGAGCTGTATAGGAGACTATACGAAGAGTACTTAGCCATCCCAGTCGTAAAAGGAAAGAAAAGCGAGATGGAGAAATTCGCCGGCGGACTCTACACCACAAGTGTCGAGGTATTACAACAAGAAACCAAAACTAAAAAAATATTTTTCCTCAAAATCTGACTATTTTTACTCAAAATGATGATTTATTCCCTGCATAGGTGTTTATGCCCCAAGACATTTATTCCTAATTTACAAAACCCGACCTTATCACTCTAATTGACTATTTTGCCCCTAGGCATTTTATTCCTCATTTACTAAATCTTTACCTTTTTACTTGAATCCACTATTTGCCGCTAGACATTCATTCATTCCTCGATTATAAAATCAGACATTTTCACCCTTATTTACTATTTTACCCCCATACATTCATTCATTCTTCATTTTTAATTAAAATGACGATTTTGCCCCCCTCCTCTACAGGCGTTTATCCCCAACACTGGGCGCGGAATCCAAGGCGCCACGTCACACTGCCTTGGTCAGAACTTTGCCAAAATGTTCGAGATTAATTTTGAAGATGACAAGGGCAAAAAGGGAATGGTGTGGCAGAATTCCTGGGCCTACAGCACTCGCACCGTAAGTTGTTTAAAGTTTAGAAAATTTTCACAAAGAACACCCCATGTTATGATTAATTTGTAAAAACATCCATTTCTGTTTATGAGAAAATAAAAAAATGGCCCTTCTGCCTGTCAGTTTTTATGTAAAAAACAACACTTTAACATAGTAGTTTTCTCGCAATTTTTCAACACATAGCTTCTTTTTCTTGCAATTTAGGCACAATACAAGGGCTCTTCTGCAAAATTTCCTTGACATTTATCTATTTTTAAACTTCTATTTTATATTGCCGTGCCAGTTTTGGTCAGGGAACCTACACTACGCCTAAATCGAAAACAAAACCCCCCTAAACATACCTAGTTTCTTGCAAGTTAGTTATAACACACAAACTAATACATAGATTTTCTGCAAAATTCCCTCAACATTTGAATCACCCATTTCCACTCTTCCATTTCAGATCGGCGTTTTAGTAATGGTCCACGGAGACGACAAGGGCTTAGTCCTCCCGCCCCGCGTGGCCTCCGTCCAAATCATTGTCATCCACGTGCCCTTCAAGGAGGCCGACATTTCCGGCATCAAATCCGCCTGCGAATCCACCACCCAGATTTTATCCCAGGCCGGCTTCAGAGCTGAATTGGATACTCGCGAGAATTACTCGCCTGGGTGGAAGTATTCTCACTGGGAGATGAAGGGCGTGCCTGTTAGGATTGAGATCGGACCCAAGGATCTTGCCAACAACCAGGTGGGTAGTTTAATTTAATTTAACAAAACCGTAGGTGTTTAGATTTTTCAATAAAATTTCCCTGGCCGTTTTCTACCTCCCTTGGCGAAATCCCTGGTATCCAATTCTGCTCTGAACCCCGCCTGGGATAAAATCCGAGCCGTCGATTCACAGACAGCTCCGTTCAAGGACGCAGACAGGTCGGGGATCGAGGCAGCTTGTGAATCGACGGCCCAGATCCTCTCCCATGCGGGCTTGAGAAAGGAGCTGGATACTCGCGAGAATTACTTGCCTGGGTGGAAGTATTCTCACTGGGAGATGAAAGGGGTGCCTGTTAGGATTGAGATCGGGCCCAAGGATCTTGCCAACAACCAGGTGGGTAGTTTAATTGTAGAAAAACCGCCTTGACTTTTCTGAATATATAAAAAATATCATTTAGTTTTTGGATTCCCTAAATAAAATAATGTTTGGCGGTATTATATTTCACAATATTATATTATGATGTATTGTGATGCTATATTATTTTATTTTATTATTTTATATAAAATATTATTTTATGTAAGATATTGCTTTATGATACTAACAAGTATATTTTTATTTTTTATAAGGGCATACATGATGTGTTTCCTATACTTTTTAGCGATATACTTACTATCCTAAGATTTTATTGGGTTACATAATGAACTTGCCCCTTATTATTATTCCATATTAAAAATTATTATTTATTTACCAATTTATTTATTATTTAGGTGCGAATCGTGAGGAGAGACAACGGAGCGAAGGAAGACGTGCCGATGGCCAACTTAGTCGAAAGAGTCAAGGAAGTACTCAACGACATACAAGAGAGCCTGTTTAACGCGGCCAAAGAGAAAAGAGACGCCTGCATTAAAGTCGTTCACACCTGGGATGAGTTCGTCGCGGCTTTGAATGATAAGAAGATGATTCTTGCTCCGTGGTGCGATGAGGAGGTAATTTTGTTAATTAGTCCTTAGTGTTTTGCGTAATTTTATTTTTGTTTTTTTGAGGTTTTTGATGGTTTATTTGGTGTTTAGGAAGTCGAGAAGGATGTGAAAGCTAGGACTAAAGGAGAAATGGGAGCTTGTAAGACTTTATGCTCCCCATTCGAGCAGCCTAGACTCCCAGAAGGTATTATTTTGTTCTTTTGTCTAAACTAAAACCACTTTTTATATTAAAAATGTGATTTTTATGTTTTGTGATCTTTTTATGGCTTGTGTGGAAATTATGAACTAATTTTTGGGTGCTGTGATTTATTTATAGGTACGCTTTGCTTTGCATCTGGAAAGCCGGCGAAGAAATGGACGTACTGGGGACGTAGTTATTGATATTGGTTTTTCATTTGTGATTATTGACTAATTTATCATTTTTTACTGGTTTGAATCTTGGTTTCTTAAATTTTTAGTTTTTGCTGGTTTGATATGAAGTTGTGTTGAATTGCTTTTTTTTTTTTTTTAATTTTGCTTTGTATTAATTGATAACCGTGTATGATGGATGCAATTTATGTTTGCTGTTTTTTTGTCTTGATTTATTTGTTGAATATTAGAGTGATTCATTGGGCGTATGAAGTTACCAAATAGGGCATAGCAAGAAACCATAATTAGATTGATGGCTGAAAGAAAACAATTGAGAAACCAGAAAATAGATTGTACAAATTATTATAACTATTGCATACAAGTCAATTCTGTGTAAGAAATCAAAGTTTATAATGTAAACCGTGAGAGAATTTAACCAGTGCCCTACCAAAACTCCAAAATATCAAATTTATCCTTCAAAATTTGCAAATATCATATGTTTCCTTGCAGACAAAAAATGTGCATCCATGTGGATAACTCTTATTTTGTTGTTGAATTAAAATAATTTGAAAGAACTTGATGCAAACTTTCATTTGCAATTGCCTAATACTTCAATTTTTTTGCCTGTTAAGGTACTTTGAATTTTTGTTCTGCATCTTCACAAATAAGCGTAAAGTAATTAAATTAATAGCTCAACATTATAAAGAATAAGAAACTCAGTTTTCTCTAACATCTCATAGAAGAAAACAAGTAGTTAAAAAAATCTCTATTTTTCTCTACTTTTCTCACATCTAACATATTTTGATTTTCTTCCCCACTTTATTATCTGTTTTGTTCATTTGATGCCTCAAAATCAATATTGGGGAAACTTTTTTATATGGAAAAGTCCTTTTGAGACATATATAATGGATGATACTAACTTTTAATATCATGTGATATGTATTTAGAGGAAATAAATTAGGCAGAACACTGAAGTCTCACTTGCATGGGTTATGATTAGAAAAGTCATTTTTTATGCTCATGAAGAGTGCCTTTTTCCTCTTACCGATTCATGGGAAAAACTTTTTTATTAGATTTCAACATAATATTTTATTTTTTTGAAAAATACAGTGAGCTTTAGCATCTCTCGCGTAATTCTATTAATCAAAATTCCCTTACAAATAGTCAATGACAATAGTTGATCCACTTATTTTCAATACAGATTGACTATGAAGCACACCACAGTCTATCAATGGTTCAGTTTAAAAGAATTGAGACTCACTCTTGATGCTCAACAGATTTCACAAAAGAACAGCTTAATACTTTTATACTGTTTTCTCAAAGACATTAGAGAACTTATTCCTCCTTATGAGATTGGAGCGACCAGAGATCGTCCAAATGATCCACCTTCCTGGCGATGGGAGAAGGAGGGCACCTTCTCATCAAAATCAGCTTACGATTGGTTAGTTAACCCGGGTATCAACTGTGCATGGCAAAATGCTGTTTGGAAAGTCAAAGCTCCACCCAAAGTCCGCTACTTTCTATGGCTTACATGCCACAACCGAATAAACACGGCAGATAACCTTCGGAAGAAAGGATGGCCACATGACGACGTATGTGTGTTTTGCAAAACGACCTTAGAGACAAGGGATCATTTGTTCATTAATTGCCCTTTCGTAAGAACTACAAGAAGGATTGCCCAAAGATCACAACACACAAACATGAGACCACCTTTCGACTCCAACTTTGTAGACTTCTGGATGAAAACACGGAAAGAATTATCAAAGATAAACCGAGCAAGATGGGAAGCATCATGGGCGGCCGTAACCTGGAACGTGTGGAAGGAATGGAACAATCGATTGTTCAATGATAAGAGTAGTACGCCATATATCATTGCTAGGAAATCTAATGAAGAAGCAACATTATGGTTAGAACATTGTTAGGATAGCGGTTAACTTGAGTAGTTCAGAAAAATTGTTTCCCCTTTGTAACACTTCTATTTTAATTTTAATGAAAAAAGAACCATCGCGTCCCGCGCTGGCTCCTTCAAAAAAAAAAAAAAACTTTTATACTGTCTGCCCAGTTGGTTTGTCCTAGGTCCATGGGCATATGTGACTTACTCCAGCCTGGGTCTGCGTTCTATTTTATTAGATTCTAATAAAATTCTCTTTATTAAGATAAGAGTAAAACATAAAATTATTACACAAGATCCTATCAAAATTAAATGTTTTTTGATCTCATTTTCCAACATGAATCATGTTGGAATAGGAAACAATGGATTTGAATCTCAAGTTGTTAGGAATTTAATCTTGGGTTGTAGTAACCCCGGAGTTTGAATTTGGGTTGTAAGCAAGTCATTCTTGAATTGTTGAGAACAGAGAATCTAATCTCTGATTATAAGAAGCCTAGATTTTTTATGTTGAGTTGTACAAAGAATCCACACAATATATACATGATTTATTTGTAGCAATATGATCCAATAATGAATTGGCTTGAGTGCTCACAATGATGGAGATCAAAATTGATTTTGTAAAAATGGGGGTGGGGGTGGGGGACAATATATATAAATATATATATCAGTGTTTTAAATAGCGGCGCTATAGCGCCGCAATTGCGCGCAATTGCGGATTTCGACCATAAAACGCAATACGCAACGAAAATATAGCTAAAATAGCGTTTTGAGCGCTACGAGCGCTATAGCGCCGCTATAGCAGTCAAATAGCGTTAAAATAGCGGCTATAGCGGCCGCTATAGCGTTAAAAGTGTTACTTTTGTATTTTATTTTATTTTTGCTTATTTCGTATAATTAATATTCATGTGTTTATTTTGAATGTTTAATTATGGACAATGAACTTTGTATGGTATTTTATGATAAATAATTATACTATTTTATTTAAGGGTTCAGATATGGAGTGCTAGTATTTGGAGCACCCAACAGTGCCCGATTACAAAAGGTATGATGAAATTACAAAAAAGTATTTTTGTAAACACGAATGGTATAGCAAAATTACAAAAAGTTATATTTAAAAAAAATATATATATTTCTAAATACAAAAAGGTATATCCAAGTGCAAGTATATATGTGTACAGTTAAAGTTATATGGTGAGCGCTTCTGGGCATTCCAAAAGCTGGGCACACCGAATAATTTCGTTTTATTTAATATTTATGGTATTGGATTTTTTTTTTGTATTAAAATTTTATTATGATCATATTTTTATCATTAATATTTATGAAATTTTACGTAAATTATAAATTATATTGCACATCCGCTATCAGGCCGTAGCGCCGCAATAGCGCCCGCTACCGCAATCCGCTACAAAAAAAGACAATCCGCTACGCAGCGCTATATCGCAATTTAAAACATTGATATATATTATAATTTTTTTTTATATTAGAATTCTACTAATATATATTAGTTTGTCAAAATTCTTAAAGAAACTATAGCCCTCTCTAGCCGAGTTCAAATCCTCTGTGACGAGTTGCACATGCAACCTAAATCATGGCCCTTGATGCAGTGGGTCCCACAGCTTATTAAGATGCATAAATGACCGTGATTTAGATTGCACGTCCAGCTCGTCACAGTCTCCTCTCGGTGTTTATTATACTCTATTCCTGAGTACTTAGCATAAGACGTCCTTCATGTGAACTATCAAACAGCTCACTTTTTCCTTTTCTACGGAAAACCTGCAAAGAATTGAACGAGTAATGTATATTGTCAAGATATTTCAATTAACTTTAATTAATGGAACTATTGTTACATACATAGACTTACAAAAGTACTAATTGTATGAAAAGTTAGAAAAAAAAACATGCAAATAAGAATGTTAAAAAAAATCAGACATCTTTACTGAAGTATGATCTCAATATGTTTCATAGCTTATGATAACATTAAAATTAAAAATTGAATTGAAAGAGCTCCACATATTTCTTCATTTTGTGGTTGCATTAAGAAATAACAAACACATTTGTACGTTCTGATAATCATATGTTGAAAGTGGTTTTTATAATTTTCTTCATCATCTATGCACTAAGAATATATGTGTTATGTATGACTCTAAATCTCTCAATAATCTATTTCCTATTTGGTAATATTATTTAGTGAAAGATTAGGAGAAGAAAATAAATATTTAGGAAATATTTGGAGGATGGAAGGAGATGACTTATTTTCATCTTTGTATCGTTAGTTTAGGTTATTTTCATATTGTATTTTTAATTTAGGCAATTTATATTTTGGTAATTAGTCAATGCTCTACTATATAAAGAGGTCTAAACCTATTGTAATAGTATCCCAATTCTTATAATGTAGTATCTCAGTTGAATAAACGATTTCTCTTTTCTTCTCTAGTTATTTCTCTCATGAGTTCTCTTTCTCTACATCAATATTCTCCCCATTAACCTAACAAATTGGTACCAGATCTATGTTACGACAATCTTTGTGCTTCCTTAAGTCAAGTATACCATCTTGTTCTATCATGAATTCAAGTGCGGTTATGTCGACTAAATCTGATACTGAGAAATATGATAGCATGACAAATTTTGGGCGACCGAAGGAGATGAAGGGCGATGTTAGGGATATGATGGATGATAGAGCTCTCTCGACAATTCAGCTATATTTGGGCAACTCGACTTTTCAAGAAATTCTCACGGGCACGCATCAGATGTCACATGGAAGAAGTTAGAAGAAATCTACATGCAGAAATCAGTTACAAACCGGTTATGTTTGAAGCTGCGATTCGACTCTTTGAATATGGCAGACGGTATGTATGTTAAGGTCCATGTTTTGGTGTATATATGTTTCTTTAATGGTATAGAGAGAATCGATATTAAGATGGACAAAGAGGACAGAGCCGTGATGTTGCTGTGCACATTGCCAAAGTCATATAATGGGTTTAAGGAAACCATGCTTCATTCCAGGGAGTTATTTATCGTTAATGATGTCGATAGTAACTTATTAGTCAAGTCATGTATCGACTATGACTTGTCCTTAACTGAAAGTAGTCATCAAGAGATTGAGTTGTTTGTGGAAAGGGAAGACGTAAAAAGAGAAATACAAGCTTAGAGAAGACTCATTCGCAATTCAAGTAGAAGAACCTGATGAGCAACTATTGCAAAAAGACGGGGCACATTAAGGTCGACTGTTACAATCTCAAAAAGAAGCAGGAGGCGGATAACGATGTTCTATCGGAAGAAGTTTACGAGACTAAATCCGGTAAGATTGAGATACTTCTTGTCGCGAATGAGAATGAGAGAATTGAGAAGAATTGGGTGGGTTCGGGTAATTCAAATCAAATGATCCCGAATCGAGAGTGGTTCACCACATATGAGGCATCTAGTGGAGATGTTCTTTTGGGAGACGATCATCTATGTTGCGTTGCTGGTGTTAGCACGCTTGAGATCAAGATGCAGGACAAGGTTGTCCATTTGATCAAGATGCAGGACGAGGTTGTCCATTTGATCAAGATACAAGACCGGGTTGTCTATTTGATCTCATTAGGCATTCTCGGAGATATCGGTTGCAAGTTCCGATGTGAAGGTGGAGTCCTCAAGGTATCTAGATGGGATCTTACATCGATGAAGGCTAGAATGACTGGTGTGTTATATATTCTGGAAGTCCAGAGTACCAGAAAGTTATTTCGGGAAGTTGGCGCAGTTTTAGGCTCGTTCGTCGTCACCTTCTCTGCCTCAGTTAGAAGGTCAGATTTTATGATTAGATGCGGGGTGACAATTTTGAGTACGAGAGATCTACAGTGTGGCCAGAATATCGATGTGTTATATTCTGGAAGTCCAGAGTACCGGAAAGTTATTTCGGAAAATTGGCGTAGTTTTAGGCTCGTTCGTCGTCGCCTTCTCTGCCTCAGTTAGAAGGCCAGAGTTTACGATTGGATGCGGGGTGACAGTTTTGAGCACGAGAGATCTACTGTGTGGCCAGAATACTAGAAAGCATGAGTTGTGAAGATTCCGTTTGTGGCAAACGGAGGAGACTCAGCTCTAGTACAGCCGTTCATCGCACGAAGGAAATTTTGGACGATATCTATTTTGATTTGTGGGGACAAATTTGTGATCCCTTATAAGGATTGTTCAGCATTGCATGATTGTTTGCTCTCGACAACATAATGGCGTGGTTGATCGGAAACTACTCGAGAAGGCTTGGTGCATATTTTTGGGATGGATTCAGGCGAGGGGTTTTGGACAAAAACCATTTTAATACTGCTTGGTGGTATTTGGATATCCCGTTTATGCACAAGTCGTTAAATGGATACTCAAGTATAAGGAGAAGAAATGTATTCTTCTTGGGATAGCTTCAGATGTAAAGGCATATCATTTGTGGTGTTCCTGTCGCGGAACTACTTATTTTGAGAGACCGTGGGTTTTGATTCGGTTATGTTACAGATAAGGGAGCGATTGTCTGATCCGGCTTTTGAGGATGGTGAGACGATCACGAAGAAGGTGGAGTTTGCTATTCTCGATTAACAAGGTAAAGTTACTCAACGTAACTTGGAGCATTGTGTTGACTCTCACTTTGGCGATGGTGTATCGATTAAGGAGAGTCAAGAAGGATAACGGCCTTATGCTTTGGTAAGGGATATTTTGATTTTGTGTGTTGTTTGGCAGTGACCAATGATTCTGTGTTTGACGAGTTCTCAATTTGCAAGGAGGCTGTAGCCTCATGTGGAGCGTCAAAGTAGATTGCTGCATTAAGGTGGAGCTCGTTTTGGATATATTGTTATTGCGATTGTGTATCATGAGTGAGATTTTGAGTCAAGGTGGAGATTGTTATGTATGACTCTAAATCTCTCAATACTCTATTTCCTATTTGGTAATATTATTTAGTGAATGATTAGGAAAAGAAAATTATATTTTTAATTTAGGCAGTTTATATTTTGGTAGTTACTCAAGACTCTACTATATAAATAGATCTAAATTTATTGTAATAGTATCTCAATTCTTACAATGTAGTTTCCAATTGAATAAATAATTTTTCTCTCATTCTCTAATTATTTTTCTCATGAATTCTTTTTCTCTACATAAATATTTTCTTCATTACTCTAACAAACATACATGACACCAGTTCTTTTGAGTATATAGAATACTAATTTATTCCCCACGGTCCCAATGTTTTTTATTTTTGGGGCGATACAGCATAAAAAGAAGAAAAGAAATAGTGGCTCCATATCACCAACAAAAAGTAACACATATTTACACAAAGTTGATAATATTCAATTCAGTTTTCCCCAACAGTTCATTAATTGAAACTCAGTAAATATAAAATCTTTGTTTATTGCACACATCTGACACATTCTCTGTATATAATTCATTATGAAAGATAATTCATTTTTTATTCTCTCACACATATAACATGTTAATGTCAGTCTCAAATATTCAATATATGCTCAAAATTTCTCTTGATATGTGTGAAAGTCTTCATTTGTCATATATAATGAATGGTAACACATGAAGTATCCTTTTGCATTGCGAGAAAATGCAATTTGTCACTGTTTATTCATATGAAAAATGCTTTGCAACCTACTTTGTTAGGTTCCAACAAAAATGTCTCACTCATTTTTCTTAACAGCAACGAGTAAAATGCCAAAACTTTACAAAAGATCATGTCCAAGTTTTTTTCTGGCTTTGTGTTGGGATATGAAGAGCTTTAGATTTAATCTCAAGTTGTTAAGAGAAGTTAGTCTCGAATTATAATTTATGGTTCCATTTAATATTAATCGTATGTTATTTGTTTATTTTCCTCTTGGAAGCTTGCAAAGAAGGTATATTTGGGATTTAGTAACTGATGATGTGTTCTTTGTTTCGATCAAGATTATTGGCTAATTATTAGTTGCACACATCTGACATATTCTCCAACAACTCGTTAAGAAAAGTAGTTAGTCTTTATTTATCTCACACACACAATTCAAAATTTTTTTTTATCTCTCACACATGAGACATCTAATATTCCTTCATTATTTTATCATTTATATCTCAAATGTGCGATATGCTCAAATCTTTTCTTTACTGAGAAACTTTCACTATCATATATAATGCATGAATTTTTTTCTTCTCCATCATATAAAATGCAAACGACAGTACTCTATTTTTTCATATCATATAAAATGTATATTTAGTGGTGGAAACATATGAAACATCATTTGGATGAAAAGATAATGCAATTTGTTAGCACTTAATTATATAAACATGCTTTGTCTTTATTTTCTTTTATATCAATTATCTTTGTTTTCTTCTAAATCAAAAGAAAAGTAAATCATCCGTAATGTGATTTAAATTCCGGTTCACTGACCAACATCATCTTATTAGCTAGCAAGACATTAACACTTTTATGTCTCTACATCTGCAGTGGCGGAGCTTGAAACTGATTTCATAAAAATGTTTAGGAGCCAATACATATAAATATATGTATTTAATTTTTTTTCCAGTAAAAATATACTAGAGTTCCACTAATATATATATACTATTGTGTCAAAAATCTTAAGAGACATTAACTTCACAATTTCTATATAACCCGCCACTATTTTAGAATTAAACTGAGAAGAGAAGATTAATCTTATGTTAAGTATTTATTAAAGAGTCAAAAATACTTAATAGCTAGATGGATATGATATTAGTACAACACGACTTTAATTTGGAATAGTTGGTATCATGCAAACTAAAAGTTTTTTGATTGAAAACTAAACAAATTAAGTTAATACTTAAGAAATAAAAAATTATCTGTTAGGATTTCTTGTCGGAAGCGTGAATTTTGACGTGGATTCGAGGCACCTTTTGGTGTCTTTAATGGTGGCCAAGAGAGAGAGAGAGAGAGAGATGAAGAGATGCAAAAATGAACCCTTGTCTATCCTTTTTGTCAAAGGTCTTAAATACATACTAAAAATAAAAGCCCAAATGAGCCCAAATATGCAATTAAGGGATCCACTCAACAATCTCTACCTTGGACCCGAATTGCATCATAACTAAACATAAACAAATGCAAAAATAAAAACATACATAATGTACTAGCAACATGCTAGTTACAAACTGAAATTAAATCGGAACACAATTTAAACTTAGCAATCGGAAGAGGCTTGGTGAGCATATCTGCCGGATTCGATTTGGTACCAATCTTCTTCACCACAATGTTTCCTTCCGCCGTCACATCTCGCACAAAATGGTACCTCACGTCAATATGCTTCGTCTTGTCGTGGTACATGCGATCCTTCGTCAAATGAATGTCGCTTTGATTGTCACAATACACCGTGACCGGATTCTGAATGGACAATACCTCGCCAACAAAACCCCTTAGCCAAATACCTTCCTTTATCGCTTCGGTTAACGCCATGTACTCGGCCTCGGTAGTCGAAAGAGCAACGGTTGATTGAAGTGTGGCTTTCCAATTAATCGCACACTTCCCAAACGTAAACACGTACCCGGTTAGCGAACGCCTTTTATCGAGATCGCCCGCAAAATCCGAGTCAACATAACCCGTTAACTCACCATTCGGATCGGATCCGAATTCTAAATATGCATTCATCGTACCTTTCAAATAACGGAAAATCCATTTTACCGCTTCCCAATGTCCCTTTCCGGGACATGACAAATACCGGCTCACGACACTAACCGCTTGCGCCAAATCCGGTCGGGTACACACCATCAAATACATCAAACTCCCGACCGCACTCGAATATGGAATCTTCTCCATATATTTCCGCTCTGAATCGGTTTTCGGAGATAAATCCGCCGACAATTTAAAATGTGCCGCAAGAGGGGTAGAAACTACCTTCGATTTATGCATATCAAAACGGCGTAAAACCTTTTCGGCGAAACCCGCTTGCGAAAGAGTCAACTTCCGCTCGGGTCGGTTCCTCGAAATCTCCATTCCAAGAATTTTCTTAGCGGGTCCCAAATCCTTCATCTCAAAAACGGAATTCAAATCCGCTTTTAACCGCTTAATTTCCCCCAAATTGGACGACGCAATAAGAATGTCATCCACATAAAGAAGTAGATACACAAAACTCCCGTCATCTAATTTCTTTAAATAGACACAACTATCGTAATTAGATCGAGAAAAATTAACGCTTACCATAAAAGCGTCAAACTTCTTGTACCATTGTCGGGGCGATTGCTTGAGACCATAAAGCGATTTATTTAATCGACATACACGAGTCGGTTCGGTTTGGGGTTCGGTTAGGTTTTCAAAATCCGGAAGTCCTTCCGGTTGGCTCATAAAAATTTCCTCCTCCAAATCGCCATGAAGAAAAGCCGTTTTTACGTCAATTTGCTCGAGTTCCAAATTTTTCAACGCGACAATCCCGAGCAATAATCGAATAGACGTGTGTTTCACGACCGGAGAAAACACGTCATTAAAGTCCACACCTTGGGCTTGGCTATATCCTTTCGCGACTAGCCTTGCTTTGTAGCGCACATTCGAGCCATCGGTTTTGCGCTTAAACACCCATTTGCATCCGACAACTTTCTTATTTTTCGGAGGGTTCACAAGAGACCATGTCTCATTTCGCTTCAACGAATCTAACTCCTCCTTCATAGCGGAAATCCAATTTTTCGCTTCTTTTGAATTAACCGCTTCTTTATACGTGGACGGTTCGCAACTATCCACGTCTTCTGCAATAGCCAAGCAATACGCAAAATCAGAATATCCATATCTCGAAGGTGGTCGAATGCTCCTTCTGACACGATCGCGGGTTAGCTCGTACGTATGCGGATCGAATTGGCTTTCTTCTTCATCAACTCGGGTCAGGTTTAACGAATCGGGTTCGGATCGGTTTTGGTCGGCTTGGGCTAACTGGTCTCGGGTTTGACCTTTAAAACCGTCTGCACTTAGCGGTATTTCATTCCCAACATTTTCCGACTCATCATGCTCCACCTCGGAATGAACCGTGTCATTTATTCTCAACTCATGCGCATCTTTTCCTCGAATCATTTCCGCTTCGTTAAAAATAACGTCTCTCGAAATGATAAATTTGCCCGACTTCGGACACCATAATTTATACCCCTTAACATTCTCGGGATATCCAACAAATACGCATTTCTTCGACCTCGGTTCCAACTTGCCATCATTGACATGCACATATCCGGGACACCCGAATATTCTCAACATCGAATAATCGGCCGGTTTTCCCGACCAAACTTCTTCCGGCGTTTTCAACTCAATCGAGGTAGTCGGAGATCGATTAATCAAATAGCACGCCGTGCTAATCGCTTCTGCCCAAAATTCTTTTCCCAAACCCGCATTTGAAATCATACTTCTCGCACGCTCAAGAAGTGATCTATTCATTCTTTCGGCCACGCCATTTTGTTGTGGGGTATGCACAACGGTTTTGTGTCGCAAGATACCTTCGGCCGCACAAAAATCATCAAACTGGCGATTACAAAATTCCAACCCATTATCGGTTCGCAACCGCTTGACCCGTTTACCCGTTTGAGTTTCTAGAAGTTTCTTCCAAATTTTGAAATAATCGAATACTTCGCTTTTTTCTCTCAAGAAAAATACCCAAACTTTCCTCGAAAAATCATCAATAAAAGTGAGCATATACCTTGAACCTTTTCCTTTGGAAGGTTCGCGAGAAGGCCCCCAAAGGTCGGAGTGAATGTATTCCAATTTCTCCTTTGTCGTATGAATGGCGGTCCAAAAACTCACTCGCTTATGCTTCCCGAAAACGCAGTGCTCGCAAAATTCCAGATTTCCAGTACTTTGACCGCCCAACAAATTTCGCTTGCTTAAAATCGTCATACCACGCTCACTCATGTGACCCAATCTCATATGCCACAACTTCGTAATTTCCTCATCCGTAATCGAACTTGAACGTACAACAGCGGCAGAACTGAACGAGACGGGTTTTGTTTCGGGATTGGTTGTTGGAATCCAAATCGGTTTGGTTTGAACCGGATTCGGTTTTGGGTTGGACTTGGGTTGAACCGGATTTTCTTGAACCGGTATTTCTTGAACCGGGTTGAACCGAGCCGGTTTTTCTTGAACCGGCGTGAACCGGGCCGGTTTATCCTGAACCGGCACGAACCGGGCCGGTTTATCCTGAACCGGCGCGAACCAGGCCGGTTTTTTCCTGAACCGGCGCGAACCGGGCCGGTTTTTGCTGAACCGACGGGTTTTCTTGAACCGGGTTTGAACCCGATTTCTCCAAAATAACTGTACCGGCCTTTCCGGTAACCGTCGAGGCTTGCAAAAAATAAAGTGTACCAATGCGTTTCGCCTTCATGATTGTGAGGGCACCGATTGAAACGCGCATAACTCCACCTTCACTTCGAAACTTGCAACCTCTTTCTTCAAGCGATCCCAACGATATAAGATTTTCTTCAAATCGGGTATGTGCTTCACACCCGTTAACGTCCGAATTCGCCCATCATGAAACTTGAGCGATATTGTACCGGTACTGGCAACCTTGCAAGAATTATTATTTCCCATAATAACTCTCCCATCCGTAGGCTCGTACTTTACAAACCAACTTCTATTCGGAGTCATATGTTGAGATGCCCCCGAATCCATAATCCAACAATTCTCATCCTCTAAGCAATTATCGACAACGGAAAGCGAATCAAAATTGTCGATATTTGCGAATTAGCCGATTCGGAACCTTTGCCACGATTATCCGCCGATTGCTTATTCTTCAATTTGTAACAATCGACCTTGATGTGGCCCTTTTTTCTTACAATAATTGCAAATAATATTTGGATTATATTTACCCTTGGATTTCGACCGGCTTCTCCAATTTTTCGACGACCGATCCGATGACCGACCGCGATCCACAAACAAACCGGAACCCGTACCGGTTTTCTCATTGGTTATCTCACCATCGATGTGAGATTTCGCTTGCAAATTCGATTTAACATCCTCAAGAGAGATTTTCTCCCTTCCATAAATCATCATATCTCTAAACCCCTTATATGAAGCGGGTAAAGAGCACAAAAACAAAAGGGCTTGATCTTCATCATCCACCTTTGCATCAATTTTGGCCAAATCATTAATAATCGACGCAAACTCCGAAATATGTTCGGACACGGAACCTCCCTCCGACATCCGGAGCGTATAAAGACGCGACTTTAACCGCAATCGATTCGTGAGCGACTTTTTCATATAAGTATTTTGTAATTTTTCCCACAAATCTTTCGCCGTCTTTTCCTCCATAACCTCTTGCAATATCCCATTGCTAAGGCATAATTGGACAATGGAGAGAGCCTTATCATTCATATCTCTCCATTTCTTGTCCGTTATCGCATCCGGCAAATTGTCTCTCCCGAAAATCGCATCTTTTACCCCATGACTGGATAAAATTTCCAACATACGAACTTGCCACAAGGCAAAGCTCGTCTTACCGTCAAACTTCTCAATATCAAACCGTCCCGACATTTCCATTAACCCAAAAACTAAAGTTCCTCCTTCGGTTTTGAACCGGTTTGTACCGGTTTAGACAAAGCGTGAAATCCGGTAGAGATTTACGCGTAGAACCTCGCTCTGATACCAGATTGTTAGGATTTCTTGTCGGAAGCGTGAATTTTGACGTGAATTCGAGGCATCTTTTGGTGTCTTTAATGGTGGCCAAGAGAGAGAGAGAGATGAAGAGATGCAAAAATGAACCCTTGTCTTATCCTTTTTGTCAAAGATCTTAAATACATACTAAAAATAAAAGCCCAAATAAGCTCAAATATACAATTAGAGGGTCCACTCAACATTATCAAATAGTGAAATAAAGCAAGGGAAACTGAAGTTTTATTCTCAAATCTGATGTCTTTGCCTCACGTTGGGATGATTCACGTTGGCTCTCCATATAATCACACAAACTAGCAAGATATTACTCTTTTTATGTCACATTTAACTTTTTAAGTGAAAAACTATATATAATTCAATAAAACAAGTCTAGCTCCGGGATGTTCAATTAAATTCCTAGTTCAAATCTCGCATACCAATAGCATTGAGTAAAATACAAGTGCCAATAGCATTGAGTAAAATACAAAACTGGTACAAAAAATCATGCAGAAATCAGATGTCTTTGCCGACTTTTTTTTCAAAGTATCTATGGAAAGTTTTTATTTTAAAAAATAATTCTTCATTAACTTTATTTGCAGAAATAATATTTTCGCCTAATTACCGAGCGACACTAACTATTTCTCTCAGTTATTGAACGAAATTGTTGAGAAACTGATTTAGAACAACAAACAGCTCAATTTTGTTTTAATAAGATTAAAATACCAAGTTTCGTCTAATACCTTGGCAAAATTATTATTTTTTTTGTTGTGCTTGAAAGTATTAAAAAATGACAATTTTGCTCTATTTAAATACTACTAGCTGAACATACTCAAAAAATAAAAATCTCCACTTTTGTCCCGTGGCTCCTCATAATTAAGAAAAGTGTTTGTTTTTCAAATAAAGCTGACGAAGGCCATTTTTTGAAATAATTTTTTTCACCGGGAAAAAAGTCTATCTTTGCCGACATTTTTTTTAAAAATGACACCGGTTAGAAAAATAATTAAATAAATAACATAATTTTGAAAATAATTAAAAAATTAGCATTTTCGCCAGCTTTTTTGGCGGAACAAAAATTGTTCCACTAAGTATCCTGACGGAACATGACATTTTTTAATTTTTCTTAAAAAAATCCTTAATTAGGTTAAAAAATATTGTTCCGTCAAGCTCTTTGGCAGAACAGGTTAAAAATAAAATTTTAATGTTATTAGAAATTAGTAAGGAAATATCGCAAAAAAACAAAATTACTGTTCAATGTTCCGCCAAATAGTGTGGCAGGGAAGTTCTTTTTTTTCTTCTAAATTTTCATAGCTATTTAGGTCTGTTTCGCCAGATCTCTTGACGGAACACGATTTTTTTATATTTTTTTGGTTAATTTACTTGCTAAATTTATAATTAACGCTGAGAATTAAAATGTCAATCTGTTCCGTAAAAAAACTTGGCAGAACAGTATTTTTTTTCTAATTAGGACTTTTTAAGGCTGCTAAATGAGTCAAGACATGTTTCGTCAGAATTTTTGGCGGAACAACTTTTGTTCGCCAAAAAGACCGACATAAATGCTAATTTTTTAATTATTTTCAAAATAATAGCATTTGATGAAATATTTTTCGCACTAATATCATTTAAAAAAAAAGTCGTATTTGCCTAACGTGGGGATGATTCACGTTGGCTCTCGATATCAATATCATTACACAAACTAGCGAGGCAACGACTCTTTTCAAATAAAATATTCCAAACATTATTAACTACTTGATACACCAGGTGCAGATTCTAAAAAAGTTTTGATCTTCTCATCTTGAACGAAAAGTACTCATTTAAATCTCTAATCTCATGCACTAGGAGCATCTATAAATTTATTATCACTTATTTCGATCTTCTGCTTTATTTTCTCTATGTGAAATATAAAAAGTATACATCGCAAGCTTATTCAGCTCACAGCAAGAAATACTCACGGAAGGCGTTACATAGAAACCAGACCAGACCTTCCCTTTGCTTCCCTTCTTCCTTTGGCATGTTTGGGGATGCGTTATAAGAGGCGTTACATAATTCTCTCAGTACAGCTACAGCCAACAAAAGCTCCAAAACGTAGCTACTCTCACACCCACGCACTCACTCCGATCGGATGGAGAATGGCGGTGCGAATCCGAAGGTGGAGGAGCGGTGGAGATTCAGTGCGAATGAGGCTCTGGCAGGAACTGGCGGTGTCTCAATCCGTGGAGTCCGCAACAAGCTCTCCGCTTGCATCGATGATAATGGCCCGAAACCGATGATTCCTCTTGCCCATGGCGATCCATCCGTATTTCCGAGCTTCCGTACGAGTCCGGCGGCGGAAGATGCTATCATAGAGGCGGTCAGGTCGGGGGAGCATAACCATTATGCCCCAACTGTCGGAATTCCGTCCGCCAGACGGTCAGTGACTAGTCACTCTGAAAAGTTTTCTTTTTTTCGGAAATTTCGCATCAATCAGTCAATCTCCTCTCCTCTCCTGAATCCATTATATTCATGAAAAATAATCAAATAAGCAAGTTCCATTTTTTCTTTCAAAAATACAGAACAATAGCTGGATATCTCTCCAAAGATCTACCTTACAATCTGTCACCAGATGATGTATTTCTGACCGCTGGTTGCGCGCAGGCAATCGTAGTGATTATAACTGTACTTGCTCGGCATGGCGCAAATATTTTGCTGCCTAGGCCTGGTTTTCCACTTTATGAAGCGCGTTGTGCTTTCAGCGGGTTGGAAATGCGGCATTTCGATCTGATTCCTGAAAAGGAATGGGAGGTTGATTTAGACCAAGTCCAGCAACTCGCCGATGAAAATACAGTTGCTTTGGTTGTAATAAACCCTAATAATCCGTGCGGAAATGTGCTTAAATATGAGCATATGGAAAAGGTTAGGAAAATTATACCGAGTTTACTTGCTTTTTGCGTAATTCTTCCTCTTTTATTGGAGTGTGGTAAGTGATGCATGTTGTGCTGCCAAGTGAAACTTGTTTCGTTGGTAAATGATCTTGGTTGTTGTAACCAATCTATGACATGCTTTGATTATCACCTGTATACTTCCATCATATTTGTGAAAGAGTGCATATAGGGAGCCTCAAGATCACCACCTTGTTGGGGGTCAAAATTTATAATATAATCATTTATTTTTGTATTTACTTTAAGAATCACCTAATATTTTAGAATAACCACATCTAATTAAAATTTTAATAACCACTTTAAATAGTCCTTGTATTATTGGAAATTTCATAAAAAAAACCTACATTATTGCCAAAAAAATTTATCATGAGTTATGAACAAACAACATTAGTTTTTTACTCTAAAAATAAAAAAAAAAAATATTAATTAATCTTTCTTCCCCTTGAAATAATTTTTTTTAAAAATATTGAGTTTAATAAAAAATACTTAAAATTTTGAAAAATCTTTAAGTTCAATTAGTCTTTCTCTCACTTGAAAAAATTCTTAAATTTCATAAAATTTTATTACAATAATTCTAACGATTTACATAAAGTATACAAAAATATTTTAATAATATTCTTAAAGTTAATTAATATTTCATAAACTTAATTAAAAAATATTAATTTACTTATTTAAGTTTAAGAAAGTTAATTAACTTTAGAAAAAATGTCATGAGAAAGAAAAAAATATTAATTAATATTAAAATATTTTTAAGGTCTATAATTAGTGTGTTTCAAAAAAATTAACTAATTATCTTATTCATTAATTTAGAAAAACTAAAACAAAAATTGATGTGGTAGTAAGTATATATAGTTATGATAGACTATGCATACTTTTTGTTTGCAATTTGTAATTTTTTCAAATCATATCTTTAAACGTTATAAAAATTATTTTTTATTATCTTTCATAATAATTTTATACCCGCCGCAACGCGCGGGTGTCAACGTAGTTAATGAATTATGATCTTAACCGTCTAAGCCATTTCATGCTTGTGTAATCTTGTTCCGATCTTCTATGACACAAAAATTATAGTGAAATATGTAACAAGTCATATAAAGTAGTTAAATAGAACTTTCGAATCACTTCCCAGAACGATCTATTTTTTAACAAATTATCACATTAACCCATCTAATGTTAATATATACCTTGCTCTGATATCCTGTGGAATAAAATTTATAGTGAAATGATCTCCTGTGGAATAAAATTTATTGTGAAACTATAATTTATTTGAAACTCACTTGCGACATCTAAATATATGATGTATATCACTATATTTAAATGCACGATAATAGTTTAGTTTTTTTTTTTTTGAAATTGCATAACAAACACATGGTCTGTTTTGCAAAGTTTCTTTTCATTCTTTGTTTGCTGACAGGTCGCAGAAACTGCACGAAAGTTAGGAATAATGATTATTTCTGATGAAGTTTACGATCATTTAACCTTTGGGAATAATCCGTTTATTCCGATGGGTGTTTTTGGAAATATTTGCCCGGTTTTAACTTTGGGCTCTATTTCGAAAAGATGGCTCGTGCCAGGCTGGCGGCTTGGTTGGATCGTCACGACGGATCCTAAAGGCATCTTAAAAAAAACAAAGGTGATATTTTAGTTTCTTTCGAAAAAAACATTATAATTTATTTGAATGTTTTTTTTGGGGGATTAGAATATTATTTTTGTATTTTAGGTTGTTGACTCGATCAAGAATTTTCTTGGTATTTCGTCTGATCCAGCAACTTTTATTCAGGTTGGGTTGATTTTTTTTTTTTTTTTAGTTTGATTCTGTTAAATTACATTAATTTATATTCGTGTTGATTATTTTATTTATTTATTTAGGGAGCAATACCGCTTATAATTGAGAAAACTAAGGAAGAATTTTTCAACAATATAATTTGTCTACTGAGAGAAACAGCTGGAATATGTTATAATGAGATGAAGGATGTTAAATGCATTTATTGCCCTCACAAACCTGAAGCATCCATGTTTGTTATGGTACATTAAAATTCAGAGTTTGTTTTAGTCTGATTCTCAAATTAACCCAAAAATAATTAAATTTTAAAATTAATTCGTTTTTCAACTTTATTCTCAAACTAACAAAATAGAACTTTAAAAGTATATTATTTTTTTCAAGAAAAATTACCGGGCTCTCAAAATCTGGAATTTAATCTAGTGAAAAGCAAAAAACAAAGTAATGGGCCTTGAAAGTGAGATGAGTGATGGAGCTTGCCTCTATTTATTGGAGGAACCAATTTTTTTTTTTTTTTTTTGGAGGGGGGGAGGGGGGCAAATACACAGAAGTATATATATTTCAAAATTTTCTTTACTAAACCTCTACTGATATGTACCATTTTGTCAAAATCTTGATCGGTCTTTATAAAGTTTCGTCACTGAATCAGATATTCTTGTGCTATCTAACTTTCAATAATCTTTTTATGAATTTCTTTTCCAGACTTTGAAAGCCCGCTTTTTAGACTAAAGAATAAAGTTGAAGAGTGAATTAGTTTTAGAATTTCGGATCTATTATAGGAGTTACCTTTTTTCTATCTCATTTTTCTTTTAAATAATTCAACCGTTTTGAAGGTAAAACTGGATGTGTCACTTTTGGAGAATATAACTGATGATGTGGATTTTTGTTACAAATTGGCGAAAGAAGAATCAGTAATTGTTTTACCAGGTAATTTCATATAATATATATTTTTTAACATAAAGAAAATTATAAATTTTTTAATATAATTTGTGAATTCTTTATTTTCACAGGGAGCACACTTCAGATGAAAGGCTGGTTGCGTGTAACATATGCGGTCGAGCCAACTTTGCTCGAACTTGGTCTAAAACGACTGAAATTGTTCTGTGAGAGGCATCAAAAGAAGAAATAAACGAGCTACATTATTGTTTGATTTAGTTACGATGGGTAAGCGAATCGGTTGATAGTTGTTCGTATTTATGTCGCCCAATTGACGTTTGGTTCAGATTGTAAGACCATAAGCGTGTGTGTTGTTGAATTATCTAAAATAAATAAAATAAAACGCAAATACGTTTTATGGTCAAGTAAGCTCATGGCTACAAGTAAGTTATGTTTTTAGTTGTTTCCACTTCCAAGTGAAAGATTAAAGGGGGAAAAAAAAAGTTAAAATTGGAAAACAATCTTGAAAGAGATGATTTGGGTTGCTAACTGGAGCAAAACAAAACCCCCTTACATAATCTTTTTTATTTTTTTTGAAGTCCGAGTAAACAATTGCCTACTTGAAATTTTATTTATAATAAAAAAATTAAAAAAGAGTTTACACAATATAGAAATTATGATCACTTTTTGCGGTAGTGGCTTTAATACAAATTACACAAAAATTCTTCTAAACTAGCCTATTACATAATATATTATCAAAAGAAAAAACCTAGGACTAACTAGTAAGAAGAGCTTAGAAATTCTGCGTCCATAGTTCAGTTTTCTTTGTTGCCTGACTTGCGTGATTGTTGGTGTGGCTCGGCGGTTGTTGAACATTCATTGGTTTCGTTGTTTCCACAAGTTCCAGCAGGACTGCCAATTTGATGTCCCATGCTCGTTTTTTCGTGACTGTGCCCTTTTTCTTTCTTTCTGTTTGCCAAGAATTCACATGAAGCGTTGGACGTGTGAGGGTCAATTGTGTTAGAGAGAGACCATACACGCTTGCTATAGGGACAATGGAGAAAGAGATGGTTATTCGATTCAATCTCTCCATTTGTAAATTATGACGGTTTAGATTACGTCCAAAACACGACGGAATTTGTATATACTATTTTTTCTACTTTTTAATATACAATTTCTTTTCTATATATACTATTTTTTTAATTTTATGCACTACCTATTACCTATATATATTGATGTCGTGACGGGAAACCTAGTCTCTGTCGTGATATATCATGTCCCATCTCAAAATCTTCAAAGCACAAAATACAATAAATCAAGAGAAAAGAGAAATATATATAAAAAGGGATACTTGGATTTGCTTGCGAAACATTCAGAGACCGTTTGGTTCGTACTTTGATAGATGTCTTGGAATGCAAGAATGCCAAAGAATCCCATTCGAAGGAATGTCATTCCGAGGTATGTGTGATTATCATGTTTGGTTGGTGCATATTTCATTTTCATGATTTGAATGTGTAAAATATCATCATTTATTGGACTTGCTATATTTATAAGATATATTTAGATAAATTAATTAAAATCTCACATAAAAAATAATTAAACAAAATTGAATATTCAAATAACAAAATTAATAATCCATTATCAAAAGAAACAAATTCAACAACTAATAATCATAATAAAAACTATTGCTCAAACATCACTTGCAACCATAGTTAGTCATTCGTGATACGCGGATAATAAGGTTTGCGATACGTTCGTGTATAATTCGTATTGAACGTTTTCTAAGTCTGTCAAATATTTGGTCAAATAAAACGAAGACGGTATTAATTCGTCAATTCGCTCATTGTTCGGAAAAAATTGATATATTAAATTGTTTAAATATATATTTTTTTATTTAAAAATAATTGAGAAGATATTATATTCGGTAAATATTCGGAAAATATGGGATGAATTTTTGTCATGTCAAAAACTCGTGAATGAATGCGAATTATTGAAATGAAGACGCGAATTTTCAAAAATTCGGAAAATACGTATATAATACATGAATAAAGAAGAAGAGACTTTATAGATATTTTTCCTCTCATTAATTTTGGCGGAAAATTAAAAAATGGATTTCCTCCTTGTGGGAATGTGGAAAGACATTTATTTTGGAGGTAATCCTATTCCCACCAAATATTACCTAGGAAATACTCGATTACCTTACTTTATTATCTAGTGACATACCAAATATAAGAATGAAATTCATTATACTTGAATGTCTTGACATCATAATTTAAAACCACGAACTAAACAACCACTCAAGTTCAAGCTCAGGGAGGATAATCAAAATAAACATCCAGATTTACCATTGAAAAATCATTCAATCATATTTCCGTTTCCCATTCTTAGAATTACTATTTCCTTTCAAAAGAGGGAAGATGTAAGAACCGTTGGTTCTTTTGCAAGCATCATTTTTCATTTGTATACATTAAGTCACAATGACAAGATTAGGCTCATTGTCATCATCACATTTATAATAGTTTATAATCCTTAAAATTTCTAGTCAGCACATTAAGTTACATTGTCTCTTTAAATCTCCATCATCAATTTATAATCTAGTGACTTTAATTCATCAAATTATACTCATGGATTTACTAAGAATCACATATTTACACACAAGAGTTTCAACACAATGTTATTATTTAAGAAAATATATTTTCTTAAAAAATATTTTGTAAAAAAATTCAGATTTTTAAGAATTTTTTTTTTTGAAAAATATAACTGTCACAATTTTTTTTCAGAAAATTGGTTTTGTAGAAAAACACTTTGTAAGAAAATACTAAGGATCACCCATTTGCACACAAGAGCTCCAAAATAATATTAATATTTAAGAAATTATTTTTCCTCTAACAAAAAATTGGAAAAAAAAATTTCGAAATAATTCAGATTTTTTTTAAGAAAAATTGTTATTTTTCACAGAAATTTTTTTCTTTAGAAAAATACATTTAAGAAAAATATTTTTTTTAAAACTATTTTATTACAAAAAATATTTTTTAAGAAAATATTTTTCAAAAATAATAAAACACCTAAATAGCTCCACCATACATTTATACATTTTTAGCTGTAAACCATTATATTTGTGCAGAGATAATTGAAAAATAATATCGTTTGTATATAAATATACCTTTATATATGTTTATTCTAGCTTGTTTGTTCACCAATATATCTTTTTGTAAGTCTGTTATACCTTTCTAAATTCGGGCGATGGTGAGGGAGGCAAATAAACATGGGGTGCATATCAGGTCTCTAGTTTAAACAATTTAATTCCTTAAAAATGAATTTTTAAATGTTAATTAACATTTCCGTATCAAAAAAATATTTTTCTTAAAAAAGCATCTTTTGAAAACTATTTTTCTTATGAATATTTATGCGAAAATTATTTCCCTTAAGAATATTTTGGGGGAAAAACTATTTTGAATTTTTTTTAGAATCTTTTTAAAGAAAAATATTTTCTTTAGAAGAAAAATATTTTTCAGAAATTTTGTCAGTAAATAGTTTATTAAAAAGGCAGTTTCTCAGTAAAATATTTATCAAGAAAACATTTTCTTTAGAAATATATTCTTTTAATTTGTTTAAAATATACTTTTTCAGACAAATAAAAAAGAATTGTCGTATAAAAAGTTTGTACAATGTCTATAAAACAAAAGCATTTTCTTGAAGGAAAAATATATTTCTAAAAAAAATATTATTTAAAAATTATTTTTTCAAATGATTAACTATTAAAAAAAAAAAACTTCTATTTTTTCGTATGTTTTTTTGGAAGGACTTGGAAGCTCACAAATATTCACTGACCAAATTGAGACAATACGGGTAAACTTCAAAGTAACATTAGAGGCTATTAGAGGCTCCTTTGTACTTTTAGCAACAATGCATGGCTTTTGTGCAATATAGGCATGATGCGGGCTTTTTCAAATTTCCTACTAAATCAATGTTATCATTATAGACAATGTTCTTATGAAATAAGATAAATTATAAAATAAGTACATCACCATCTGCATATTTATAAACCAAAATACATAATAATTTCCACTGACAGATATCAATCAAGAATTTCTTAAATTCTATATTTAGAAAATTCAAATACACAAAATGTATATAGACCATTAAAATCCTTGATGAATTAACTATATTTCTAATTGATAATATTAAAATATTATTTGTCATATTATAATTTAATATTACCAAATATTAATACACAAATAAGAACAAATATTATAGTTCAATGTTATTAATTATTAGTATATTATTATTATACATCAATCATATCATTTTCGTCTACAATACAAAAATAACACATCTTTACATAAAATAAAGTTCTTACATGGCAATATGGCATGATAAGATTCATTTGCATTAATATATATGACAATATGGCTTGCAGTAAATATAAGTTCTTTTATATAATAAATATTTTTTTGGATAAATGTATCGTTCTTGTAATCTATTGTTATACTTTTTTAGCCCATCTTCCTGAAAGAGATATTTCTGGAATCTATCCATATCATATAACCAAGCAAGATTAATTGAATTTTTGAAATATCGTGTACTATAATATATCATATATATGTCTATTAGATAAATATTTTAGTTCAATTCGATAATTGATTTTTTAAACTGTAATCAAGATTTGCAGTTGGGATGTGATTTGTTTGTGGTGTTTTCATATAAAATTTGTAATAAATTGTAGTAACTACCCGTTTGTGTAATATATAAATTATGATAAGAGTTCTAACATCTCGCGCAAAGTACGAGGATTTTGCTAGTCAATTTTCTATTTTTTAAATCATTGCAGCCTCTTTCATTAAATTAAATAAATGAATGCATTATATGTTGACTGGTTTTTAATTATATCATGATCTGTTCTTTGAGTATTAGTAGCTGCTGGAAAGTCCAGAATTCTTTCGACATATGTGTTCATGAAAATTTCTTTTACAAAAACAAATCCTGTTTGACTCAAAAGTTACAAAAGAAAATTTCAAAAAAGGAAGCAAATTGTAAACTAACTATAGATGATGAATACAATTCATTTGTATGTACATTGTGCAAAACTGAAATGATAATAAAAACATATTTCAAAACTATATTTAAAATTTACAATGCATTCATGTGGAAACGGGTTCTAAAATCGAACAATTGATAGTTAGAATTAAACTATAATGCATGATACTATTTTTTCATGTCAATATCAAATGTATGTTTAGTGGTGGAAACATATGAAAAATCATTTGGATGACAACATATTATCTTTTAAATGAATTGTTTTTATTTTTTTAAATGAATTGTCTTTATTTCTTTTAAATCAAAAGAAAAGTAAGTCATCCATAATGCGATTTGAATTTCGGTTCACTGACTTTCCATGTCATCTTATTAACTAGCAAGACAATAACTCTATTTTGTGTCTGTACCTATACACTTCTGAATTAAATTAAGAGAAGATTGATCTTATGTTAAATTTTTATTAAAGAGTAAAAAATATTTATAGCTAGATGAAATATGCTATTAATGCAACATGACTTTATTTTGGAATAGTTGGTGATTAATTATATTCCACCCAAATTCTTTCATAACGATCGCAGAGTAAAACACACATATTATCAATGTCTACGCTTGGCACAACTTCAATCTTCTAACTAATGACTTTTATCACAAACACCGCGAGCATCCAGGAATTCATCACAACTCATAGTTAATCTTCTGTTATAATATCTTCAAGTATAATTAGTAGAATATAACTATTATTACATATATACTTACTCATGGAAATATATTCTATATAAACATAAAGTAAGGAATAAGGATAAAAAATTTTACAAATATTTCTTATATGCACAAATTCTAAAAAGAATAAATCTTATTAAGTCCAAATATATAGTTAAAATTAAAATAAACATTGAAGAGAAACAAAAAAAACATTTTCGATCTAATCTTAACATGTTTCATAATTTATGCTTTACGTAAACTTCAACTATTTTTTTAAGCTCCCGGAGACAATTTGTTTCACCGAGATTCTATTAAATAAAGTTAAAAAAAATTCTTACAAAGAAAATATAGAAAAATTTACGAAACAACAAAGAGGGAACAAATGAAAAAGAAAGAAGAAAGAAGAGAGCAATGTTCTATTTCTAACGGTATGTTCTCTAGTTAGCTGACTGTTGAGAAATCTCCGTTAGAACACTCGCTTGTTGTGGCCATATTAGGTATAACTATCGGACAAAAATATAAATTATAATTTCGAATCATGTGATATTACGATATAAATGGTCTAATATGTTAATGAAAGGCTAAAAGCAAAATACAGAAGATTATTTGGGGTAAACTAAAATTTTGCACCTACGAATGATACACACGTTGTTCATTCTTCTATTCATCTTCTCACAAATTTCTCAATCCATCTCAACATGCTTATTTTTGTGATGATAAAAGACAAAATTAAGAATGAAAATGATAGCTCACTGTCACCAACAACACTAGCAGATATTTTTGAAAATTTCAAAATACTCAGTTCAAGTTTCTCCAACAGCCCATTAAAAAACTTGGTTTGTTACGAAATGTTTCTCTGACATATTCTCGAACAACTCAATAAGTAAATTAGTAGTTAGTTTTGTTTATCTCACACAACAAACATATTCCTTTCAGTTTTTTTTTTCCATACATGTTTCAAATATGCAATATGCTCAAACGCTTCCTTCATATGCGAAAATCTCCATCATCATATATAATGAATGATACTATTATTTTTCATATCATATATAACTTATAGTCTATTGGTTGAACCATACAAAGCATTAGTTGCATGACATGAAAATGCAATTAGTGCTTATTCATATAAAAATGCTTGCTTTTATTTTTTCTAATTTTCTTTCTAAATGAAAAAAAATTGTTGCACTAAATTACACAACATGATGAGAATTCTCTTTTGCTGATTCTATATATTATCACGCAAACTATCAAGAACTCAGCTCTTTTACAAAAATTTTAACTTTTTAAAGTAACTATTTTATTTAATAAAACAACTCGAGCTATGCTCCTAATTAAGTAATTAAATTCCAAAAAAATTCTATCTTAAAAATTAGGAGTGAAGCTATAAAGGAACTATGATTTTGGACAGACTAATATATATTAATAAAAAAGGATTTTTTTCCATTAATATACAACTTAAGTTTCAGAATGTCAAAAGTATACAAACATGAAAGAAAATTCCAAAATTTACGTATTCAGTGTCTAAAACACCGAAATATGTGATGAGGCCCATTTAATATTATTTCTTCTTTGACCGTTAAAAATCTCATAGTGAAAATATCCATGAGATTTTCAACAGTTAAAGAAAAAAATACTATTAAAATGGCCCCATCACATATTTCGGTGTTTGAAACACCGAATATGTTACGTTTGGAATTTTCTTTGAAGTTTGTATAGTTTTAACATTATGAAACTTAACCTGTATATTAATGAAAAAAAATTCCTAATAAAAGTCTAGTGTGTTTTACTCGAAACTTTTCAAATATATATATTTATATGTATTAGTAACTCAGCATTTTTACGAAATTAATTTTATATATTAGTAAAACTATTTTATTTTACTTTAAGAATATATATATATATATATATATATATATATATATATATATATATATTGACGCTCTCCATATTTTTATGAAAACAATTTTAATCTCCATCCTTACTTACAACAACACAGAGTAAACCGCAAAACGGTTACTTAAGATCCTGTTCAAATCAGATGTTTTTTTAGCTTCACGATCGTACATATATGATTCTATGAATCTTGTCCTTTTCAGTTCTTTCTCTTTACTTTTATCCGCTTCAGTTTTTTAAGTCTTTTGTCCTTTATTTGTAACTCAAGGGGATCTCGCTCCGCTTCAGACCAAACTTTACAAAAATAAAATGAAAGGGCGTATATTTCTTCATTTTATTCTAAATTTGTAGTAACAAATATGAAAATTTTATTTTTGAAAATTGATTGCATTCTGCATTGATATTTCCTATTTTATATGGCCTTACATAGATATTTTGCAACTTTGCGGGCTCAAAATTGAAAAATGATCAATATATTGATGTATCGTTTTCTCTTTTATAACACGGTTATATTTTTGAGATTTTGCAAGGACTATATTCATGATATTTTTTATTCTATCAAAAATATGATATTACGTAGTATCTTTTTACATAAATGAGGAAAAATGTCATATGTAATTTTTCAGGATAACATGAAATTTTGTACGCAATTAATACTTTAAGATTTTGCACATTTGTTTATATATACATATATATATATATATATATATATATATATATATATATATATATATATATATATATATATATATAATTTTACGGGTAGCGCAATATTTGATATTTTTTTCGGGTATACAAGAAAAAGTCCATTTTATATATATTTTCATTTTATAGGAAATTATATGATATTTTAGCTTAATTACTATTTTGAATATAATGATAATTATTTTGAACATGTTTTATTGAATTAGAATATATCAATTATGCATGTGTTCATAATCCTTTTTCATACTAACATATAATCAATTATTAAGTTATACTTTATAATTTCATTGTTAGAAGGAATTCTAAGATTATAATTAGTTTGTGTAACTAAAATGTATACACATATTTTACGGTTAATGAACACATTATATATCGGTATTATAATAACATATAATGATTAATATTGAACATACAAATTATAATTGTCAATGTTATATTATACATATATATAATTTAACATATCTAGTTCATTAAGATTATAAATTATCATGCCAAAATTCAAGAGCATTTTTCTTTACAAACACTGATTCGTCACTTTATATTTTTACTAATTTAATAACAACACATCGGAGGGAATGGTTGGTCTTGAGAATCTAATTTGGATGTTCTTTACTCTGAATTGTTTAAAAGTTGGAACCTTTGCTAGTAAAAATAGTTTCGAGACATATTGCAAAAAAATCCATGCATTATTGGAAGTTACAAAAAATCATTTTATTTTAACATTTTAATCACTTGAAAAGTATTTTTAAAATAGTAAATGATATTTTTGTTTTAGAAAAAAATTTGATTCATGAGCATTTTTTAACTGAATTTTTTTGTGAAGAATACTTTTCAAAAAAATAATAAAAAATATTCTTAAGAAATATTTTTCATAAAAAGGAATGGTCTTATAGAAATATATTATCATAAAAGAAATTCTAAATTTTTTTTAGAAAAAATTATGAATGAAGTATTTTTCTTAAGTTTTACATAAACAATTTTTTTTTTTTTGAAAAAAAGATATTTCTTATGAAAAATTCTGAATTTTCTTTTCCAAATATATTTATAATATTTTTCTTAAAAATAATATTTAAGATGCTTTTCTAAATTGCTTTCTTGCTATTTAGGCATAATTAGTTTTTAAAAATACTTTTCTGCAAAATATGTTAATTAATATTTAAAAGATATTTTTCAAATGATTAAACTGTTGAAACTGTCGGTGTTAACTTCAATAGAACGCTAGGGGCATTTTAGTAATTTTAAATAATGCATTTTTTTTTTTTTGCAAATTTCCAAAAAATAATTATTGCATATATTAAAATTTGGTCACCCAATCTGACACGCCACACAATTTGACCCGCCACATAATACTCTTCATTGAATGGCCACAAAAGATCCTAAAAAAGGACACATGTCAAAATTGCCCTCTTTTATAAGCTTTATATATATACGAAGAAATGCAAGTGCTGATACTTATATCTCATGCATAGATGCACTAAGATCATCCAAAAATTAATCCTAACGTACTTTCGATCTTCTGCTATCATTTCTCAAATTCTATCATATAGAGAGTAGAAAATTATACCCAACCCTTGAACTCTCCACCAATTTTTAGTATTGCTATTCTTTTTTTATTACTGAAATAAATGCAGGACCGGCCACAGCTTTTGGATGACCCTAAACAAATTTTAAGAAAAATTCCCTTAAAAAATGTTAATTAGAAAAATCTCAAATATAAAATTCCAAAAATTGTGTTCTTTTACACATTTGCAAAACCTGCAATATTCATAAACAAAAAATAATGATTATACATATGTTATATTAAATTTCCTGTGAACCCAAAATAAGTATAATGAACACTAAAAGTTAGGTAAAAATACATGTCCAAGGTATCAATGCAAATAAAATTTAGTCTCGGTGAGTTATTAACATCCTAGTTTGCATACTTTCAACAATAGTATCTTTTAAAGATACCAGGGTTCAAAGCAAAATTTATACAAACTAGGTGGGTTTTCGCTCCGTTTCGGAATTCACTGAATAGAATTTTTAACAAAAATAAATAATTTGATTAAATTATACCCAAAATTATTTTTTTGAATAAAGCAATAATAGTTCGTGACATTTGTTTACAATTATCATCACCCATCTATAATCTTATTCCTTAAAAGTTGAGACATGTACAACATAATGAGCAACACATTGGCAAGTACACTACTACATATTAAGATAATTGAAAGTTTGGTTTTTCTCTTTTTCTTTATAAACATACTTATAAATAGAAAACATAATATTTAAATGGCTCCTGTAATATTTGGACCCTAGACCTAGGTCTCATTGGCCTAGGTCTAGGACCGCTCCTGAATAAATAATATTATAAATTAATAGTTTTTGAAATTTTAATTACATGTAGTCATTTTAAAATATTATATAGTTATAAAAAAAAATTAAATTAAAGACCATATTGGGGTCATTGACCACTTTGACCATATTTTTGAAATATATGAACTTAACTCACTACAAAAAAGACTACACAATTTGTGTTACATAAAAAAAACGAACTTTTATTCAATTGTTAAATAAATACCTTCACTGAAACCAATATCACTCACTCACTCCGATGGAGAACGGCGGGCATAAACCAGCGATAAAGATGGAGCCGGCAGATCATCACTTCGATTCAGGTAGAACAAAGCATTGGCCGGAGTAGGCGGTATCTCAATCCGGAGCATGCTCAATAAGATCTTCGCATGTGTTGACGGTCACCAAACCCCTCATTCCCTCGGCCACGGCGTCCCCCCCGTGTTCCCTTCGTTCCTTATGATCCAAAAGTCTCGGAATTTGAATTTAGGTTGTAAACAGGTCTATTGAGAATCCAATATCTGATTTTAAGATGCCTAGATTTTTTATGTTGAGTTGTATAAAGAATCCAATATGCGTGATTTATTGCGGCCATGTGATCCAATAATGAATTGGGTTGAGTGCTTACCATAAGACCTCCATATGAACTCTTTTCAAAATTCTCACATTTCCTCCCAAATAATATTTACATTGAAATGATGATAAACTATCTCTCAATAAAAGAAGAAAAGTAATGATGATAAATTAAATAATTTTTCAATACTGTTATTTACTTATAGACCTATATGTACATTTTTCCTTCTGCAAAGAAGTGAACGTATTGTGTATTGCTAAGATACTTCAGTTAACTTAACGGAACTATTGCTACATACATAACTTATGGAAATATTTATTGTATAAAGAAGTTCGAAAAAAGAAACATGATACAAATGGGAATCCAATAGTTAAAAAAAATGTTAAAAAATCAGACAGTTGTATTGAGTACGATCTTAATATGTTTCATAACTTATGATGACATTAAAGCTAAATATTGATTTGAAAGAGGTTCATTTTATTTGCTTGTCAACTCATATTTATTTTTTAGTAGTTTAAACTGTGATTTGTCAAATTCTTAATTTTATAGTTGGTTTGGTAATGCATTATCTTATTTGATTGTGCCATGGGGTTGTTGAGAAAAATCTACAAAATATCGCTTGTTTTGTTTTCTCTTATGATGGACTCATATATTCTCATCTAAATTTTTAAATTAATTTTGATATATTTGAGATCCGAATCCATCACATATGAAAATATAAGATTAATATCATTACCATTAGGCTAATTTAGTGGTGGTTATGGGTTTGTTGGAATGTTGAATTATATGGAAAATTAAAATTATACAATAAGCACGGATAATTATAAAGATATTTCCAATGTTTTATACAAGTTCTTAAAAGCAATGAATCAAGCAATGAATCGTGTAAAAGTCCAAGATAGTTAAAATGAAAATCAAAAATATTGGAAAAACAAGCATTTTAGACCCGATCTTAACATGTTTCATATAATTTATGCTTACATATGGTCCACATATCAAATATTAAACTGATAAAAACATATACTACAGGCATAATTGCCTGTAAATCTCCCTCATTTTTTCTTCTAATTCATGCTTACATAAAATTGAAATATTGCTCGTGCATTTTACCTAAAAAAATTCCTCCAAAAAAAATTAAAATTATGATTTGTAATCATAAGATGTTACAACATAGATGATCAAAACATGTTAATTTAACATTGAGAAGCAATATTGAGACTTTGAGCGCGTCAATTTGGGACAAAATTGTAGATGATATACACTTTATTCATTTTATCCTTTATACTGACCTAGTTACGTACTTTGACTGTTATGAGGATTTTGAAGTATACATAATATTGAATATTATTTAATCCAACACAATATGCGTATTTTTGTGGTTATAAAATATAAAATGAAGCGTGAAAATAATAGCTCAATATCACCAACAAAACTCACGCGTGAATTCAGTTTTCACAAATTCAGTTTTTTTTTTCAAAAGATTATGACCGAGATGAGTTAACCCACACTCTTATGCCATTCATTCATTTTTCCAATAAAATAAGTTTGCATACAAAATTCAAGCAGTAGTATAGGGATGGGCGAGATGCCTATTCCTAACTCACACTTATGAGAACAAATAAAATTAAAAAAGAAAAGAAGAAAACAAACAAATAAAAACAATACAACAAAACCTAAGAATCAACCCGTTCATAAATTATGTTGTAAATAAAACTAGACTATCGTTGTCCAAAACCTAAACTTATTTTTTTTGAAGAAATTAGGAGAGGGTTTGAAATACCCCTCATCCAAAATTATAAACTTTTTCATTGATACTCACACACAAATATTTAACAATATATTTACAAAACAGACATTTGTTAAAAATGCAGCCCAAATGGCCCAAAAATATCTACTCCTTGTCTAACTAGTAACTATTGCCTATATTTTCTTCACAGTCGGAAGGGCTAAAAAGTAAATATTCTCATCGCCGCCTAAGTCAATGAACAAAAAAAAAATGCTTTACTAGTTCCATTATACTTTAACATTGGTAGCAAAATTCTCGGAGCATTATTTTCGGCAAACTAAAATTTTGCAGCTACAAATGATGCAAAGTTTGTTCATTAATCTGTACTTTATCTTCTCACAAACTACTAAATCCATCTCAATATGCTTATTTTTGTGATGATAAAACCTAAAATAAAGAATGGAAATGATAGCTCAGTATCACCAACAAAACAAACAGATATTTATGAAATTTTCATAATGCTAAATTCAGATTTCTCCAACAGCCCATTAAGAAAAACTTGGTTTGTTACGAAATCTTTGATGATTTCACACATCTAACATATTCTCTCCAACAACTCATTAAGTAAAGTAGTTAATCTTTGTTTATCTTACACATCTAAATATCTAATTATATATTCCATTCAGATTTTTTTTCATACATATGTCTCAAATATGCAATATGCTCAAACCTTTTCTTTATATGAGAAAATCTTGATAAATTAAGTATGTGACTATTGGTTGAACCATATGAAGCATCATTTGCATGACAAGAAAATACAAATTATTAGTGCTTATTCATATAAAATGTTTGTGTTAATTTTGTTTTTCTAAATAAAAAGGAAATTATTGTATTAAATAACACAACGTGATAAGAATTCTCTTAATTTGCTGGATCCCGATATTATCATGCAAACTAGCAAGAAATAAACTCTTTTACAACAATTTTTTATTTTTGATAAAATGTGATAGCTTCTTACACCCTAAGCACAATAGCATTAATTAATTAAGTTATACTACAATAGTTTTCATACATATCAATCAATGCTCCTGAATTTTCAAAAAAGATACGAGTAAAAGGCCAAATAAAAAAGAGAAAATTATTTATAGATTAAATAAATCGGAAACTAAAAAAATCCCTCACCGGTGGTGTCCAGACTAGGATTTGTGATGCTATTTATGTTTGTTCCGTGCTTTCCGAACGATTTTAACTTTTTAAATATCTATCTAATTCAAAAAAACAATTCTATTTCAATAAAAAAGAAAAAATAAAGAAAACAATTCTAGCTCCTCCCCCCAAATAATTAAATTCCAACAAAATGGTCTCTTACTAACAACAAACACAGAGTAAAACACAAAAGTCAAAACTGTTACATAAGATCCCACTCAAATCAGATGTTTTTTTAGCTTCACGTTAGTACATATGATTCTCTGAATCTTGTCCTTTTTAGTTCTTTCTCAGTACTTCTGTCCTCTCCAATTTTTGTAAGACTTTTGTCCTTGTTTGTAATACAAGTGTTTAAACAAAAGATTCTAAATACTACTAACCCCTGCACTCGGTGTTCAGTTCAACAAACATCCACCATCTAATTCAATGCCTTATATTTCATGCACCGAGATCATCCAAAAACTGATCATAACATACTTTCGATCTTCTGTTATTATTTCTCTAATTACAACATCGAACATCGGAGCTATACTGAAAATAAACAGTGTATAAAAAAATCATTTTGGTAAAACAGTATATATTTTAAAAAGTAAAAGTAGTATATAAAACATATATAAACTGAATACAAACATAATATAAAAATTCATTCGGTAAATAATATATATTTAAAAAAATAAAAACTGTATATAACATATATAGAAACACGAGAAAATAATATATAATTTCAATCCGTCGTTACAGGGTCGTTACTGTACCCGTCGTAATTTCCCATTTCCTTTATAACATATAAAGAGTAGAAACATCATGTTTGACTCAAAAGTTACAAAAGAAAATTTCAAAAAAAAGGAAACAAATTGTAAACTAACTATAGATGATGAATACAATTCATTTTGTATGTACGTTGGACAAAACTGAAATGGTAATAAAAGTATTTTTCAAAACTCTATTTAGATTTTACAATGCATTCATGTGGAAACCGGTTCTAAATTGAACGACTGATAATCAGAATTAAACTATAATGCATGATACTATTTTTGCATGTCATATCAAATGTATGTTTAGTGGTGGAAACATTTGAAAAATCATTTAATGACAAGATATTATCTTTTAAATGAATTGTTTTTATTTTCTTTTAAATGAATTGTCTTTATTTCTTTTAAATCAAAAGAAAAGTAAATCGTCCATAATGCGATTTGAATTTTGGTTCACTGACTTCCCATGTCATCTTATTAACTAGTAAGACAATAACTCTGTGGCTGTACCTGTAACACTTCTGAATTCAAATGAGAAGAGAAGATTGATCTAACGTTAAATTTTTATTAAAGAGTAAAAAATATTTATAGCTAGATGAAACACCCTATTAGTGCAACACAAGTTTATTTTGGACTAGGTGGTGCTTAACTATATTCCAACGAAATTTTCTGATAGTGCCCGTTCAATATTTTGGAATAATTAGATGAAAATTTTAATCATGATTTCATGATAAATAAGAATGAAAAACAATGTAAATATATTTTTTGACAGTAGATATGATAGAGAAGGAAAGAAATATGGGGGAAAGAAAGGGAAATAAAGTAAGGAAAGAAGATAATTTAGCTGCCACATAGGATAATTTGGAATAAAAAAGAGTATTTTTGTTAGAAATTATAGGTTACTATATGAAAAATAACAATTTCATCCCTACAATGAAATTGACAAATCCACTTTTCTAACTTTAAATCCGAGATATTTCATTTATGTTCGGTTGTCATATACCATCTAATTCTCTATTCCACGTGAGCCGAACGGACGCATAATGAGCACAGAGTAAAACACATATATCACCGTGTCTACGCTTGGCACAACTTCAATCTTCTAACTAATGGCTTTTATGACAAACGCCGCGAACATCCAGAAATTATTGACAACTCATAGTTAATCTTCTGTTATATTATCTTCAAGAATAATTAGTAGGATATAACTATTATTACATACATATTTACTCATGGAAATATATTCTATATAAACATAAAGTAAGCAAGGATCAAAATTTATAAAGATATTTCTTATATGCACAAATTCTAAAAAGAATGAATCCTATATATTAAGTCTAAAATATATAGTTAAAATGAAAATAAAACAATGAAGAGAAACAAAAAAACATTTTCGACCTGATCTTAACATGTTTCATAATTTATGCTTTACATAAAATTCAACTATTGTTGTCCATTTTGAGTATAATTATTGGACAAAAATACAAATTATCGTTTCGAATCACGTGATAGTACGATATAAATGGTCTAATATGTTAATTTAAGGTTAAAAGCAAAATACAGAGCATTATTTGGCTTTTACTAAAATTTTGCACCTACGTTGTTCATTCTTCTATTCATCTTCTCACAAATTCCTCAATCCATCTCAACATGCTTATTTTTGTGATGATAAAAGACAAAATTAAGAATGAAAATGATAGCTCAGTGTCACCAACAACACTCGCAGATATTTTTGAAAATTTCATAATACTCAATTCAGGTTTCTCCAACAGCCCATTAAAAAAACTTGGTTTGTTACGAAATGTTTCTCTGACATATTCTCCAACAACTCATTCAGTAAATTAGTGGTTAGTTTTGTTTCTCACACAACAAACATATTCCTTTCAGTTTTTTTTTTCCATACATGTTTCAAATATGCAATATGCTCAAACGCTCCCTTTATATGAGAAAATCTCCAGTATCATATATAATGAATGATACTACTTTTTCATATCATATATAACTTATGGTCTATTGGTTGAACCATACGAAGCATTAGATGCATGACATGAAAATGCAATTAGTGCTTATTCATATAAAAAATGCTTGCTTTTATTTTCTTTCTAAATGAAATGAAATTGTTGCACTAAATTACACAACATGATGAGAATTCTCTTTTGCTGACTATATATTATCACGCAAACTAGCAAGAAATCAACTCTTTTACAATAATTTTAACTTTTTAAAATAACTATTTTATTCAATAAAACAACTCTAGCTATGCTCCTAATTAAGTAATTAAATTCCAACAAAATTCTATCGTAAAAATTAGGAGTGAAACTATAAAGGAACTATGGTTTTTAATATACTAATATATATTAATAAAAGGGATTTTTCCATTAATATACAACTTAAGTTTCAAAAGTATACAAACTTAAAAGAAAATTACAAAATTTAACATATTTGGTGTCTGAAACAACGAAATATGTGATGAGGTCCATTATAATTTTAATTTTTCTTTGACCGTTGAAAATCCCATGGTGAAAATATTCATGATCTTTTCAACAGTTAATGAAGAAATAATATTAAAATGGCCCCATCACATATTTAGTTGTTTCAAACACGGAATATGTTACTTTTGAAAAAAGAAATTCAAGTTTGTATAGTTTTAACATTATGAAACCTTAACCTGTATATTAATGAAAACATTCCTAACAAAAGTCTAGTGTGTTTTACTAGAAACTTTTCAAATATATGTATTAGCTACTCAACATATTTACGAAATTAATTTTATATATTAGTAAAACTAGTTTATTTTGCTTTAAGAAAATTTTCATACATATATTTATATGTATTGAAACTCTCGGTATTTTTATGAAATCAATTTTAACCTCCATAATGACTTGTAACAACACAAAGTAAAAAGTAAAACGGTTACATAAGATCCTATTCAAATAAGATGTTTTTTAGCTTCACGTTAGTACATATATGATTCTATGAATCTTGTCATTTTCAATTTTTTTTCCTCTTTTACTTCTGTCCTCTTCAGTTTTTAAGACTTTTGTCCTTTATCTGTAATGCAAGTGCTCAAAACAAAAGATTCCAAACACTACTAACCATTCCCTGCACTCGGTTTACAGTTCAACAAACCTTCCATCTTCTAATATAACGCCTTATATCTCATGCACCAAGAGCATCCAAAACTTTAACATCACTTATTCTCGATCTTCTGTTATCACTTCTCCTATTATAAAATATAAAGAGTAGAAAAATTATACCCAACCCTTGGATTATAATCTCCACCAATTTTTAGTATTGCTATTCTTTTTTTTAGTATTGAAATAAATAATTATTATAAATTAATAGCTATTGTAATATTAACCATATTGACGTCATATATTCTTAGATTATAATCTCCACCAATTTTTAGTATAGTCATTCTAAAATATTAAATAATTATTAAAAATAAAAAAGTAAAAAATATTAATATTAATGACCATATTGACGTCATTGACCACTTTAACCATTTTTTTTGACTAAAGTGTATAAATATATGAACTTATTTAAATTACTACAAAAACAATAATACCATTAAGCATGACAAAAAATTCCAACGACATTCCGATATAATTTATAGTGCAAATATTACAGTTAATAAATGCATTAATTATTACTTAGTTTCCATCACGCTTCATAACATTTTTTTCCGTCATGCTCCCTCCTCAGCATTATTGCTACAAAAGAGACCATACAATTTGTATTCCATTCAATTGTTCATTAAATATCTTCACTGAATCCAACAGAAGCTCACTTCACACTCACTCACTCCGATGAAGAACGGCGAGCATAAACCGGCGGCGGAGGCGGAGCCGGCGGAGGAAAATCACTGGCGATTCGGGGAGAACAAGGCGCTGGCCGGAGCAGGCGGGATCTCAATCCGGGGCGTGCTCAACAAGATCTTCGCCTGCGTCGACGAGCACCATGGCCCCAAACCTCTCCTCCCGCTCGGCCACGGTGATCCCTCCGTGTTTCCTTCCTTCCGCACGGCTCTTGAGGCCGAGGACGCTATTATAAGCGCGCTCAGATCGGCGGAATATAATAACTACTCTCCCACCGTCGGAGTAAATACTGCCCGAATGTCAGTCGGTTAACACTAAAACTCACTCCCCTTTGTTCTTAACATCTCACACAAATCTCCTTCCTCATCTCAGTTTCTCACTCAGTCATCAAAAGCAATCACAAATCCAACTAAATTCCTTCATTTAATCTTTTGTAGTTTTATATTTACTCGTATATGGCTAAAAATATTGTAAAACTCTAAAAATTTAATAAAAAAAAATCTTTCCATTTGGAAGAGGGATATTCAAGCCCACTCCAAAATTCTCAAAAAATCCCTTCATTTAATCGCAGCACAATAGCGTATTACCTCTTGAAAGAGCTCCCCATTAAAACATAAAACCAAATAAATATCTACACGAACATATATTTTTTGACCCAATTTATACAAAATTTATCCATGATTTTACGAAACTTAATAACAAACTAGGCACTAGGTAAGTCTAATCCGACCTAATTTACTCAAAATCTCACAAAAAATCTGACCAATTCCTTCATTTTCTCACAGTGCAATTGCCGATTACCTCTCGAAAGACCTGCCCTACTCTCTCTCTCAAGACGACGTGTTTCTCACATCCGGCTGCACGCAAGCCATCGAAGTGATAACAACCGTACTTGCCCGGCCCGGTGCGAATATTCTCCTGCCTCGGCCCGGGTTTCCGCTTTACGAGGCGCGATGCGCGTTCAGTAATTTGGAAGTGCGCCATTTTGACTTGGTTCCTGAAAAGGGGTGGGAGGTTGATTTGGATCAGGTGGAGAGGGTTAGTGATGGTAATACGGTCGCGATGGTGGTTATTAATCCGAGTAATCCGTGTGGAAATGTGTTGACATTTGAGCATATGGAAAAGGTTAGGTTTAAAAGTAAACTGAGTTTATGTGTATTTTGAGTATTTTTTTATGTTTTTATTGGTGTGTGGTAAAAGATGTATGTTGTGGTGGTAAGTCAACCTTATTGCTGTGGTAAGTGATTATCGACATAAGTAAGAGAGTTCGCTTTTCTCATGTTTACTATTTCATATTTTGAGAAGTATAATATATTCTTGCGAAATTTGGAAAAAACCCTTACATTATGCGTAAATGCCAAAAAACTTCACTATTGAGAATTGCAAAAAAAAAAAAACCCGGCATTATTACTGAAATTACAGAAAACTCACTACCATAATTTCTCTTTTACAGTTTCCGCAATATTGCATGTTCTTTCAATTTTCAATAATATAAGGACTTTTTTCAATTTTATCATAATACAGGGTCTTTTCTACACATTTCCCATTAACAGGTCGCTAATCTTGCAAGGAAATTAGGAATAATGATAATTTCTGATGAGGTTTATGACCACTTAACCTTCGGAAATAATCCGTTTATTCCGATGGGCGTTTTTGGAAATATTTGTCCTGTTTTAACTTTGGGGTCTATTAGTAAAAGATGGGTCGTGCCAGGCTGGCGGCTCGGCTGGATTGTTACTACGGATCCTAAAGGAATCTTGAAGAAAACTAAGGTGATGTTTTAGTGGGAAATTTGCAAAAAAACCCCTACATTATGCCTGAATTGCAGAAATGCTTGTCTAAAAAAAAGGAATTGCAAAAAATGCCCTACATTATTGAAAATTACAAAAGAGTTAAAGGTTATTCTTTGAATTTTTAAAGAATAAAGAGTTTTTTTGCAATATTCAATATTGTAGAGACTTTTTTGCAATTCAGGTGTAATATAGGGGTTTTTTTTTGGCAAAAATTTTCCTCTTTTCATTTGTTTTAATGTTACTTATTTTATTTATTTTTTTGTTTTTTGAGATTAAAGAAATTATTTTTGTGTTTTAGGTTGTAGACTCGATCAAGAATTTTCTTGATATTTCGACGGATCCAACGACTTTTATTCAGGTTTGTTTGAATTTGTTTTGGAGTTTGATTCTTTTCTTTTAAATTGCAATAATTTATTTGCGTTGATTTTTTTATAATTTATTTAATTAGGGAGCAATACCGCATATAATTGAGAAAACAGGGGATGAATTTTTCAGCAAGATAATTTGTGTATTGAGAGAAACAGCTGAAATATGTTATAATGAGATAAAGGATATTAAGTGCATTTATTGCCCTCACAAACCTGAAGCCTCCATGTTTGTTATGGTAAATTGAATTTTTTTATTTCATTTTTTAAGTTGAAAAACAGAGTTTTTGTGTTAATTTAACTGTTTTTTGAAGGTAAAATTGGATGTGTCAAATTTGGAGGATATAACTGACGATGTGGATTTCTGTTGCAAATTGGCCAAAGAAGAGTCTGTAATAGTTTTACCAGGTAAATTAATTTCTTGTAATACAAATTAATAATTTATATGAACTTATTAAGATTTCAAAATAAATTTATGAATATTGTATTTTTACAGGGAGCGCTTTGCAAATGAAAGGCTGGTTGCGTATAACTTTTGCTGTTGAACCGAGTTCTCTTGAACTTGGTCTCAAACGGCTGAAATTGTTTTGCAAAAGGCATGAAAAGAAGAATTAAATGAGTTGAATTGTTGGTTGAATTAATAAGATTGTAAGATCAGATCAGCGACTCAGTTGATCTGTTGTTGTATGTCGCCCAATTGACTGTTGGGTGCATATTGTAACAACGGAATATTTGTTAGCATAATGTTGTTTAATTATGAAAAATAAATTAAATTAAATGCAATTATGTTGTTGTCACATTCTCTACATGCCAACTTCCTTCTTAGTTGAGATGCTAATTTTCATCCTATTGCAAAATTTAGAATGAATCTGCCCTTTTTATTCTTCACCTATTTTGTAACATTCTTATTGTGCCATATTTGTTTAGGTCCATATACAGTTTACTATTGTATATTTAAATATGAACGGGCCCAAAAGTATATTGTAATTTATTAAATATATCATTTTATGTCTTGATATACAATTTACTGTTGCATATTTAAATATGATTGGGACAAATAATTCTTTGTATGATAACATCTGGCCGCCATTTATTGCTGTCATTGTGCATCAAATTGGGCCTCAAATGCTGATAATTAAGCCGGCCGGATTCAATTCATTTTTTTCATATGCATCCATTCAAAATTCCACTCTATCTTTCAGATCCGACCCATTAACAGCTCAACATTAACCTTTTGATCCGACCCGTTAAAACAGTGAATAACTAATAAACAGTCTGTAAAATTATTAAATTAATATATCTAATTCATTTTCCGTAAATAGTATATAAACAATCAAAATAATATATAGAAAAAAAAGAAAAAAGTTTGTTCATCGAAGTATGAACAAAAAACTAGAGTAATATATTAAAAATAAAAAAATATATAAAAACTTCAAAGTAAATAATACAACAAAAATAATATATTAAAAATCGGTAAAACAATATAAGTGTTAAGAATTAACCCCAACTCTTTAGTTTTCATCTATTTTTGAGCCTTCTCAAAATGTCACATCATCATTTTTATCTTGACCGTTCGATCAAATTTTTTGTCAAATCAAGGGCTCGTTTGGTATCGTTGCAGTTTCCTGTTTTCTGTTTTTTTCTCCAGAAAAAAAAAGTGTTTGGGTAATTGGCTCTGTTTCCATTTTTTTTCTGTCAAAATAGCAAAAAATAAACAGGATTTAGAAAAAGTTGTTTCTTCTTTTCTGTTTTTCGTTTCCAAACCTATAAATATCCTAAAACACACGAGAATAATATGGTAGTACTAAAATAATAATATTAATCTTGAACCATTATGTTGCTCTAAAAAAGGAAAGTTGACGCTAAAAATGGCATATTCATATTAAAAAAAGAATTTTGAACCTAAAACTTTATATCACACTAAAAAATGTAAGGTGACAATAAAAAAAATTAACCGTGAAACTTTATATTGCAATAAAAAAACTAATTAGTATTGAAAATAATACAATAATATTGAAAAAGGATTATTAATACTGAAATCTTTATATTCACATTGAAAATGTATATTGACATTAGAAATGATATATTGATATTTTTTAGTACTAAAAATAATATATTGAAATTAGAAGTGGTTTATTGATACTAAAAACGGTATTTTATTGATACACTAAAAGCAATATCTTTTCACTAGAAATAATATACTAACACAAAAAATGATATATTGATATTAAAACGGTAGATTAATACTGAAAACTCAATATATTGACATTGAAAATAGTATTAACACTACAAATAATTACCGAAAATGATAAATCAACATTATAAATGGCACATTGATACTGAAAATGATATATTGGTACTTAAAATTGTATATTAACGCTGAAAATAATATAATGAAACTAAAAATATTATATTAATGGCATATTGGTACTGAAAACTTGATATATTGGCATGAAATACCGTATAAATATGCATTTGATAAAATAATAAGCAAGAAAATTATTATCGGTCTTAAAAATAAAAAAACTTTTTTTTTAAAACAAAAACGAAAAAATAGAAAAACAGAAACGATATTCAAACATAATCATATAATTGGTTGAATTGGTGTTTTATGTTCCATCCCCGATGTGAGAACCGTTGAATTTGCTTCTGACCATAAGATTTTATTCAGATAGTTTCAATGAATCATAGTTCAAAGTTATGTTTAATTATTAATACTGATAGTTAATGAAGGGTTCACTCATTAAAATGTAAATAATTTTCTTTTCTTCTTTAAAAAATTATAATTCTTAATGAAATATTTTATTTCTCATGTTAAAATCATCAATTATAAATTCGTTGGAATTTTTTCTTTATTTTGAGTTCCATATTGTTATGGTTCCATTTTATTTATTTTCCTTGCTAAAATATGTGAATAAAGACTATATAAAAGAACATGTAAAAAAATGATATATTCATTAACTTATATTTTATACCTTATTTTTAATTTCTCTTTGAGATTTCTCAAGAGACCTATCGTCAATTTTATCTCGGTAGTTGGATCAATTTTTTTTCAAATCTTAGCTTTTTATTTAAATTATTACCACGATATCGCATGATTAGTTAGATTAATGTTTTGTATTATATCTCAAATTACGTAAGAACTATCACATAAAATAAAATTTCGAGCATTACAAACTATATTATATTACAAACTATCACATGTTAAATATAATTACTATTTTTATATTTTTTAAAGTTAATCATCGTAATTAAATCTTATGTGGTTTCAACTAAAATCTATGAAATAAATTATCGTGTATTTTTAGTTTTTCCGATCCCCTTCATCGCCCGATTAATACTTGATTTTTTTTTCTAATATAATATATCAATACACAACGGCGCAAGAAAACCAAAGAGAAATAAAAAAAGGATAACATTTTAAACTTAGAAATCTTAATACAAACATAAATTAAGATTATATATTAATAATCCGAATTATTATTTGGGTTATTATTTATTATTTATGTTATTTTATTTCTTATATGTAAATTTATCTCGTAAGTTATTCGTCCTTATACAATTATATGCGATATAGAAAATAGTTTTGAATGAATAATAAAGGATAAAATATCTTATGATGTAATTCAAAATAATTTTAAACATAACCAACTTACCTAATATAATTATTATATATTATTGATTATTGATGTACTATAAATTTATTTTAAACTTATTTAGAATTTTCATAATTACAATATATATATAAATTCAAATGAATATCAAATTTAATTATTCACAGCGAAGCACGAGCACTATCCCAGTAATCTATAATAGTATGGATGTTTATCTTTTTTTGATTTCGAATACTATTATTTCAATAATTATGTTTGTATTCTCTCTTATTATTTATATTATTTATATGTAATACGAAGCGATTTGCTCTCCCTATAGATACTAAACAGAACCTTACAATGTGAGAGAATATACAACAAATTGAATAAAATAATACTTTTTCATTTCCACTCTTTGTTTATCTCTTTTATTTGAGTTATTTTATAACAATACTTATTCATATTTTCCACAAACCAGTAGATTTTAGATCCGACCCGTTAATACCCTTCAGAGTTCAGTCTCCCTTCTCTTCTCTATATCAGATCTGAAACAGAAACAGAGCAAAGCGAAACCAGGAAACACAGTAATCTCTGTCAACCTTCCTCAACCAACAATGGCGGCGGTGGCTTCGTCGGCGACGGACCTCTTCGGTGACCCCATCGAAGATCACCCGACCTGGTTCTCTCCCTCCGCTTTCACCTCCCCCTCCTCCGACTTCTCGCCTTCCTCCTACATCGCCTCCCTCCGCTCCTACGTACCGCTCGAAACCCTCGCCGCCGAGCTCAGATCCCACCTCACCTCCCTCAACTCGGATTTAATCGACCTGGTTAACGAGAACTACGCGGATTTTGTCGGGCTGGGGAATCGCTTGGCCGGCGCCGGGGATGCGGCGGCGAGGATCAGGGATCCGATTGGGGAGTTGAGGGCGAAGGTGGCGGGGCTGACGAGTGCGGTGCAGGCTCAGTTGGTGGAGCTTAAGGCCGGGATGGGTCGTCGTGCTGCTGCTGCTTCGGCTAGGGAATTGCTTGAGAGGATGCTTGATACCTTTCATGTCGTTTCCAAAGTGAGTTTTTGTTGGGTTTTTTTGAGAAAGATTGGATCTTTTGTTCTGTGATTTGCATCTCAATTGATTGGATCTTGTGATTTAACACTTCTTTTTTTTTTATTCAGGTTGAAAAACTGATTAAGGAATTGCCTACTGCACCAGCGGATTTGCCCAAAACAGAAATAAGTTCTTCTGAGCAGAGCTCTGAACTCAACAATGGAAACTTTCCAAATACGGAAAGTGGAGCAAGTACTCGAATCACTCAGAGCATTCTTCTAGAAAGGATCGCAAGCGAAATGAACCGATTGAAATTCCTAATCGGCGATGAAAAGGTTCTGTTTTTCTTCCATTTACTCATAATCACTCACAATTTCACATATTTCTACATTCAAACTTAACATTTACTTATTGTTTTTCAATTACCATGGCAGTACAGAACCTTCCGTTTATAGAAAACCTGGAAAAGAGAATCCAAAGCGCCACGTCACAGCTAGACGCCAGCCTGGAAATTTGCTTCACACAAGCACTGAAAAACAAAAATAATTCTGCGATTTACAACTGTTTGAGGGCCTATGCAGCGATAGATAACACATCAGCAGCTGAGGGGCTTTTTCGTAAAACTGTCGTCTCGCCTTTAATAGAGGAAATTATAGGAAATAATAATAAGAATGAAATGGAGGGTCTGTTCGGTGATGAATTAGAGGGGGATTATGAGAAAATTAAGGAGTGTGTTGAGAAAGATTGCAAGTTTATTTTGGATTTATGTTCTTCAGGTAATTGAAAAGTTGAAAAATGGAAATTATACAGATGTTAACTTGTATTTTTTATAAGGAATTTTTCAAAAAAAAAAAAAAAACCCCTACATTTTTAGGTATTTAGGAAATAAGTTGAAAATCAAGTAGGTTTAGGTATTTGGAAAATTATGGGGTTTAATACGGAAATTTGCCTAATTTAAACTTGAAATGTTGCAGTTTAACATTTGTTAATAATTTTTTTTAAATATATTTTTTTTAATTTGCAGCAAATTCAGGGTTGCACGTGTTTGATTTTTTGGCGAATTCAATACTTAAAGAGGTTCTATTCGCGATTCAGAAAGGAAAGCCTGGAGCTTTTTCACCTGGAAAGCCTACTGAATTTCTGAAAAATTACAAATCTAGCCTTGAATTTCTCGCTTTTCTTGAAGGTTCTCTTGTATTTTTTTAATCATGTTTTTCACAGAAATAATGAAAAAAAGAATGAATTCTTGAATGAATTTTTTTTGGGGTCTTTTTGAAGGATTTTGCGCCACAAAATCAGCTGTTGTGAAATTCCGTTCTGAAGCGGTTTATTCAGATTTCGTGAAGCAATGGAACGTTGGTGTCTATTTTTCGCTAAGGTACATAAATTAAATTATTAAATAAAATCTCTAAAAAAATACATATTTATTTTACAACTAACATTTTTTTTATTTTTTAAATAAATTAAGATTTCAGGAAATAGCAGGGGGTCTAGATGCTTCGTTGACTGGACCGATCCGTCCAGTTGAAACAGAAAATAAAAATAAAAATAATAAAAAGTTAGTTTTGAAACAGAGCGAGAAGCTTCTAGAAAGTCTGCAGACTTGCTGGAGCGATGATGTCATCGTTTTCTCTCACTGCGACAAGTTCCTTCGCCTCTCCTTACAGCTCCTCGCCAGGTCAGCACTTTATTTTATTTTATTTATTTACTTTTTTAGAAGTGGCAAAATAATATTTTTGGTTTAAATTATACTATTTAAAAAAAATGCTGATATACTATTTTCAGCATCTTTTTTCGTTTATTTATTTATTTTAAAAAGTGCCAATATATTAATTTTGGTGAAAGTATACTATTTCAGCGTCTTTTTTCCTTTAATTTATTACCTTTTTAATAGAAAAAGTGCCAGTATACTATTTTGATGAAAAATTTACAATTTTTAGCATCTTTTATCTATTGTTTATTTATTTTTTAAAGAAACAAACATCCCAAAAAACTATTATTTTATTTGTAAAATATACTGTTTTAGGTATGCCACATGGCTTAATTCTGGCCTGACAGCTCGGAAAGCGCGTACTGGCGATTCTGACTGGGCATTAAATGCACCTGTTGAAGATTTTGTATACGTAATTAATCTTTTTCTCATATAAATTTAATAATAAGTGTTAATTAATTATTAATCTTATAATTTTATTGTAACTGTTATTTATTGGGTTTAATCAATTTATGCAGCTGATTCATGATATTAATATACTGGTCGAACAAATTTCCGGCGAATTTTTAGGTCAAATTAATCAGCTTTTAAATTCCTGCTCAGATGAAGTAATTAATCTTGTGAGAAACAGTATTCTTCAAGCTGGTAATTCAATTAACGAAATAATACCGAGTATTTTGGACGTTATGATTGAATCCATCGTCGAAAAATCCGTCGAGGTAATTAAATAAATGAATATTTTTTGTAATGATATCAGATTAAGTTAATCATGTATATTGCAATGATTTTATTTTTTTGGTTATGTTTTTATATTAGTTTTATCGTATATATTATTAGGATTTAACGTAATTTAGATCAATCATATAATTTTTTTTAAACAAAATTAGATTTTTATCTATTTATTTAATTATTTTGTTTTGTTAATTCGATTAATGATATATATAAATATAATATTATTAATGATTTTATTTAATTTTTTTATATTTAGGATTTAAGGCAGTTAAAAGGAATTACAGCGACTTACAGAATGACAAATAAACTTCCAGTGAGACACTCTCCTTATGTTTCCGGCATTTTAAGGCCTCTAAAGGTTTATTTATTTCCACTCAACTAAAAAATTATTTTTCCAAAACCCTAAAACTCAAATAATATTTTAATATTATTTATTTAGGTATTTCTTGAGGGAGATAGAGCAACATATTTAAATAAAGACACAACACAAAATCTATTAATTGGTTCGGCTGAAAAAATCACGACAAGATATTATGAACTCACGTCTGATTTAGTCAATGTGGTAAGTACAAAATATAATTAATTCTTTATTATTTTAATTTTTTAATTTTTTTAGTTTTATTATATTTTTTTCATTAATAGGCGAGAAAAACGGAGTCTTCATTGCTGAGACTGCGACAAGGAAGAAGAGTTGGCGCCAGCTCAGACGCGTCAGATAATAATATTTCTGATACTGAAAAGATTTGCATGCAATTATTTCTCGACATTCAGGTCCCAACAAAAAAAGAAAAATAAATTAATAAATCATTTGAACTGAGTAATATGATTAAATTTGTTTAGGGTTGAATAAATTTGTGATGTTTAATTTTTGACAGGAATATGGGCGAAATCTTGAGGCAATAGGGATTAAAGCTGCTGATATTGCATCGTACCGCTCGCTCTGGCAGTGTGTTGCGCCTGAAGATAAGCAATCGACTATAGTTTTTTGAATAATTTTTTTGAATTAAATATACTACTGTAATCTTAAAAGAATGTATTATTTTCTCATATCTGAGTCTGTCCATTTTGATCCGAATTTTTTCATAGAACTGCGGCGATTTATTTCTTGAAGAATTAGGGGGGTTGTTATGGGTCATTTGTAATAGTAATTAATAAATATATGTACTTCTGATATTAGTGTGATATATTAAAGTCTGAGGAATCCTGGATTTGAGCTTTTACATATTAAATTTTATTACCATACACATATAAACTACTGTTTACTGTTATGTTGTTTGGTTTTATAAAAATAATCAATAAAATGAATAAACTAAAATTATTATTAAGGTGACGTTCGGCAAAATGGAATAAGAGTGGAAGAAGTGAGTTATTCCAGCCGAACAATAGTGGAAGTAAATAGAATAAATGGATGGAAGAGTGAAACTTCCTAATGGCTAATGCTATTGGGGGAGGGTTGGAAGATCTATATTCCATTGAATAAGTTAAATTTTAGGACGAAATACTTTCATTTCTTTCATTATAAGATAATGTGACACTAGCAATTAATGCATTGTTTATCTCTCTCTCTTTTCTTTCAATAATTTTTTTGTAAAAAAATATGAATGAAATATTACTAATTTTCGATAATAATTTCATAAAAACATAAATTTGAAATGTGTAAATGATTGTACTCATTTTTCTCTATTTAAAGAGACACGTCTTCCTATATTTTTGAATAAAATTTTATTTTTATTTTGTTATTATATTTTTAAGTGAACATTTATGTTTTATGTTTTTTGTATTTTGTATTTTATTTAATTAAAAAAATTAGAGGCTATTAAATAAATTAATAAAATAATAAATTTTTTATTCCATGAAACTTGCCGAACAATAATGGAATAAAATGAAAGAACCATTCTTCCACTATTCCACTCTTCTACCTTTTGCCGAACGGGCCCGAGAAATTGACAATAATTATGTTAAATCGAAGTTTTATTTTGACAAATAAGAAAAATGTGATGATTTTTTTTTGAGACAATTCGTTGGGTTGTTAGATTTGTTTAATATTGAGTTAAATACGTTCATCGTGATTCAAACTGGAGTCTCTTTTAAATTTGACAAAATGCATTACCGTTCGAGCTAGCAAACATTAATAAAATATGATGATTTGGTGGGTGACATGGCATATGATATTGAATGTCATTCCGTTAAATAATAGATGAAATTTTGATGAATGCCAATATTCCGTTAAATAATAGATGATCATGAAGTTTGATGAAGTGAATTGATTCTCAATATATCATAAAATAATAGATAACGCATTTAAAAAAAAAAAAATCAGATTCCTTGCAACATGAGAATCGAATTTCAGATTTCTTGCGACGCAATCTCTTAACAAATCGAGATTCCAAATCTCGAAATTAGTTTCCTAGAATCAGGTGTAAATTTACCTGTCCAGTCTCTTGTTTGTCCCTCCCACTTATGAGCACGAAAACGAAATCGACTCAAAATAACCAAAAACCCGTGCTAGCTAAATTACAACCAAACTAAACAAATTAAATTATCAACCAAAAAATGGAAAAAAGTTGAGAATTGAGAGTTGCAATTCTCTTGGAAATACCAATTTATTTCGAGCTCGATTCGATTCTCCATTGGCGTCAAACCAGCGTGAATTTATTGGCTCCGTTTTCATAAGAGAAATCAATGGCGAACAATAAGAGGCTCCAAGTCGCCAAACTTCTAGGTTATTTTCTCTTAATCTACTTTAATTACTGTTTGATTATGATTCGATTTCGTATCAACAGTTTTTGGGCTCTTGATTAAATGGTGTTGAATTTGGTTTCTCTGCAAAATTTCATTTGAACAATTGGTATTGGAAGTGTAGAATTTATGTTAATTTCGTCTTGTACTGATTGTTTCGTATCTGATTTTCATATAAAAATTGTTAATTTGATCTACTGGGATTGAAATTTGGGGTTTTCAGTCTAAAGAATCTCTTTTTTTAATCATACAGCAAAAATCTATTTTTTCTTTTTACCTTTGTAAATTTCCAATTTTGATTTGAAATTTAAATTTGAGTTTTAGATCGATTAGGAAATGCGGAATCAGAAGAAGAAGAAGAAGATGAAGTCGGATTCGAGCAATTTCAGCCAAGATTCGCTTGCCCTTATTGCTACGAACAATTTGAAGTCACAACTCTTTGCGTTCATTTAGTTGATGAGCACATGTTCGATTCTAAATCCGTGGTAAGCTTTTTTTTATCTCTCACATTTCGATTATAAAACGAAAATTTTCCTGTTCAATTTGTTAAGAATGAATGAAAATTTTCATTTGGTATCAATTTCAGTTTTTAAGAATGAATGAAAAACATTTTTTAGTAATTTCATTTAAAAACACGAAAATTTAAATTTAAAAATAATTTGAAAATGTTCATTTTTTTAATCATTTTCATTCTTTTAATAAATTTCATTTTTTTTAATAAATTTTCATTTCGTTTTTAATAAATGATTAAATCTCTGAATATATCATTTTATATTTTGTTTCTTTTTTTAAGCTGTGCCCAATATGCGCAAATGACGTTGACGACAAAGAACTGGTGAATCACATAACGGTTCAACACGAGAGTCTTTTTGGAATATCCTTTTTTCTCATCTAAATATTCCTTTTTAATTCTACAAAAATCATCTTGATAAAACAAAATCTATATTGCAAATATTACTTCTTTAATTATCTACACTATAGACCCTATGTAGCCTTCTTATCACTTTAAATTACGTAAATACCTCAACAAAACAGTTTTAATCAAGTAAAAAATTTTGATCATATTGTGCATCATCCTTTGTCACATTAAATCCCTCCAAACCCTTAACAAAAAACACTTCAACAAAATACTTTCTGCTCATTTGTGCATCATTCTTTATAAATCCCTCTAAAAACCCTTAACCAAAACACATTTCAACAAGATAAATAATCCCAAGAAACTCTTTGTCGCTTCGAGACACATGACCAAAAAAAAAAAACATTGTAATAAATAAAAAAAACCCCACTGTCATGCTGTCATCACACTTTCTACTCATTTGTGCATATAATTCCTTATAAATCCCTCTAAAAAACCTTAACAAAACGACACTTCAACAAGATAAAAAAGCCCAAAACTGAAAAACTCTCTCTCGCTACACGTGACACTAACAACAATCCAATGTCTCAAGCCAGGAACGAGCTCCAACAGACTTACTTGAGAGCCCTTTTACAATCCGGCACCAATAATAATAATAATTACAATAATAATAATAATAACAATAATAATAGTTTGAACAACGAGGCGACGGCCTCTCTTTTCTCCTCTCTCCTAGCGGATTTCGATAATAATAGTTCGGGGGGCCAAAGCGCAAAAAAGCCGACCGTTCCGGTTATTCCTTTGGTGGAGGATCTTGTTAGAAAGCCGGTTTTGAGGAGTTTTAAATCTCGGTATGTTGGTTTTTTTGTAATATTTTATTTTTTTTAATTTAGATGGTGTTTTTTTTTTGTAGTTTATATAATACGGGGGTGGCTTATTTATTTAGATGGTGTTGGTGTATGTATTTTATATATTTTTATTCAGTAGAAAGTATAGTTCAGAAGAATAAAAAGAAAGGATTTCGAATTCCGCTTCACATTTAACATGTTCAAAGCACTAAACATGCTCCATATTCCATAAAACCAATGAAATAAGTTGAAAATCAGGTTGTTTTGAGTATTTAACTATTTAGAAAATTATGGTGAATAGATATGAGAACTTGCCTATATATTTCTACTCGGTATTATAAACAATATCTTTAGCTCTAATTGAAACTTTTATTATTGTAGTATTGATTTCTCGTTGAGTAAAGAGGAGAAGGAGCTTAGGCATAAAAGATCTTTAGTGAGAGCCTCTTTTACGCAAGACCTAATTCTGTCCACTCTTTTTGGCGAATAATTTATTATTTTTTCGCTGGAATTTATGAGATTGTGTGAGAAATAAAATGAAAATTTGTTTATTTTTTGTAACCGCCATCCAAAGAATGCAACTCTTGGATTTTTGAGGTGGTCGATCAATTCATGTATGCTCTTTAAATGTTTAAAAATATTACATCAAAAAAGTTAAAAAAGGGTTGTGATTTTAAATTATGCTTTTTGGTGAGCTTGCAATTCTTTTTGGTGGATCATTTTCTTTTCTTAAATAATGCACTGTCTTTTTAATTAATTATTGTTGGTTTGACATTAATATTCATTGAATATATATCAAAGAAAGATCTTTATTCATACAGGTAGATTGATATATCTACTTGAGTCGCATACTAAATTGACATTATCAGTAGTTATAAAATCTCCAAAAATAGCATTTCGGAGTAGAAATTCTTTTTTATTTTTATTTTTTAATTTGTTTCCATTTCAAGCTCCTCATCTTCTTCTTTATCAATTTGCATCTCTTCATTTTCACCATTTGCCTCTTCGCCATTCTTTTGTTGGCTCTGGTAACGGAAAATCACGAGCGATACAAATCCTACATAAAATCAAATAATTTATATTAGCTCATTATCATATTTTGATTAAAATCATAAATTAAGGCTAGGTTTAATGACCTACAATCATAAATATTACGAAATAAAATCTACAACATAATATAATAATTTACTGTTGAAAATTTATTCAACACCTCATATGTCAGCATGAAAAAAAATATACTGATTATTAAATCTAGCCCCATAAATAATAAAAATATATAAAATATATAAAATTACCGGCAATAATGCGAGTTTTGACGCTGAATAAGTTCCAAAACATAGTGAGAGCTGAAGCGGCGACGAATTTTTTACGAGGGCAATTTTTCCATGAGTCTATAGCTCTATCTTTAATACTCTCAACTGATAAAATTAAAATAAATTAGTTAAGTAAAATATTAATTATAAATTGATGTATAGTTATGTTTTCATAGGAAAATTTCATTTGGCACTTAAGAAAACTGAAAAATATATCATGATTATATCTTCAGAAAGAAAATATTTCATGCTTATTACAACTACTGTGTAAAATAATATATTAATGGATGGATATAATTTTCTTAATGTATCAACTGATAAACATTAAAATCAGTAAAATAATATATTAGTGGATATATTTTTCTTCATAGGATGATTTTCATATGCCCCTTAAAAACCTAAATAATATCATATTTTACCTCCTCTGTTTATCTGCCGTGAATAGCAAGAGAAAAGCTTCGGTGCGGTAAAGCTAATGAAAAATCCTGTAAATTGTCATATTTCAAATAATAATTAAATGAAAAACATAATTAAATATCAAATATTTTTATGCATTAATTATATTTAATTATACCAGCAGCGATAAGCCTCCAAACTGTAATGAGATGCCCGTATTTTGCACCAAAGAGTAAAATAGGAAGCACCTAAAATATTTTAATAATAATCACTCAAATATTAGAAAATTCTCCATTTGGAAAGTCATTAAAAAAAATAATAAATGTTACCTTAATAAAACGAGAATAATTTTAAAAAAATTGGAGGAAAAAGGGGCAAAATGTAAATTTACCTTAAGAGTTATTGAAGGGTCGCCACAGAAAACCATTTGAGCTTTTGAAATGGCAGCATTAAAAAATGGTAATAAAATTTTTGAAACGCGAAGCAAATCTTCTTCTGTTAATTGAAGTTTTGCGATAGATTTAACTTGCTGCCTGTTCAATTTTGAAAAAAATTCTATTAATTTGATGATAAATAAATAAAAAAAAATGAACAATGAAATTTGAAATTTGAAACTTGAAAATAATGTACCTTTGAGGGATAGAATCTCTAATGAAGGCCAATCCCAAAATAAGAACAGAGAGATGACAAATCAATGAGATAATACTGCATAAATTGAAATGAAAAAATGATAAATTGTCAAAACAAATCAAAATAATAGTACAAAAGAATTTTGAAGTTTGAAATTTTGCGTACCTGAAATTAAAATCTCTTGAAAATGAAGTAGAAAAGAAGAACATGGATCCAAAACCGAACCAAAGTGTGGATTTCGCAACATTTTTCCACATTATCAGCTCATAAATCAGGTCAAAAAAACCAGAACCACAATTTGTTTCTTTATTACTAACTCCAGCATCTTGAACTGCATAAGCATAAATCAGATTAAACAAAGCAATAAATCAAAATCAAAAAGTTAAAATTACTCGAGAATTTAAAGAATCGATCAAAATTCCTCTAGTAGTTTCATCAAACACTTCATAGGCATACAAAAATCAAACCAATTTACAAAAAAAAAGGAAAACAAAAGATCAAATCACTCACTGTGAGATTCAGATTTAGGAGGAGCAACATAAGGAACCAAGCTCAGATCATCTTCCTTCTGAATCTGAGGTTCAACAACTCTCTCTACAACAACTTTCTTAGCCTTACACTGCCTCTTCTTTCTAACCTTCACCACCTTCTCTTCTTCCTCTCCATTCTCCTTCTCTCTCTCCACAATCTCCTTATCCAACCTCCTTCTTGCCCGTCTCACTGCAACTCCTCTCGGAGAAGAATTCATACAGCCGCCTGGGAATCCAGTTGCCGCCGCAACCACCATGGAAGCCGCTCGGCCTCGTCGTTTCTTCCTCGGAGTTAAACTCACGACTTGTTCGTGATTCTCATCCTGAATCTTTGACTTTACGCGTCGTTTGGGGGACGGAGAGAGAAGCTCGCGGATTGGAATGGAGGTGTAGTTGGAGAGGTGGAGAGGGGAAGGAGAGATTGAGGGTTGTTTTCTGTATGGAGGTTCCATTGCTGGAGAAGGAGAAGAAGGAGATTCCATTGATGAAGAAGAAGAATGAATGAATGAATGGAAGAGAGGAATTATTAGGGTTTTGTGATTTGGGGATTTTCTGAGTTTTGAAAATTAAAAGGAGGAAATAGCCGTTGGAATGTACGGTGGAATGGATTATTCGGTGCACGCGGTGTTGTGTATGCCATTATGTGGGTGTGTTATGTCAGTGAGAGAAAGGGAATGGGCCGGGTGTAGGGAGTGAAATCTGTAGATATTGGAGAGAATGTGGTAATTATTTTGGGTAGATATATGTGATAAAAGACGAAATTTGAATCTTCTTGGGGGCAAAAGAAAATCTTCATCTGGCCGTTATGATTATAAATTACCTATAATAGTATATGGACCCATAAAATCATAAAATGATATGTCAAGAAAATACATAGTTGTGTAATAACTTCACTCCTTTCGAATTACCTCCTTTTGGGTCTATTCATATTTCCATATATGATAGTAAATTCAAATTGTCTATGGACCTATAAAATGATATATGCACAATGAGAATGTTAAAAAAATGTTTAGGCCAGTTCTAAATGTTGCACTTGGAGATAAAAATTAGGATGCCTCGGTTTAATGTCATTTAAAAAAAAAAAGGAAATTGTAATGTCGCAAATGTGACAACTTCACCACAGTACATTTTTAGTTATATGTTATATCTTTGTATAGAACTAATGAAAATAATAATATCTTTTGTATATCAATATATTTTTTTATATGTTCAATTTATCTTTTTGTATATCAATATATTTTTTTATAATTATGTTATACTTTTTTGGTGATAATTAGCCACGGTGGTGAGAAAATATTCATATCATCCGATTAAACATTGTCTAAACATCACCATAGTATATTTTTAGTTGAATATATAATATTACTTAAAACAGTATATTGGTAAAGTAAAAATATGTTATTATTTAAAAAAGGATATATTGGACATTTATAAAGACATATTCATAGGTGAAAAATAAATTATTGTTATTATTGAAAAAATTTAATTGGGAAACCAAAAGGTATATTAAAAAGGTAAAAAGAATATTACTATTATAAAAAATCAGCATACTTCCTATTTTTTGGTGATTATCATTAGATTATCAAATTTGTCCATTTGACCAGCGGCTCATTGACTGGTTATTATTTTAAATCTCATATATATTAATTAAATGGTCAAACTTAGTTATTAACCGACAATATTTAGGAGATGTTTAAGTAGGCGAAGGAAATCATTTTCTCTTTTTCCAAAGAAGGAAAAGAAAAACGGTTGTCTATAACCTCCAAATTAAGAAATATTGGAACGGATAGTTGTGGCAATTCCTCCAAATTAAGAAACTCTTTTCCTTCATTTAACGATAACAAACATTCTAGTCATACAACACGCTTTGCTGATCGGGGTACTTCGTGTTTTTCCTTCGTCTCTCTCAATCCAGCTTGGTGACATTTGATCTTCTCCTTTAGTTCAGGCCACCGCCGCTCAATATTCCGTTTGCACATCCAGTGCAAAAAGGTAAGAATCACCTTAAACTCGCTTTGTTCTTTGTGATGTCATGACCATGATTTGGGCGTGATTGAAATTAGGAAATTTGGGGTAGAACTCGTTGTTATGGGGCATAACAATGGTAATCTTAATTTTGAATGGCTTTTCCTATTCATGGAATAATTTTTAATGGCTTTTTTCTTTACTCATTGTAAATAGAAGCATAATAATTTAAAAAAAAAAAAAAAAAAAATTCAGTTCCCAATTCAAGTCAAGATTTCTGAAAGTAGAACTCTCTGTTTTACCTTTTTTATGAATTCTTCTTTTATTATTGTATGCTCATGAGTGCCACAAATTGTTTGATGAAATTTCCAGGTGAAATTTACAATGCAATTTCTTTCTTTCTTTCAGACTCAACTCAACTTCCGATGAATTCCATATGTTCTGATGACACAGACGTAATATGAATGCGCACAACTGACCAATTGAAGATCAACTACTCTGAAATTAAGGATATGAGCATCGGTCAGTGTGTAACCTCCCCCACTTTCAAAACACGGGGTTATAACTGGGCTATTGATTTCTACCCTAAAGGTTGCAGTATGCATGAAAACAGAGGTGACTACGTATCCGTCTTTCTTAAGCTTTTAGAAGATCACAAGGGTCTCAATGTAACGTTCACTCTAGGCATTTTTGAAGAAGACAGATTCCATGAACATAAGGTGCTACTTAATCACACGTTCAGAAACTCCCAGAAGTATTGGGGATCCAGTCACTTTCTAAAAAGGAGTAAGTACTTTAGAGGAACAATATGCAAAAAATGGTTTTTTTTTGGTTCATTGCACCATCTTCATTGAGGATGAATCAAGCGACCAGAATGTTCTTGCGGTATGCTTGAGGACTTAAGCAAATTGTTGAATGATGATGAAATGACAGATATAAAATTTGAGGTTGATCGGAGAAATTATTTCTGCTCATATGGTTATTCTCTGTGCAAGATCACCCGTTTTTAAAGCCGAATTGTTCGGTTCCATGTCAGAAAGATGGAATGCATAAAAATCAGAGATATGAAGTCTGAAGTCTTCAAGGCTTTGCTTCATTCTGTTTACATGTATTCGCTGCCTGATGATGTTGATATTAATATGATTCAGCATTTACTTGTTGCTGCTGATCGATATGCCATGCAGGGGCTAATCACGATATGCGAAGAGATGTTGTTTGAGAATTTCTCTTTGGGAAATGTGTGGAGTTTTCTTATTTGTGCAGACTGGCACAACTTCAATAAACTCAAGTATGCATGTCTTGAGTTTGCTACAGAACACAAGAATTTCCCAAAATTAGTACCGACTCAAGAATATGGTCAGATAACACATGATTTTCCATTCATCATCGCGAATCTTAAAGAAATGAATAGTCTCTCCTTGGATTTGTAGGATATTTCGCAGAATATAAGAGAACATTGGTGGTACTTTATCTATACTTGCCTACATATATATATGGAAAATGTGTGAGTTTTTTTAAGAGAGGTCTTTAATTTGAGAGAGATGTGTTAATTTGAAAATATTTTTTGCATATAGTTTGGCTTTTATTATTTGTGTAAAATGACTCGATTATAAACTCAAAAAAAAAAAAAAAAAAAAATCTTTGTGTTTGCTACACGGCATGAAATTTTTACTTAGGTAGCTCTTACTATATAGCTTGATGACGCATGATTTTCCATCCTCTCGCGTGCAGCCGCAAGGGATGTCAATAATAAAGGATCATTCTGTGATTGTGCTATCTGATTGGATACGAGATTTCTTCGTAGTGTAGAACCTTAGAGATGGATAAATGACAATTTTAGCACAAGAGAGCGTCAATCTGTTTTTATGATAGTTGTGACTTATCGAACTACTACACTAATCCAGGCTTATCTAATTCTAGTTTTATTTTCTATTTAATTGGTTATTTATTGAAATATAACCAACATTTTTTTTCTTGTCAGTATTTAAATTTTTTTTTTTGAAATTATACGGAGAGCTTGGGTGTCTCTCGCATATGCTCCTTAATCAATGACCGATTAGAATATTCCAAGTACATAGGACAAGTTTTTAAAAGGAAAGCAAAATAGATAAATAGAAATGCACACAAAAGTTGGCTTAAGGCACCCTATCTCCAAATATAGAAAATAAAATGAGGAAATTAAATGGCACGGCATTTAACACGATAGTTTCATGTGGCATTGCGGCTTGCTAGTTTGGCACAAGAAGTGTACATCTGCTCGCTCGTCCGCCACCTTCTATCTTTTCCATCTTGCTCCCATCACGTGTTAAACTTCTCAATTGTCGATTGTCAATTGCCGGAATTTTTTCCTATCTTTGCATCTCTGCCAGCTTTTGAACTCGTCTATGGCTTCACTTTCGTCTCGGAAAATTCTGTTGCATCGTTCCTGCCAGATTGTGATGTTGAGGAACAGTTGGAAGGTTGTTGCCGCTCCCTTGGATCCATCCTGGATTAGCCCCTTTAGGTCCGCCCAATGGTCTCCCCCTCGGTCATAGTTGCTTTGCTAGATTTGTAGTGCGAATGGGCACGAGTTGAATAAATGTTGTGCCGATTCGCCATATGTTTTGCATAATATGCAACAGTTGACCATGACAACACCTCTCTTTTGAAGGTTGCCTAAAGTCGGCAAAATGTTCCCCATAATCTTCCAAGTGAACAATTGAATTTTTGTTGTAGTCGGTCTGACCGAGCAAAGAATGAGGTTTATAACGAAGCTTAATTTCCACAACTTCGTCATGACCACATCCGTTGTACCGGCATACGTTAATAGTTTGTAAACCAATTTCATCATAAAACTGCCGTTTGGGGTCTACCTCCAGATGACCTCATTTGTCTGGGATTGGTCGATCTCATTTTGTTGTATCATTTGTATGAGATCGGTCAGTTGAGAGGCGGTCATCCGCGAAAGTGGAATGCAAAATGGTACTTCCTCGATGGTCGCTATCCCATCTGCTACCGTGTAGTATTGAATTTCAACAAATGAGTATAATTATGGGAATTGGTATCTTACGATCGTGCCCGTGTAGTTGCTTTCCCAAAAAAGCATTTTGTTTTCGTTGCCTGCTTGGAAAGCGGAAGGATGCTGAAATTTGCAGTGCCATCACCTTTAGTTGTTGGACGAAGGGTGAGGTCGGCCTTGTGTTTATGTTCAGTTGTAGCAGGAACGTCAGGTGGCCATAGAATAGAGTAGTAGTTGCTTCTTGCCACAAGTTGTCGGTTTGTGAAAGCCTTTCAGACCCACTTAGACAATGGGGCAGAATTGAATGCCTTGAGGTCTAGGATACCTAAACCTCCTTGATTTTTCGGTTGTGATAGGATGATCAACCGAGAAGGTTTATGCCGTTTCGTAATCCATTCCCTCCTCTCCAGAAAAAGTTTCTTTGTGTTTTATCGATTGCTTTAATTACCCAGTTCGACAGTTTGAGTACTGTCATATGATATATGGCTACGCTCCCTATTACTAACTTGATCAACACCGCTCTTCCTGCCGGTGGTCCATCCGTCTAGCCTGTTTTGCATTTTTTTGGATTAGAGGTTGGTAGTCGACTTTCCTTAGCTTGGAATGGTGCAAGGGCAAACCGAGATAATTAACCGGCAAGGAACCTTGTTGGCATGTTAAGGTTTAAGAAATCACCTGAGAGTTTGCAGGTGTGGTTGATAATGTGAAGCAGTGAGATTTGCCATAGCTAATTTCCATCCCGGAGGCTTCTGATAGATTGTTTAGGGTATGCTTCGCAATTTGTATATGTGCATGCATGGCTTGAAGAAGAAAACCAAATCATCAGCGTATAAAAGGCATGGTCTGAGTCCGGGTATCGTGGGCTGTATTAACTGGAGTGATTGTAGTTTCGCAAATGTGACCGCAAAAGCTACCGTGGTTAAAATGAAGATTAGAGGTGATACCGGGTCGCCCTGTCTAACCCCTCTTTTCAGATGGATTATTTTTCCAAGCACCCCGTTGTGCAGCATTTTGGATGGTCCGGATAATACCGCTTTAATGATAAGCGAGACGTCGTCATGGTGAAATCCCTTGGCTAGTAGAACTCCCGCAATAAAGTTCCAACTTATCGTGTCAAAAGCTTTGAAAATGTCGGCTTTGAATGTTGGTAGCAGTATTTGAAGTTTTATTTGACATATTTTCCCTTTTGCCTCTCTACTGTACCTTTTTGTCGATTATTCTGCTTTTCTCTTATTATTTTGACATGCCATATTTATTTCTTTTCCTTTCACAGTGTGTTTGTCATTAATTATTTACAATTATTAATGTTATTTACTCATCATATAAAATGCATATATATAATTAATTGGGATCATAATGCTATGGCTGAAGCATCAAAAAGAAATATTTGGGATCATAGGGTTTGGGGTATCCATCTCCAACAACCCTACTTGATTAAATCATAAATTTGTATACAAGTATGCTGAGGCTAGGTAACTTGATAAACACGCCCTAATGATAAAAAAAATCAAAATTATTGAAAGTATAAATACTTTTCTTTCAAAAAGAATTGAACCACCCAGCTCAGCCTGATTGAATTTGGGCCGGGATTGAGCCAAGCCCTACACAAGTCAGGCTAAAGTAGCAAAGTTGAACTGTTAATGGGTCGTATCTAAAATGTAAAGTAGAATTTTGAATGGATGCATACGAGCTTTGAGGCTCACTTTGATACACAAAATAAATTGCGGCCAGATCAAATCATATAGGACGCTTCGCCGTTTTGTTTGTGTTTTCCTTCGCCTCTCTCAATTCAGCCTGGTGAGTTTCGATCTTCTACTTCTAGGTTTGAAGCTTTGAATCAAGTGTAAATGGTCAGAATCGTCTTAAACTCTCTTCGTTCTTTATCATGTTATGACCCTGATTTGGGCGTGATGGAGATAGGAAATTTGGGGTACAAGTCTCTGTTTTGGAGCATAACCTTAATTTTCAATGGCTTTTTCTATTCATGGAATAATTTTTAATGTTTTTTTTTCTTCACTCACAGTAAATAGATAGATTCATAGGATGCATCATCATGTATGTAAATAGACAAATATAAATAGGGACATGATAAATCACTTCCGTAATGCACTTCTAGTGCACTCCGATTTTTTCCTCATAGAAACATTATATAGAACACAAAAATATATTAATTGAAAAAAGAATATATAAAATATATTTTCCGAAAATAGTATATATAAATAAAATATAATATATATCAAAATACAAAATAGTATATATAAAAATAATACATAAAATAGAAAAAACCATAAAAACAATATATAAAAATAGAAAAAACAATATATAAAAACAAAAGAACAATATAAGAAATATATACTTAAACAATATATATAAATAAAAAATAGAATATAGAAGCATATAAAACAATATATATGAAAATAGTACATATAAGACAAAAACAATAATAAAACACAACAATTGTATATATAACTCAATAAGCATCAGCTAAAACTTGACCGTTGATCCAGAGTGATATAAGAGTGATTTAATGGGAATGATAACACATTTCGCGTATATATATTATACTTTTTTTTTTCATTTGGAAGGCGGATTTTGAAGCTCTCTCCAAATTTTTTCAAAAATAAATAAATAGAATAAAATAATTTCCAGTTCCTCAAAAAAATAATGGGACTTGAAATTTTTGCGCAAGTAGAACTCTCTGTTTTACCTTCCTTTTATGAATCCTTTTTTTATTAGTGTATGCTCATGTGTTCAACAATTGTTTGATGAAATTTCCACGCGAAATTTAAAATGCGCTTTCTTTCTTTCTTTTTTTTTCAAACTCAACTTCCAATCATGGCTTCCGTGCGTGTTGATGACACAGACATAATTTGCAGTCAGGGCACAACTCACTAATTCAAAAGCAACTACTCCAAAATTAAGGATATGAGCATAGGTCAGCATGTAACCTCCCCACTTTCAAAACAGGGGGTTATAAATGGTGCATAAAATTCTACCCTAAAGGTTGCCGTTACAATGGAAACGAAGGCAATTATGCTGCCCTCTTTCTTGAGCTTCTTGAAGATCACAAGGGTCTCAATGCAACGTTCACTCTAGGTATTTTTGAAGATTTCGAAACTCAAGAACATATGGTGTTGCGTGAACAATTCAATCACACGTTTAGAAAAACCGGCGCAGGATTGGGGATCCAATTACTTTTTAAAAAGGAGTACTTTAGAGGAAAAATTTGCAAAAAATGGCTTTTTTTTTTAAATTCTTTGCACCATCAGCATTGCTGATAAAGTTACCAAGCCACCAGAGTGTTCTTGTGGTGTGCTTGAGGATATAAGCAAAACATTAGAAACGGGAGGGATGACAGATGTAAAAATTGAGGTTGACGGAAAAGTGTTCTCTGCTCATAAGTTCATTCTCGGTGTGAGATCACCCGTTTTCAAAGCCGAATTGTATGGTTCTATGTCAGAAACAAGGATGGATTGTATAAAAATCAGAGATATGAAGTCAGAAGTCTTCAAGGCTTTGCTTAATTTTGTTTACACGTATTCTCTGCCTTATAATGCTGATACTGATTTGATTCAGCATTTACTTGTGGCCGCTGATCGATATGCTATAGAGGGGTTAATCACGAGATGTGAAAAGTGGTTGATTGAGAATATATCTCTTGGTAATGTTTTAGGTTTTCTTGTTTTTGCTGAACGGTACAATTTCAATAAGCTGAAGGATGCTTGTCTTGAAATGATTGTGCAACAGACGAATTTTAATGAGCTGGCAATAACTGATGAATATTGTGTTATGATACAAGAGTTTCCTTACCTTAAGGCTGATCTTAGAGAGAGGATCATTCACTCCTAATTGATGTCTTTTTCGTCAAATAAGATTAGCTAGAATCTGGTTTGTAGGACATTTTGAAGAGTGAAGTAACTTGTTATAACAACTTAGTCATTGTTTTGCTTGGTAAATGTATTCTAACTCGCAAGTCGTTGCTTTTGTTATTCTCTTGATATTAGGACTTGGCTATTATTGGATTTGTTGCTAGTGTTTATTGTTATTGTGATTAAGGTTTAGAGGTTGGGACAAATGATCCTCGTTTAGATTCAGTGTGTTCACTACTTTTTTGTTTGTGGTGGTAAGAGAAGAGACTTGTGAACTACCTTTCTCTTTAATTATCTTTAGTCTCTGTATTTTTTGGTGTCGCCTTATTTTTTAGTTACACCTTGAGTTAGAGAAATGGTGGTGGTGATAGTAGAATAACAGAAAGAGGAGGCATCGACATGACGTTGGTGGCAAGAAAAGGCTCACGGATCACGACCCGAAATACATTAGTGCGGTCTGCAGTGTGCTTAACTGACCATTATATAGGGAGATTTCCAAAACTAATCAAGTTTTCAAAAATAATATCCAAAAATAACATGTTTCAAACTTAATTCCAAAAATGACATAAACGGCACTTCAAATGCCGTTCCAAAGCTCAAGATGCAGCATCTTCATTATTTTATAATTTTTTTTTTCCAAAACACCCCAACTTCTAAAAAAATACCTAAAAATACCTAGGTAGATTTTACTCTTAGGAGCCAATATTTTTTTTGCTTTGGACATTATTATTCTTCATCTAATTTCTATTGGAATTTGTTTTATATATAAAATAATAATAAAATATTTAATTTTTTTAATAACTTCAGATAAATAAATGATTCTCGGACAATTTTATACACGAAAAAAATCATATAAAAATATTACATGAGTTTGTTTTGTCTATAAAATTATAAAAAGAAGGGATTTGATAGAGCATGATGGCACTGTAGCATGACTGTTCATGATGGTTCTAATAACAATGTATATAATTTATTTTCTAATAACAATATATACATAACAGTATATACAATTGATTTTCTAATAACATTATATACATAAAAAGTGAAAACAGTATATAAAATGAGAAAAACAGTATATAAAATGGCATAACAATATATAAAAGTAAAAAAATAAAAAATGCACAAAAAATAAACAACACTATATAAAATGGCAAAACAGTCTATAAAATACGAAAACAGCATATAAAATAGAAAAAATTATATATCTACAGTGCCGTCGTGTTACAGTGTTGACGTGTTGCACATTTCCCTAAAAAAATAAGTGACCAAGTTGCAGCAAAACACAATTCATGTATATTTATATAAATTATTTTGTGTATAAAATTATCCAAAAATAATTATTTATGTGAAATTCAAAATATATATAATATATATATATATATATATATATATATATATATATATTTTTTTTTGATAATTTTATACATAAAACAAATTGAAGAATATTTGGCCAAAACAAAATAATTATTTGCCTAGTTAAAAGTTAGTGAAAAATCTATCAAGGAATATTGGAACATTTCAAAATATTTAAAAGTTGGGGTGTTTTTGAAAATTTTCTTTTATAAAATAATCAAGATGTACTTGAAGTGCATCTTGAGATTTGGAACGGCATTTTAAGTGCTGCCGTATATGTTATTTTTGGAATTAAGTTTGAAACATGTTATTTTTGGGTATTATTTTTGAAAATTTGATTAGTTTTGGAAATCTTAAAACTTTTGATTTCTTTGTTGAGTTGATTCTCAACTATAATCTTAAAACTTTAAATGTCTTTGTCATTTGATGATTGAGATATATGTAGTCATACCAAAAAAAAAAAAAATCTATGAACATGATATTTAATGTTTATTATGTTGGTTTTATGTCCTAGGCCTTTGTATATGAGACCTAGTTGTATCTATTGTGTGAACCAAACTTTGTATTTATTTAGAGATATTTAATAAAGTGTATTGGTTATTTTATTCTTTTTATTTAAACTCAATCTTGAATATGTTATTCAGCTTTGTATTATCAGAATATGTTATTATGATAGTAAAACTATAGAGTATTATGAAATACATTTTCTAAACCTTCCCTAATCATTTATAGGATATTTATGGAGACAAATATACTTGTGGAATCATATACAATATACTTATTTAAGTATGCAAGCTATAAATGTACATCAGTATGTTAGTTGATTAATTGTCATGTTTTACTAATTATGAGTAAGTGTTACTAAATCATTAACATAGATATATGTTGGAGAACATATATTGGATTGATCCACCATGAGAATACCAAATGGTTCGTGTCATTGGTATGTCTCATCAATAGTATTGTTATCCTTAGACTTGAGATTATCTCAGTTTTCTACATATGGAATTATGTACTTTAACATAATCTAACGTTACTTTAACCGGGTAACCATAAGGATTATGATTAGGTACATAACGAAAAGTGCGGAGGAATGAGATAGATCGAGATAGGATTTTGTTCCTCTCGTAAATGAGAGAGATATCTTAAGGCCTCTTGATGAGTTTGATTGAAGAAAATACACAACCGTGCTCGAATGAATTAATAAGGAATTATTAATGTCATTCGTGGTTCGATCAAATTTGGGTTCAAGAAATGTTATCGTACTACATAAGGTTGACACAATCCATGCCTTATGGTCGATATAGATATCATGTAACAAAGGGATACAATACAAGGACAACACATAGGTTTGGATCGAATCATCGATATTTACTTAAAAATTGGGTAGTCATGATGGCTTGCTAGAGTCCGCTCATGATTTATAATTAGTTATGATTATTGCCAACATTAAGTAAACCTATAATGTCACACACAAAGAATAATCGTTGAAATGTACACAGAAAATTATAACTTATGTGATAAGTTATATAAAAGGTTATATAGTTGTTACCACATATAATCCTACATCTTATATGATAAGATGTGTTACACATATGGTTACATAATAATTAAGTACCTAAGATTAAATGAGCAAAGACTCCTCTTTGAAAAGGTGGATTATATATATCCAAAAGGCTCTTACATTTGAGTCAATGCCATACACAATTCTCAATCCATTTTGTTAGACAAAAGAGAGAAAAAAAAAATGAAAAGAGAGAAAATTCCAAATTTCTCTTTGCAATTTTCTGTGATTCAAAACGTGAAGAACGGAGAATAACATATCCTTTCTTCATCCGTTTAAAGGAGTTGTTCTGTGTGGATAATGATAGAAGACGAAATGATTCGTGGCGTCTTATTGATTCAGTTTAATTTGTGAAAGTCGTTTTGGAGAATCAATTTGATTGAGAATCGAATTGGTTGTGAGTCGTTTCAGTTGGAGAAGAGATTGGAGGCGATTTTAAACGAACGAGTGTGTGGTGGAAATTGTCAATCGTTGCCAGTTTGTGCAAAAGGAGAAGAAATGCTCTACTGCTTCAAGTTCGAGATCAGATCAATTCTCGATCCGATAGGTATGAACTTTAAGTTCTTATTTTTCTTTGACTTAATCGTATTTCACTGATCCGTTTCTTTTGGGTTTCTTGAATTTCTTGAATTCTTGAATGTCTTGAATCTTGAATCCACTTCCACTGCGTCAATAACGCTCATGAAAACCCAACAGTTTATTCCTAGCAACCGTAGGAAACGGTCCACATATACCCTTATGTATCAGTTCTAATACATTTTGAGACCTTTTGACTTCAAATCTCTTTTTATTGGTTTGTTTTCCTTATGTAGATAACACATACATTTAAGTATGTGAAACTTAAAAGGTAGATAATTCTGTTTGACACAAATCATTCTAATTCTCCGATTGGAGATACGGTCAAATATTATGTGTCACAAAATACCATAATTCTCCTTGGTTTATTTACGCTTTTCACAGAGTGTACTTAATTGCAAGGTTTTCATTACATGAAGCAATAGTATCCAAATATAAAGATTATCATATTCCAACAAACAACCGGGCAAACTAATTTTGAATCATGAAACAAACTAAACCTTTTATTTCCAAATGAACAAGCAAAACCCGCTTTATCAAAAAATGGAAGTAGAAATCAAGTTACGTCTAAAAGATGCAACAATAAAAGTTTCATGTAGATCAAAATAAAATCAGGTCCTTCATAATAATCTACAATTTCCAATTGCTTAAACTTTAACTATTTTGCCATTACCTATATTGATATATCTTTCACTATCATTTGGTTTCCAGCAATTCATATAATCTTGCATAGACATGTGATGTAAATTATTATACAGGAATCTATTTATCACACAAGTCTATTAACCAAATTAAATTAACCAATGAACAAACCAAATTTAGAAACATACCTTGTTTCTTTAAGGGCGAAAAAATCAGCAACTATCTTATTCAGATTCCTATCCTTTTTTACCTTTATTCCTTATTGTAATTAATTTGTCAAGATGATACAATTTTCCATGGTCATTCTTAACAAACTTATTTTCAATATTTCTAAAATAACCTTTTAACTGTGGTTATATTCTAAAATTGTGCCCTGGATGTGTATGGAATGGTATTCTTTATTGATCATTTGACACATGCGATATAACATCTCCTACTTTTCCATCTACATCTAATTATTAAATACTCTTTTTATATGTGTTAATGAAGAGTTAATCTTTATTACAAAGTCAAGATCATAAACTTTGAGAATTATTGAAAATTCTTCTTTATTATTACTTGAAGTTATTACCATTCATCTATAACTGAATTGATGCTAACGATAAAACTAGTTGCGATATTTACTATTAAGTAGAAAACTATATTTAATTACTATAAGTTCATCCAAATAGCCGAATAATAATAAATTCAATATAGGTAAACCCCATCACAAGATACTGGTTTCCATTAATATCTTATCTTTGGACAATAATATTAACTTCTGATTGATATCTTGGTGTAGTAATCAAGCTTCGATGATAAAGTAACATGTTAACAAATCTATCTTCCTTTGGGCTGATTAATTATCTCACACGTAAGACCAAATAATCATCACATACTTATTATCATTGATGCGTATTTTATTAAAATAAATATTACCTTTCTTTGGGCCGATAAATATTTATTCAATAATAAGCACACAACTTTTTATATCCCGGAATAAAACTAACTTCTGCAGAGAGGTCACTTTGGCGACGTCATGCTAAAACTAATTAATTCTAAAATATATATCCTTAGATACCTTTATTGGAACTTAAAATTATACTTTAAAGTTGAATATTCAACTTTATATGGGCATTTTCTTAACTTTTCAAGATTGTTACAAAATGATCCTCGATAATGGGCTTATTTGTAAATATAAAATATTTTATGCCTGATTTTACATACAAGCCCTTTATATCAATTTTGTATAAATTACCTTGTATTTTAATATCGCAAATTAATACTTATTTATGACTTATTTGTAAATATATATAAGTTTAGTTCAATTATATTTACATATTTATGACTTATTTGTAAATATATATAAGTTTAGTCCAATTATATTTACAAGCCCTTATGGTCGAGTTGTAAAATCGACCCTTTATTTTTCTGAATTTGCGTTAATAACTTTAACTCGTTTGATAACTCATTTTATACTTAAAATTTCACAATTAATATGAAAATAATTTTGATACATGCTTGTATTAAAAGATACCTAATTTTGCCTGAATAAGTTATCATAAACTTTACGAGTAATAAATACTTAATGGATTTAATTAGAAATAAAATATATTTTAAATATTACTTACTTTTTGTTTTATTTATAACATAAAATCCACCAAAATCCATATTCTTATTTTTCTAAAACTTAATTATTTTGGGCCTAATAATAATACCTTATTTCCTTAATTTTATTATTTGTTTTCTTTATTTGGGGCCTAAAAAAAAAAGTTATCCCTCCTTTTATCTAGTTCAGGCCCAGCCCAAGTTTTATATTTTCTTTAAATCCGGATTTGTAATCTCGGATTTTAGTTTCTGAATTCTGAATTTCCCAATAACAGATTTAATATCCTAGTTTTTAGTGAGTTTAAAATCCGGAATAACAAATCCCGTCTCTCCAAAATGCACCCTTCAACCTTCCCACGAGTTCGCGTCTGGACATGGCAACTGTTCGCCTAAGATTTCTCGCCACTGCATCGGACGTGTCCTTCTGGCGACGGGGCGATGGTGATCCGACGTTCGACGGTGTCGATCACATGATCCTCAAACCTTACCATTCTTTCTAATTTTATGAATTGATTTGCCCTGAAATCCCAACCGGACCCTAAACCCTACCATGAACTAACTTGATTTTCTCCACCTTCAGCAATTTTCAATCTCGCCAGACCAAATGAGAAAGTACAGTTTCCATTTGCTTTTCTTTCGAGTGCCATAATTGCAAAACCAACATAAAAATAGAATATTTTCAAATTTCCCTCTTTTGTTCTTTTAACTAATTTTATTCAATTCAGTTTCTATAATAACCGAAATTTGACCAAAAAAAAAAAAGAAAAAAAAAAGATCAAAATACTAAATTATCTTAGATTCATCATAGCTTCGCTCTGATACAACTTGTTGGGACGGTACAAACCGGTACCGCAAAACCCTAATTTCTTAATTGAACATAGTCCCGCTCTGATGCCACTTGTTGGGACGATACAAACCGGTACGGTCAAATTCTATATCGAACTATGTGAATCAAACCATAAATCATAATAACGGAAACGTACTTTGAGTCCATACTTACGTACCGAACTAGAGATGATACTGTAGTTGTAAACAAGGTCTTTTAGAATATCCAGAATTCCGAAGAGAGCTCTTTGAATTTATTCTTTAGGTTTCTCTTCTCTCAAGTTGATGGGATATGAGAGAATGATTCATTGATCCTGTTATTCTAGGGACCAAATTGCTTATATGGCCAAGTGACAACTTTTGGTCAAAAAACACTTTGGCCTATAGACACATTTTGGCTTCTAAATAATTATTTTTATATTAGCCCATCATAAATATAGAAATTACTCATAATATTTCTACACACCAAAGGTCACACCCTAATTGACACATTATGCTTAATATATTATTAACTAAAGTGATCATTTTATTATAAGTATGTATGATAGTGATATAATACACATACTTATTTTACATATAAGTCCAATGTTGAATTAATGATCCAAGAATTATATCATTAAATATTGGTCTAAATATATTTATTAAACACATACTTCTAATATGCATATATATAATTATCAGGTGCTTTTTATAAAATTAGTTTATCAGGTTCATAGGTTTTCAAGTTTGGATGCTCATAGATTCAAATCCAAATCTAATAAATTAATTGATCTTGTTTAAGAAATTAAAATTCATATGATTTATTATGAATATAATTAATGTGGATGTCCATTACTTGACTCCTAAGTAACAACAAATTAATAAATGCTTGTAAGAATGGAAGGAGGTGTGACAGAATATTTACTACTGTATTTTCTATTGTATTTATGTTAGATTTTTATTTGATTGTTTCCATATTGTAATTCAGAATCAGGCGAGATATTTCTTGGCCGCCACTCAATCCTCTACTATATAAATAGTGCAATAGCTATTGTATTATTCAATCCACAATTCAATAAACAATTTGGCTCCTTCAATTCTCTTATTGTATTGTTCTTGTTCTTTATTTTTCTAACACGTTATTAGCACAAATCACTCTCGTACTAACACGTTATTAGCACAAATCACTCTCGTATGTCAAATAAATGTATATTCACTTTCGATAACGATATCATTAGATGAATCTAAAGATGCACTAACACGGATAAAGAGGTAAAGCTAAATTTGATATAAGGAGGAAAGCAATAAATATTTATTTTCAATTACTCTCTATTATATATTTATATTTATTTTATTTGATGTTCTTTCAATTTCTATTTATTATGTTTTTATTTAACATATCGGAAATTGTACCTGAAAGAATATACCACGCGTCCTGAAGTTGCAAATTATCAATCAACTTGAAGTTGATCTTACGAGTTAACCTGAAATTAGAGAATTATAAATCAACCCGATGTTGAAACTTATAAATAAATCTGAAGTTGTAAAACTTACAAATTAACTTGAAGTTATATGTTTATTTTTATTTATGCACCAGAAGTTACATAATTTTTATTTGTACATCAGAAGTTGCATGTTTATTTTTATTTATGAACCAGAATTTGCATGTTTATTTTTATTTATGAACCAATATATTTATGCGTCAGAAGGTGAAAACTTAGTTTTATCTATGCACCAGAAGTTGCAAGTATATTTATGCACAAAAAGTTGAAAGTTTATTTTTATTTATGTACTAGAAATTGCAAGTATATTTATGCATGAAAAGTTACATGCTTATTTTTATTTATGCATCAGAAGTTACAAGTATATTTATGCACGGAAAATTGCAAGCTTATTTTTATTTATACATCAGAAATTGAGTATATTTATGTTCGAGAAGTTGCGAAGTTTATCATTATTTATGCACATTTATTTTTATATATATTTACTTTAATGCACATTTATTTTTACGTACGTTTACTTTTATGCACATTTATATTTTGTACATTTATGTTTGTGCGCATTTACTTTTCTGTACATTTATTTTTTTTCATGTTTTTACTTTTATGCATATTTATTTTTGTGCACCTGTAACTTTATTTTTATTGATATGAAGTTTCAATATTATTAAAAGAAAGGTATAAAGTTGCATTATTAGTTTTAATGAACACACCTGAAGTTTAGAGATGATAACCTAGTAAATATGTCAAACTGAAAATTAGATCTCAATGAAAATTTATGAGTAAATGTGAAGAATAATCCTTAGACAAAATATTATTTACTTTTAATCGTTACTCTTGTACTAGCATAGCAATATAAAGAAGCAAGATTTAAAAAAACTATTTTGAATTAGCATCATATCTATTAATTTAAGCGAAATAGTGAATTTTAATGAATCTCGCTGAATTGATTCCTCTCAATTCCTTGAAGTGAATGATGTCATGTATAAAAGTCATTGTAGTAAAAGTGGTTGTAGAACTGAACGAGGAGGGGTCAAAAGTTATAATAAGAAAAACGTGCAAATGAGAAAACCAAAATTAAGTTGAATTTGGTAATGCTCGGTATTGATCATATGTACTTGTCGTACATCAAAATATTTCGTTGAATTTAATCATATTTTTTTAAGAAAACAAAATAAAATAAAAAGAAGATCAGTTATATTTATACTGATGATCATTTTAATAAAGCCTTAAACATGAACATAAAGCTAGAGCAACTAGATATGACTGAGCACTCCAGAAGAGTCATTATTTTATCTCAAGAAATAAAATTTATAACAACTATTATTTTCATTACCTATCGAATCAAAATATATTTGCTAATTCACAGACACACCAAACAATAAGGGATAACTATATTATGTGTCCTTATAAAAAAAAATATGGTCTATGGAAGTAAATGCATATGTTGCAATGAAATATAAGTCCACTAATTCGAAAAGCAATTTTATGATTTTGACATGAACTTGAAGTTCACTCATTAAAAAAGCAACTTTATTATTAAACATGAAATAAGTGTTCAATAGTTTGAAAGGTAATTTAATGATTTGACATGAACCAGATGTTCACTAATTCCAAGAGAAATTTCATGATTTGGCATGAACCAGAAGTTAACTAATCTCGGAGCAATGATGATGTAAATAGTCAAAGAGAATTCAAATGTGCATCAATTAAAGAACCGGAAGATTTTTTTGTCAAATGAATAATCATGTGTTGCATGTCTTCAAAGAAAATTAATTGTTAAACATCACAAAACAGGGTTGAGAATGAATCACCCAATTTTCTTGAGCGTATTCATTGAAATATTTGTGGGTCTCTTTGATGTGGATCATCTAGATATTTTATGGTATTAATAGATACATCTACTAGATGGTCACATCTATGTATATTATCATCTCAAAATGTTGTATTTGTTTTGCTCAACCAATTTAGATAATAATTTCTGGATAGTACAATTAAGACAACTTATCGTGATGATGACCAGTATTCAGAATCCCAAGTATTCAATGACTATTGTACATTGATTGAGAATACAATTGAGCATTGCCCACACACGCGCTTAGAATGATCTAACATGACATATTGTTAAATGATTATAATTAATCCTTTGCCTCGAATAATGAAATCAAATCTCGTCTCCTAATTGTGGCCATGAAATGATACATGCTGCAAAACTAGTTAGAGTAAAGCCAATATTTTAGCACAAGTACTCCCGAATATAATTTGTGACTAGCTTGCAGCCAAATAATACGATTTGAAAACTTTTGGATGTGCAATATTTGTTCTGGTAAGTCCATCGCAACGCACGAAAACGGATAACAAATATAAGTCGGGAATATATGTTAAGTTAAATTACCCTCCATATTTTGATATCTTGAACTTCATGACATGAACTTTTTCAATACATGATTTGTTGATAATAAATTTGAAGTGGCCAATTTTGGATCATTATGTAATTTTGATCTCTGATCTTATATATGAATTATAAGTTAAAAATGTAACTCATTTATAAAACATAACAAATTAATTATCAGATATATTTGTTCATTCATAAGAGTAATTAAGTCACATATATTTTCTAACAACATCTCATTTTAGATTGATATCTCCTTGAAGGATGAATCTATTACCTTCGTGACAAATGAATCCAAAACACACCTGGAGTGTGGTAGATTATGACGTTCATAGATAAAATTCCAGAAGAAGAGTTGAATGAATAACCAAGAGAGGTTGTGATATTAATAAATATGTTCAAAATATACTAGACAATACAAGTTCCGAAGTACTTGGTTAATGATAGCATTAGGGGGAGGGCAAGAGCTGGAAAACTATAATTTATATGGAATACATCACTAATATCACTCAGTTAGATCCCCAAGAAAGTTAATATCAACTAGAAGTTCATAAATTTTAATTTATGTGAAACAACATGAACATATATTATTTTTATTGATGCAAAAATGATTATCATATCATATATTCCAGAATTACATGCTCATGGTTATATTGAAATACCCTTGGATAATTCCAAAATTTGATGTTTGCCAGAAGCATGGTCGATTAATTTGTTCTAAAGATAAGAATCCAAGGAAAATAAAGAGCATGATAAGAAAGTTGGATTGAAGTTATCGATACTTCTAAATGATTAAATTTTTCTGAAAAAAATATTGATGATAAAAGAGTAGAAGACATTGACGAGCAAATTATTCCATAAGAGGTTTGTGTACCTAACTATATTGAAAATATTAAAAATGATAAGATCTCAATAAAAATGATGAGATCTCAATAAATTATGTCTCTACTAGAATAAACATGGAATCGAAATAAAATTATGATTAATCAAAATTTATTTATGCAATTGCAATTGAAATAATAAATTATAAGAGTAATACATTAACTGGCCGAGCCTAACATTCAAGCCCACACCATATTGTCCTGAAAAAGGCTTAAATTTGGTTGGTGCTAGTAGTTAATACACTAGCCTATTTAAGTACCACAATTTCACATTTCCAAGTGAAGGTGGGACTAATCACTAGCCCCTCTCCCTTATGTTCCGGTCCGGGATGTTACAAACTTCCCCACTTAAATTTTGACGTCCTCGTCAGAACCAACAAATGGCCAGTCGCATCATAGTACACATCCGTGCGCACCGCCATACAATAGTACTTCAGGTCTTTTTCAACCAATATATATTCGTATGCGACCGCACGATAGTACCCTCAGGATCGAACTGCTCTGATACTATATGTAAGAGCCTAGTACATTAACTGGCCTAATCTAACCTTCAGGACCACACCATATTGTCTTGAAAAAGACTTAAGATTGGTTGGTGCTAGTAGTTAATGCACTAGCCTATTTAAGTAACACAATTTCACATTTTCAAGTGAAGGTGGGTTTAATCACTAGCTCCCCTTACATTCCGGTTCGGGGTGTTACATAAATGAAAATGAGCATCTAGAATTAAAATTATTTGTATAATGTCGACAGATAAATTATTGGCCAAATCGAAAGATGTGATTAAAGCATCATTATTTTTATTGGTGAAATATAAAATTGTGGACATGTAGTGCAAATACCCGGTGTTGTATAACAATACCTTATAAGCGGGTATGACTTATAAGATGGTGTTTTAAGAATATATAATAAGAAAATTAAATTGTGATATACAATTACATTTCTAATTTTGTCATCCCTGATGGACTTATTAACATAGTTGCAAATTATTCATATCTCATCTGATTGCAGTATATTAATGAAAATCCAGAAGAACTTAGAATGCTTGGAGCATTTTAAAATCTCGAGAGATTTATCATATTAAATTACAAAGATTTTTGTATGAATTAATGGAATATGTAGATATGTGGTGAAATTGCTACAACTAATATTTATTAAATGAATGTTATGTAATTGATCAAAGCTATGTATAAGAAACTATATTTTTTTCTTTTGATATATTGATGATTTAAATTCTTATGGTACTTTGGAAGAGCTCCAAAAGCTACTCGATTATTTTAAAAAGAATATAAGATTAAATTCTTTATGAGATAAAATATTGTCTTGAATTATAAATTGAATATTTCCTGAAGGATTCAATGTTTCACAATCCATCTATTATAATAATATAATATGGAGAAATCACATCTATTAAGATCATCAATATAATTTGTTTGATATATTGACGATTGAAATAAATGATGATGAGTTGTTTTCGTGCATGAGCATGATGATTGTGAAATAAATATTTAACAAATCTTTTCAAATAAGGATCCAGTAGATCTATTTTTATGCATATATTAGAGAGATTGAACTTTATCATCTCACATATAATTGCATATATGAGGAGGATAAATAATACGCACTCTTTTTCGTTTGCCTATGATTTTTGTCCCAATGAGTTTTCCTAGCAAGTTTTTTAATGAGACTGCTTTTGTGCATAATATATAGAATGATAATGAATTCTTTTTTATTCAGTAGGATTTTTTTGTCCATAGGATTTTACCTAGTAAGGTTTTAACGAGGCATATTTAATTATGAATAATAAGGAATAACGATAATACGCGGTGTACTCTTTTTTTCTTAGTCAAGATTTTTTTTACTAGGTTTTCCTGGTAAGATTTTTGATGAGGCAACTTCTAATGCATATGGAAGATAAAATATGGACATCCACGGGGGGGGAGGGGTGTTATGAATATAATTAATGTGGATGTCCATTACTTGGCTCTTATGCAACGACATGTTAGAAAATGCTAGTAAGAATGGAAGGAGGTGTGACAAGATATTTACTATTGTATTTTCTATTTTATTTAGGTTAGTTTTTTTTATATGATTGCTTCCATACTATATTTTAGAATAAGTTGAGAGATTACTTGGCCGTCACTCAAAGCTATTGTATTATTCATTCCAGAATTCAATAAACAATTTTGTCTCCTCCAATTCCAACCTCATGTGCAATTTCGTAATTGATTTCGAAGTCTCTTCCTTCTTTTGTGTGATACCAGACCTTTGCTTTAGACGAGCCTCCTGGTAAGACCCTTGCTTTCGACGAGCATCAAATTGATGAGCGGGAAAGACATCAGATTGTACGCGTGAGGGGAGCTAGTTCTGTTCCCCATGCTGGCGCCGGGAGGAGAATCCGACCAGAAGGGCCGGGGAGAGAATCCAACCAATAAGAGGTGCTTCACTAGACTGAATGACTTTATATTGCTATGCAACGGAAATGAGCTTCCTTTCGACCCAAACCCGCTATTGGTAAAACGATTCGAATAAGGTCTGGGGAGAGCCAGAGGTATCAAGAGTAAAGGCCAGAGAGAACACTGAAATTCAAGGCCGAGGAAATCCTTCTATCGTAGCTACTCCCTACGGGGCAAGAAGGGCTGGCTCTTGTTTGCGAGCTTTATTGGAGCGGAGTTTCCTGGTAAATAGTTTCAAAGCCTATGAGCTGTAATCTTGAAGATTTTCACTCCCGCCCGGCTTTCTCAACTTCGCTCACTAGTTATCAATCAATTGAGTTTCTTTATTCCTTATTGGTTTGTTTCCTCATCTTTCTTTCGTAAAAACAAAGGCTCGGCTATTTTATCTAGCCGAGCCAGAATTGAAAAAAAGAATAGAGGAAAGAGGAAGACTCGTGAAAAGAATTCAACCAAGCTGAACAGGGGAGCCACTTTCCACAAATGAAGAAGAAAAGGCGAAGACACAACAAAAAAGTATACTGAATTGAAATTGTTCACTCAACCAGTCCTGATACAACTTGAGCTTTTAAAGGCAAGCTGCAGAGCTTGGAATTCCGAAAAGTTCATTTTCTCTTGGCCTTCTTCTTGTATTGTTCTTATTCTTTATTTTTCTAACATTATCCATTTTATTATGGAACTCATCCATGTACAATCATAATTTTGTTGGCCTGAGATTGGTCCCAATGCTAAACGTGTTAGGCTGGGCTGGCCCTTTGAAATCCTGGCCATGTGAGTATTCTGTAACCCTTTGATTTTAGTGTGGGGAGGTGAAAACTTTTTTTAATAGTATGGGAGATGAAAAGTTAGTATGTATTTAGGGAGCTTCTCTTTCTCCAATCTTCATGTTTCTTTTCTGTTCTTCTGAGATCAATAATATGACTGAACTTATTTTTCAAAAAAGAAAAAGAATATAATTGAACCTTGTTTATTTGTAGCATTTGTTGGAAAATGTTTGCGGGGGCATTTCGAACAAATTTCCTCACTTGGGGCTTTTGTTGAATATCTTGTGTGCGGTACTTTTGGTTAAATCAAACGATCAAATACACACCATAAACTCAACCCGATTTCAACACCAATTCAAGGGATAAACACAAATACAAGAGACACACACAATTAAGGAAAATTTCAATGTATTAATTAACTTCGGTACCAACCGTATCACTTACAACAATAAAAGTATAAAACCTCTTTTAGAGTTATAACTCACACTTTGAACTCTAGGCTATACTCGTCACATACATGGTAGATTACACGATCGGAGGATTACAAAAAGATTAAAGAAAAGGACTACCGAACAAGAGAAACTAGAGAGCCTTTCACCGTATCGGTTTGTACCAACTGGCGATTGAGAGAGCTAGCAAGGACCAAGTAGAGAGGCTCTCTCTCTCTCTCTCCCTCCCTCCTTTTCTTTTTCACTTTCTTCTATTTTCTTCTCCTTGTCACGAAATGACCCCCTCAAAGGATTTGAACCCAAGAGCACTTTTGTGCATTTTATTCACATAAACCCCTAACTTTCTAATGTTACAAATATAAATATTAAAAGCCAAAAAGGCCCAAAATGAGGAGGGATTCTCAACAAAACCCCCTCCCAACTCATGCGCAAGAGTTGCCACACCCGCTTACTTCATATTTGCAAGAGCTTTCTTAATGGGCAATATCAATTATTCTCGTCGATATGGTTCCTCTCGTGAAAATTAATCGTCCTCTCATCCATCGCGTCTATGCGCTTATCGTTGTGCCGGCGCGATATACCATTTTTCTTGCTTATCGGTTTATGACCATCGGTAAGTGTACGCTCTCATGAGAGGAGCAACTACGGGATTGCCGATTTTCATGAAATTAACCTTCACACCGGCAGCGCTTCTTGCAGCACTTGTGACGGTTTTGTACCATCGCCACGTTTACTCTCCAACTTCATTTCTTGACATCGACCATCTCTCCCATGAACCATATTCACTAAAGGGGAAGGCTTTTTACCCAAATCAAAGCCGAATTTAGGGTTACTAGATTTCGGCTTTTCGCCCTTACTCGTCCCATCATCAAGAAATATCTCACCTTGCTACATGCAGTCTTCTTTCTAGCAAGGATTTTAACGCCCTTCTTGCTCTTACAAGTTGGATGATTTCATCGACAGGATTTTAGCCGGATTCACATTTGCACGTAATTTTGAATGTATTATGTAGAGAGTGCTCAGCTTCGCACCACGTGTGACGGTAAGAGACCCTTTGGTGAGCTTCCTCATTCCTTCACCAAAACGGCTACAATAGCCTTCATCATCAAACGAACCGGTCGATAGTAAATTCATCCGAACATCTGGCACGTGTCTCACATTCCAACTTGTAAACAATCTCGGTTTCCAAACACACATCTCCCATGCCAACAACTCTACAACGCCATCCATTCCCCATCCTTACGCAACCAAAGTCGCCTTTGATATAAGAAGCAAAGAAATCGTGTCTCGACCTGACTTGAAAAGAGGCGGCCGAATCTGCTACCCATGTAGTATCTTGACATTATACAGTTGATGAAACCATCATCACACGCTACTATTACATCACTATTGGATAAAACCGTCACGGTGTAGTTCACTACTTTCACTTGATAATTCTCTTTCACCGTATCTCATATGTTTCTTCTATACTCTACACTCTCTTTTAATGTGACCTAATTTGCCACAATGAAAATATTTAATTCCTTTATAAGAGCTTGACCTTCTCATAAGCTTACAATGGCTATCCGAATCATACGAGTTTCTCGTTTCACTCCTTCCTCGCCTTTCAATCATAAGCGCATCGGATTCCAAAGAGATCCCTTTTTCACTTCTCCGTGCTTCCTCATTCAACATGCTATCTTTTATTATGTCTAGCGTTACCACACCGTTGGGTGCGGAGTTGCCAAGCAATACAATGAGAGTATCCCAATCGTCCGGCAAAGAGCTCAACAACAACAATGCTTGAAGCTCGTCATCCAAACTCATTTTCATATTAGTCAATTTATTTAGACATTTTTTAAATTTTCTCGAATGTTCCGACACCGAAGTTCCACCTGTGTATTTCAAATGCACGAGTTTCGCCACTTGTTGTCTTTTCTTGGTTTTTCGATAACGGTTGGTTAATTGAGAACTTCGATCAAATGGAAGGGCTTTGAGAGCTAAAATTTGGCGTATAGAATCACAAGAGGATGGGAAACATGGCCTGGTATATCGTTTGATGAGTAGATCACTGAAGCTCGAGTTTGAGACCAGAATCCAATCTCTGGTCAAGGAAGCCGAATCTGTGTTGAAGACATTTTCAATGAGAGGTATCTCGAGCTAAATTCCATCATTTTGCTTCATTCCTTTTCCTACAGTTTCTTAAGTGGATGAGGAAGCCTTCTGGATGGGTAGCTTGAGTTGAAGAGAAGCACTTAGGCGAATCAAATCACTGAGTGAGAAAAAAAAGGGTGAAGCGGATCTAGAACATGAAGAAATACCATCCAAAATACGAACTATTGTATAAACGAACTGATCAGATGGTTGTTTTAAAACAGACCACAGTTGCGAAGCCTTAGAAGATCCATAACTCATTTTGAAAATTCAGCGCCAAACCTCAGCGGCTCGTTTCACGAATTCTGACCCACTGAGTTGCATAAGATCGAAGTAATTTTCATTTTCAAATAATCAACGCCAAACACAGTGAAGGTTTGATTCGCTACAAGACTTTTTCAACACACCACACATGATCAGAGTGGGGACCACCAGACAATCTTTCAATGAAATCAACAAACTCGTGAATCGTACTTTCAAATCTGAATCTCAACCGTCCGCCCAAAACAGAGGAAAAAAAACCCGCTTGAAAATTTGATTCAAATCTCAACAAAATTCAACCAAATTTCACCCAGCTCTTCAATACAACCCCTTGATATGTCTGAATGAGTCCCACGCCCCGGTTTGCTCCCTACTCTCCTCTCCATTCAAAAAAGACCATTAGACTCTCAAGTCTAATTTGGCTATAAATCGACCCCTCAAGCCTCAACCAAATACACACCACTTTGCATTCTCCTTCTTTTTCCTCTAACATTACCATTGTTGAGTTTCAAATCTTTTTGAGCTCTAATTTTCGTTTTTGAGTGAAATTTAGATATTAGGGGCTGATTTGGGTGAAAATTGAATTGCTTGATTCTAGCTTGAGTCAAGGTGCAATTGGAGGACCAAATCGACTCAAGGGAGGTATTGGTTGGTCTTCCAACTCTTGGTTTGGTCAAATTCTCTTTTAATCTCTTATTTTGAATTTTAGATGACAAATACTCAATTTGTAATAATCGTAATGAAATCTTGTGCAATTATTATTTTTGTGAATATGTGTGAGTAGATCTAGATAGGGAGGGAAGGTTATGAGTTGTATGCATGAAATCTTGATTTAGAATCTTGTAATTTTGCTGAATTTTTTATGAATAGTCACGAACACACAAATTTTGAATAATTGGGGGAAAATTTCTTAGCTTAGTATTTTTCATCAATTGATCTACTAAATCCAGAGTTTATTGACTTGTTAATTATCTAGAATGAATAGCTTAGTATTTTGTGTGATTAATTTGGAGTTGTGAATGATTCAATTCAAGTTGTTTTAAAATGTGCCGATTTGAGATAAACTTGTTCTTGAATCGATTTTCTTGAGTAAATCTTAGCTTAGATTTCTTAAATCCATCATCTAAATCTGTGAAATTATACCCTAACTGATTAATGATTGTTCATTTTTTTTTCTCTAATTTCGTGTCCAATTTAGATCTGTAAAATTAAATAAATATTTTTACAATTTATTTCTCATTTAGTAGATAATTTTTAAATCAAATTTTGACCAATTCTGAATTTTAAAGTGTGAGTTATTAATTCTCTAAATTTGTTATTTTTCTATTTTTAATCTTTCTGATTAGATTTACTGCTTTCTTTTCTCTGAATGTTTAGAAATATAAAAATAACTAATAAAAATATGAAAATAGTCCTATCTGAAGTATTTTTGAGTGTAGAATATGAATCTGAATTTTAAAATAAAAGTTGTTAAGGCAGATTTGAAGATTTTGCCACTTCTATAAGAACTGGTATGTCAGATCTAGTTTCTGAGTCCAGATATGAGTTTTCATGATAATTCTCAAACTGTTAAACATAATTGTACCAAGTTGATCGACAATGTAATAATTGATTTTTTGTGAAATTTTGGGAATTTTTCAAGTCTTGGTGAGTTTTCTACAATTTTCTGAATTGCTACTGAATTAAATTTGAATCTGAAATAAGTTTTCGACTTAACTGCAAGTTTCTCTTAAGTCTTGAATAAAATAATAGCACCAATAAAAGAACACATCATAGATCTCTCTTTCTAGTTTCCAATGATATCTCGTTTGTTGGATTTGAAGTTTATTTGATCTAGTTACGAATCAAAATCCTAAAGTGTGACGTGCTGAATTCTTGGAACAAAAACTGAAATTTGAATTTAAAATATACCTACCAACCATTGAAATAAGACTTAATACTTGAGATAAAAATATTGATATTAGTTAAAACTTGAGGCCATCCTCTTTGTGTTCGACCCCTAAACTCAATACAACATATACTCGTATTTGAAAAATATTAGGGAAATATAAAATATTTTGCTAAATTATGTGAAATTAAACGACGGTTTTACATGATTTACAAATGGTGCCGTTGCCGAAGAGGTGTCTTGTATCAAGTATTAACTAACCAATGTGTTTTTTATCTCTTGATTATTTGAAGGTTTATGAGAAAGACGAGATCTCAAGATACCCCCCACAAGAAGGACATTAACAAACACCTAAGGGAGGTGAAGAAGAATAAGGCGCGAAGTGAGCAAGGCAAAACTTCATCAAGAAAATGAGTGTGACAAGAAGAGGCTTCTCCTAACACGCAAGGGCCTCAAGCACGACAAGAAGAGCTACACCCAGTGGAAAAGCCACAAGAAGAAGCTCAAAATCAACCTCTCATCATGCCGTCTTCATCCTCAACTCCAAGACCGGTTTCTCCATCTCCTTATATTCCTCATTATAATTCTATTTCAAATTCACCACCACCGCCACCACCACCATCACCATCATCACCATCATCTTAAAAATCAAGAAGTTGAAAAAGAACTTGAAGAGACATTAAAAAACGTACAAATGGCTCAATAAAGAACATAGGGCAATTTTTTTGTACATAGAATTCAAGAAAACCTGGAAATATTGTCATACCTAGAGTTCCAAATTTCAAGATAAGTCTTTCTATGTTAAGTGCCTTACCAACATTTGAAGAACATAAAATGATAATCCATATGTACATTTAGATGAATTTAATATGAAGTGCACCGCATTATTTGGTAAAACTGACAATATGAAAACATCAAGTTGATCCTTTTTCCTAGGGATTGACTTAATCATTTATAGGGTGGACCTTTCGAGACGTTTGATGATGTGGTGAAGCACTTTCTTAAGCAATATTTTTCGAGCACACTTATCGCCAAGATACGCAAGGAGATTACGAATATTCAACAAAGGAGTGATGAAACCCTTCAAGAATACTATGAACATTTTGTAAAGTTGTGCGCATCATACCCTAACCATAACCTCACCGAGACCTCTCTACTTGATCAATTTATCCAAGGGTTGAGCACGCTAGAAGCCAGTCTTCTCCAATGTTCGGTCGGGGGATCTTTCGACGATAAAACCCTTGCCCAAGTGCGAACCCTAATTGAAACCATGGCCGAAAGAAACCTAGGTCATGGGGGAATCTTGGGCAAGCAAACACGACAAGTACGGTGGATCTCAAAGCGATGGAGTCTCGCATCACGGCGAATTTCGAGACAAAATTCAACAAAGTGCTTAAAGCGGTCGGGGCAAGGATCGAAGCCACACCATGCGAGTTTTGTGCGAGCATGGATCACGCAACCAATGAGTGTGATACCCTTCAAGAAGTGAACAATGTGGATGGTTACCAATAATCTTAATACGCCTATGAACTTGGAGGAAGAACCCTAACCTCCGTTGGCGCGATAATCTTCAATTTCAACAAGCTCAACAAGGCTATCAAAAACCTGGAGTTTATGTCCATCCAAATGCGCAACCTCAACATCAGTCTCAACAACAAGCTCCTCAGCCTCCACCTCCAAACCCTCAAGCATCATCTTCAAACCCTGAATTCGCTCAAATTCTTGCTATGATGCTAGGAATGTCAGGGCAAATATCGAGAAAAACCTTGCTCATGAAGGATATCAAAGACGAGTTAAAAGGGGAGATTTCCACTCTAGCCCAAAGCCAAGACACTCAAGGTCGACAATGCAAAATCTTGAAATGTAAGTTAAACAAATCGCAAGTAAGCCAATGTGCTAAAAGGTAAGTGTGAAACAAGTTACCTTCTCAAGGGATAGACCCAACAAATCTCCATCGCGTTAACGCAATCCAATTGAGAAGCGGTAAGCAAGTGGAATTCCCAAGGGAAGAGGAGGAAGTTGTGGTACAAAGGCCAAAAGAGGGCGAGTCAAGCACGAAAGAGGTACAAGAAGAGGTGTGTGAAAATATTGATGAGGAGGAGAAAAGAGAAGAAAGACGAAAAGGTGGGAAGGAAAAGATTCAAGAGAAAGAGGTGCCAAAGGAGAAGAATCACACGCCAAAAGCACCATTCCCACATCGCTTGGCGGTAAACACAAAGAAAGATGAAAATTTGGGCTTATACAAGCTCAAAAACACGCGTGTAATGTTTCAACTCGCCGATCGCTCTGTAGTCCTAGTCTTGGGCGTTGCGGAAGATATGCTGGTAAAAGTGAACTTGTTGGCGTTCCCGACGGATTTCTACATACTCGAAATGGGAGACAACGCCGACTCATCCGTCATTCTCCTAGGAATACCTTTCTTGCGAGTGGCCCGAACAAGGATCGATTGCCACTTGGGCACGTTATCCATGGAGTTCGACAACAAGAAGATTACCTTCAACATTTTTGACACGATCAAATATCCCGACGATTTCAATGTCTCCAGTATTTGCGTCGTCGACGAAATCGATGAATGTGTCGAAGAACATCTTGAAAGGGAGTCTTTAAATTACTTAGAATCTTTTAATTCTAATTTTTATGACCTTTCGGACAATTTAGAAAACATAAACACATTAGAAAACGTGCAAACAAATAATTTAATAGAAGATAAAAGTCCAACTAAAAGTAATGTAGTGATAGAAGAAATACAACATGAAAACTTGCCTAACTTTGAAAATTTTAGAAAAGAAGAGGTTTATTCTTTTTCAGGTCCACTTTCAAGTGAGCTTAAGATTTTAGGGGAGTGAATGCCTCCATCGATCGAGAAGGCCCCCGACCTCGAGCTCAAAACTCTACCCGACAATCTCAAGAAGGTCTTGGGCCGAAGGAGACCCTACTTGTCATTATTGCCTCCAACCTAACACCCAAGTAAGAACACCCAAGTAAGAAGATCGCTTAGTTGATGTTCTCAAGCAACACAAAAAGGCGATCGGGTTGACCCTAGCGATATGCCTGGAATTAGCCCCTCGACTTGTATGCATAAGTTCTCACTCGAGGAAGGCTCAAAACCCTCGAGGGAAGCTCAAATGAGGCTTAATCCGTGATGATGGAGGTGGTAAAAAAGGAGCTTCTAAAGCTTCTTGATGCAGGGATCATTTACGCAGTGGCCGATTCGGAACGAGTATCTTCAATCCATGTGGTTCCCAAGAAGACAGGTATCACAGTCGTGGAAAATGCCGAAGGTGAGAAGGTCCCAACATGAGTGCAAAATGGATGGAGGGTTTGCATTGACTATTGCAAACTCTATGCAGTGACAAAGAATGACCATTTTCCACTTCCCTTCATCGATCAAATGCTCGAAAGACTAGAGGGGCGACCTTACTATTGCTTCTTAGAGGGATATTCGGGATATTTTCAAATCGCCATCGACCCCGACTATCAAAAGAAGATAACCTTCACATGCCCTTTTGGTACATTTGCCTATCGAAGAATGCCATTCGGGTTGTGCAACGCCCCTGGTATATTTCAAAGTTGTATGATCTCTATTTTTTCCGAATACATTTCTAAATTTATTGAGGTATTTATGGATGACTTTTCCATTTATGGCAACTCATTTGACGAGTGTCTCCATAATTTGGGCCTAATAATGGAAAAGTGTGTGGAAGCTAACCTTATCTTGAATTTTGAGAAGTGCCACTTTATGGTGAGGCAAGGAATTGTATTAGGGCATTTAATCTCAGAAAAAAACTTGGAGGTCAACAAGGCGAAGATTGACGTGATCAAGACGCTTCCATACCCTCGCAACGTGAAAGATGTACGCTTTTTACTAGGCCACGCGGGATTCTATAGGTGCTTCATTCGAGACTTCGCCAAGATCGCCCAACCTATGTGTTTCCTTCTCGAAAAGGAAGTGAATTCGAGTTTGACGATGCGTGCAAGGAGGCATTCGACATTATAAAAGAGAAATTGTGCAAGGCTCCAATCATCAAGCCTCCCGACTGGAATCTTCCTTTCGAAATCATGTGTGACGCCAATGACTTGTGCGTTGGTGCCGGGGCCAACGAGTAGGTAAAGATTCTCATGTTATTTATTATGACTCTAGGACCTTAGACGAATCCCAAATGAACTATACAACAACTGAAAATGAATCATTAGCAATTATTTTTGCATTGGAAAAGTTACGATCATATTTGCTCGGGATGGAGGTTGTTGTATTTTTAGATCATGCGGCGGTAAAACACTTGATGAAAAAGAAGGAATGCAAACCTCGACTCCTCCAATAGATCCTTCTCCTACAAGAGTTTATCGTGGAGATTCGGGACAAGAAATGCGCCGAAAACTTGGTGGCCGATCATCTTAGCTGACTCCCGACAAAAGAAAGCGACATACTTCCCATAAATAAGCTCTTCCCCGATGAACAACTTTACACCATCCATGGTATAGCGCCTTGGTACGCCGGCATCGTCAATTACTTGGAGACCGAGGAGTTTCCAAGCACTCTTTCTTGAGCTCAAAAGGACAAGATAAAAAGCGACGCACGCTATTACTTTTGGGAGGATCCACATCTCTACAAATTTTGCTCTGATCAGATGGTGCGCAAATTATGTTTGCATTGGAAAAGTTACGATCATATTTTAAAGTGTGAGTTATTAATTTTCTAAATTTGTTATTTTTCTATTTTTAATCTTTCTGATCAGATTTACTGCTTTCTTTTCTCTGAATTTTTAAAAATATAAAAATAAATAATAAAAATATAAAAATTGTCCTACTTAAGGCATATTGGAAGATATTGCCACTTTTATAAGAATTGGTCAGTCAGATCCAGTTTCTTGAGTCCAGATCTGAGTTTTCATCATAAATCTCAAACTTTTAAACATAATTGTTCCAAATTTTGTTAGTTGATCAACAATTTAATAATTGAATTTCAATGAAATTTTGGGAATTTTTAAAGCCTTGGTGATTTTTCTACAATTTTCTAAATTGTTGCTTAATTAAATTTGAATCTGAAATAAGTTATAGAATAAACTGTAAATTTCTCGAAATTCTAGAATAAAATATTAATACTAGTGAAGGACCACATCATAGATCTCTCTTTCTAGTTTCCAACGGCATCTCGTCTGCTGGATTTGAAGTTTATTTGATCTAGTTACGAATCAAAATCCTAAAGTGTGACGTGCTGAATTGTTGGAACAAAAACTGAAATTTGAATATAATCTTGAAAATTTACCTATAAACCCTTAAAATAAGAGTTAATACTTGAGATAAAAATATTGATATTAGTTAAAACTTGAGGCCATCCTCTTTTTGTCGACCCCTAAACTCAATATCACATGAAAAATGGAAGTGGAAAAAAGAAGAATTCTCTATCTATCATTTGAGATCCGGAATGATCTATTTACGATTTCGCCTTACTTTTCGCTTTGACAAGGAAGCGATCATTGTTATGGTGGACTTTTGGAGATGAGTTTCTTAACAGAGTCGAACTAATAATACTGGAGAATCAGCTTAAAGCTGAACATTTTCGGTTGGATTTGCTTTCTTTTCCTTTCTCGCATCTTTCCTTGCTTCTCAATATGTGGGGATTCTTGCAAAAGGGTTTTACGTCTAACAATCTTTCCATTGATATCCTGTCTGGTTAGTTTTTATTTGTTTTACCTTACAGTGGTTTGTGGGAGACAGGAGGCCCCAAGCCTTCAATGGAAAATTTCAATCCGAGAATGGTAATATGATTTCTCTTTTTTATTTGGATATACTTTTAAATTTCATATAAAACATGGTTACATTGAACCAAGATGAAGCTTAATTGCATATTTAAAGAATTCATCTCTGCAATGCTTATTTTGATTTTGATTAATTATTTATAGTTTGCGCTCTTTTAGCTTCATCGTCAATTGCACATTGGTGCTCCGTCATATTTATTAGTTATTTATGTATTTGTCTATTTTTATTTTCTTTTTGAATTAATTGTAGTTAGATAGAATTAGAGAATAAAAAGGGTCGATGATCAATTGGCAGGGGCCATTTCATAGGCATACTTACATTTCAATAAAAAAATTCTTCTTTTATTCTTTCTCTTGGTAAATTTTTATTACTTTATTAATTGATATTTTTCAATATTGCTAATTGTATCATTATTAAGGACAAACTTTTGCCACTTGGTGCATAATATAAAAAGGACAAACCAATTTTGATCTCTAATCTCTTATTTTTGTGGGAACTCGTGCGTTGATAGAGTAAAAATGGAAGATGAGTGGAGGGGAAGAATTATTTTGAATAGTAGCACTATTTTGAAGAATAATTAATCAGATAGCATGATTTTCAAAATATTTGGGTAGGTAGCACTTCCGCCAGACCTTCTGACAGAACTAAGTAGTTCCGCCAGAGGGTCTGACGGAACTAGGGAATTTTTTCTTTTTGCTAATCTCGGCCATTTGGCACCCTTAAACAGCCTTAATTAATGAAAAAGGCTAGTTCCGCCACCACATCTGGCGGAACTAGGTAAAATTTAGTTTTGGCCCAATTTAGACGGTGAAATTGGCCCAAAAATGACGAAAATATAGGTTCCGCCAGACCCTGTGGCTAGAAATAGCTAGTTCCGCCAGTGGGTCTGGCGGATCTACCCACTGTGTTCAAGTGGTGGCGGAACCCCCTGTGGCTAGAAATAGTAGATCCGCCAGACCCACTGGTTGGCTCTAGAAGCGGCTAAGGTGGCATTGCTTGAATCTACAGCTACTTGCTGATCCAAGCACGCTCGTGACCTAGAAGGTAGCCATGAAGCTGAGAAAGAGTGAGAGGCTCCGTTATTGTTGTAATAGCAGTCACGAACCTGTTGAATTTATCTCCTAATCCTCCCAGAACGAAAAGAACGAGTAGGGTTCATCGATCTTTTGATCGATTAGGGCTAATTGATCAACAAATCCCTTCATTTGTCTGAAATATTCACTGCACGTCTGACCTTGTTTCTTGGTGGTGTTGAGTTTCAGAAAAAGCTCGAGTAATTTGGCCATGGTTGTCGATTTGTAAAGTTAGTTTAGGGTTTTCAAGACTTCCTTGGCTGTGGTGCAGAGCACAATTTGACTGAGTACTGACTCTATCATGGTTGTGTGAAGCCAACCAAGGATTATACAGTCCTGTTGGCACCATCTGGTGAAGGTTGGCTTGATTTTGGTTCGCGACTCAATTGATCCAGTGCCTTCTACTACGATTTTGAGTGGTGGAGGTTGGATATAGAGATTGATGTGAGTAGCAAGACCATATCCAAGAAGGATTGGCTCGACTTGAGATCGTCAGACCAGATAATTCAAGCCATCTAATCTGGCTGTGATCTGGTTAGTGAAGGTGATGACCTTATCAGAGGTTTTAGTCGCCATGTGAGAGGAATTAGAGAGCAGAGAAGAAGGATAAGACCTGATTGTGATGAGATTCTTCTGAATCAGGTACTTGAATAAAGATTTCGTACTTTCTTGAGCTTGATTTGTTGTGAATTCCCCTTTCTTCTTCGCCGATGATGAGAATAGTTAGTTGACAGTATCTGTTGAGGACAAATTAGGAGGTGGAACTCTGATTTCAGGTGATAGCTCTCTTGATTTGCTCCATATATTTGTTAGGACTTATTATGAGGTGAATTTGATTCGAAATTCAGATGTTGATGAGGTTTTGTGTTCGATTTGATCTAGGATAAGTAGAAAAAGGACTGAATTAGCTCGAATCTGATTCTTGTTGATTTGATTAATTCTGGATTGAATCTTGAGAGATCCAGTCAAGAATCTTTCACATCTTCTTCTCAGCGCTCGCACCTCCTCCGCACACCACTCAAATTTTCTAAATCTAGCTGTTCTTGACTGAATCTTCATTTATTCAGTCAAGATTGCTACAAACCCCCTTCGAGATCATTGATCTTGACTGAATTTAGGTAATTCAGTCAGAATTACTCCAATCCCCATTGATCTTGACTGATTCTTGGCAAGATTTATTCAAGATTGCTATAACTCTCTTAATAGAACATTTTTTGAACTGTTTTTGAGACTAAAGGCGCAAGAAACAAATGTAGCACTCTTGATTTGATGGAATTAGGAAGAATATAATAAAATTGAGAGAGAATTTTGAATTGCAGAAGCAATATTCATCAATTGATACTATGTAAGAAGTAGCGGTGGAGAGAGGGAAGAGAGAGATTTGAATATTGTAGTTAGAATGATTGATGTTAATTGATTAATTAGGCTTTACAAGATACTTTATTTATAGAGTTGATATCATATCTAATCTACTTTACAATCAATTTATACACTCTAGAATGTGATCCCCTACAATGATACGCTATACAAGATGGTCATATATATATCACTACTCCACCAATATTTCATTTCTCCATATATAAACACCAACTATCTATTCCTATGCATGTATGTCTCCAGCCAGACACTAACCTCCTTTTTTTTACAATTTTATTTCCTTTTATCTTTTTTAATTGTTCGTTTCACAACACTTGCTGATTTGTTTACTAGAGCCACAGGTCTGCATTTGCAGTTTCAAACCTCACTTTGTACAATTCTTTCATTACATCATAGGCATCCTATTAATGGACGGTTGGATTTAATTAGATACTTTCTTCTCTCCCTTTCTAAATTGTCCCAATCAGTTTGAAAAATTGCTTATTTAAAATAACCAATTTTACACAAATTCAATGAATTTTACACAAACTCTATTTGGCGGTGAGCTACTCAATTTTCGTCCAATTTTTCATCTTTCCCTCTCTTTTGGAAAAGAAGCCGTAGAATTCACAATTTCCCCCTGAATTCGAGCCTCTCCACATATCTGCCTCTCCTTCTCTCTCTAAATCACGATACACCCTCTACTCTCTCCTTCTTTCGCCCCCAAATTAGCACCGCTCAATCTCAATCAGTGGAAGGGAGAAATCGTCGTCCTTCCCTCTCGATCTGAAGGAGGACTGCTCTGCCTTCTCCATCTGAAAGAGGAATCGTCGCCCCCACTTTTCCTCTTAGCTCGAACGGCTCAATCTCTCCTCCTCTCAGATTTGCACGGTTGGAATGGTACGAGACGATGCAGTGGTCCATTAATCAAGGTTTTGTTGCTTAATCTCTTCCTTTCCAATTTGTGTTTTGCTTCGTTTAAGTTAGTAATGGATCCGTCAGCTGAGATCTGTGCAATGCATGGATTAGCAATAGAAATGGTTCTTTGGTCGGAATTTGGTTCAATCAAGCCTAATCGCGGTTTTCATTGCTTCAATGTTTTATATTAGTGACGGTTTTCAATGCTTCAACCTGCTGGCGGTTCTCATTGCTTCAATGTACTGGCAATTTTCATTGCTTATTGACGGTTTTCAATGCTTCAACATACTGGCGGTTATAAGTGCATCAACTCTTGAGGCGGGTAAAAGTGCCAATACATAATGGCAGTTTGGGATCCGCCACCACTTTTCTTGCAACGCCCCCAGTAGTGGCAGTTTATGTGGCGGACCCTGAAGCGCCACTACCCATCTGTGTTGCAAAAAACGGTATTAATCGCCGATTAATCGGCGATTAATCGTTAATCGGAGCAAAACGTCCCAAAACAATACTAATCGGGACCATTAATCGGCCGGCCGATTTGGGCTGTTTTTCAACCCGTTAGACCCAATTTTTTTTTACTTTTTTATATTTTCATCCTTTTTCTTTAGTTTTTACCCGACCCGGCCCATTAATTTTTTTATTTTGGACTTTGATGTGTGTTTTTTGTTTGGACTTTGATATGTGTTATTTGTTTAGACTTTGATGTGTGTTGTTTTTTTTATTATATTTTAATTTGAATTACGTATTGAACATCGTTTACATTTTAACGGGAATTATGTATTTGAACTTTAAATTATATGTGTTTATTAGATTATGAGTTTATGATATTGAATATTTTTGTTATAAATATTAATATTATTTGAAATATATATAAAAATTCAGTCCGATTAGGTCAAATCGGTTAATTCCGATTAATCCCCAATTCGGAAATTTTTGATCTGTTCGATTAATCCCGATTAGCGATTTCTGCAACATTGCTACCCATTCTAGAGGCGTCTAATCTTGCCACTGAAGGGAAAAATTAACTGCCACTATGAAGGTTTTTTTTACTAGTGAACATAAATGATAAGATAAATGATGATGCGTTTTGAGGATATCTGCAAATGATTGAAAAGCAGTGTGATGGCAGATGTAAAGTTTGAGGTTGATGGAAAAGTTCTCTTTTCTCATAGAGTTATTCTTGGTGCGAGATCACCCATATTTAAAGCTGAATTATTTGGTTACATGTCTAAAGCAAGGATGGATTGCATAAAAATTAAAGATATAAACTCTGAAGTATTCAAGGATTTGCTTCATTTTGTTTACATCTATTCACTACCTAGTGATAGTGATACTAATTTGATTCAGCATTTACTTATTGCTACTGATGGATATGCTATATATGGAGGAGTTGATCACAAAATGTGAGAAGAGGTTGATTGAGAATATCTCTTTAGGCAGTGTTTTGGGTTCTTTTACTTGGGCAGAACAACACACCTTCAGTCAAAAGAGCTTGTGTTGAGCTCGCTACACAACATGAAAATTTCTTAAAATGGGCATTAACTGGAGAATATAGTCAAATGACATTGGATTTTCCATCCCTTCTTGCTTTCTAAGTGTTAAGAGAGATGTTTAGTTGCTCCATGGATTTATAAGATAATTTCAAAGAATAGAAAAGACAATTGGTGATATTTTGTCTATGTTTTGTTGCATGCTTCAGTACTTATAAGGAAGTGAATTTAGTTGTTTTTTTCTTAAAATAATTGACGTGTGAACTATTTCATTTTTTATTTTACTTTTTAATATTATGTTTATTGTGTTATTTTCTTGTTTCCTTAGTCATATTTATTGCAAAAGGTGATTTTCAATCAGATTGATATGGTATGTATGAAAAAACAACGCCCAAAATGATAGATTAAGATGCTATTGCTAGTGTTTTGATTTGATTTGGTTTAACAGGTCGGATGGAAAAGACCTGAAGGGTCTTAACGGATAGGATCTACAAATGATTTATTAACAGGTCGGATGGAAAAGTTAACGGGTCGGATGTAAGGGTTAAAGTGGATCTCAATGAATTTAGAATAGAGAGACAAGAATGAATTGAATCAGGCGGTGCCTACGGGCCTTGGAATCGAAAAAAAGAATTGAATCAAGCCGGCTTAATTATCACTGTTAGGCCCAGTTTGGAACACAACAAATACACACACATGGAGGCCAGATGAAATCACACGTCGAACTACTCACTCTAACACGCTTGTGTTTTTCTTCATCTCTAAGTAATGTTTTCCATCTTCCCATGATTCTCTCTCTCTCTCAGCTCAGCCTGGTGATTTTCTACATTGTGTTTTCCTTCACCTCTCTCTCTCAGCTCAGCCTGGTGACTGTATACGATCTTCTCCTTCAATTAGGGTTTGAATCAAGTATAGAAGGTAAGAATCCTTAACTACTCTTCATTCTGTCACGTCACCACCCTTATTTGGGCGTGACTGAAATGTGGACCTAAACAAGGGCTTGTGAATTATATACTCTGTGATGGGGCATAACAACAATTATCTTATTTTTTTAATGCCTTTTACTTTGCATGTAAAAATTGCCAGTTCCCAATTCAAGCTCAAATATTTCTAAGTTAATTCTTTCGCTCATCTTCCCATGATGTTGAAGTAGAACTTTTTGTTTTACCTTCCTTTATGAATTATGATCCTTCTTGTATTCGAGTGTGCAGCAATAGTTTGATGAAATTTCCATCTGAAGTTTAAAATGCAATTTCTTTCTTTCAGGTAGTCTCAACTTCTGAGAATGACCTCCACTTGTTCTTCCGATACAGCCATAATACACACCAACGGGACAGCTCACCAATTCAAAATCAACTACTCAAAAACCAACAACATGGGCATCGGTCAGCGCATAACCACCCCCACTTTCGAATCAGGAGGTTACAAATGGTGCATAAATTTCTACCCTAACGGTTGCCTTAACAACAGCTACGCTTCCCTCTTTCTCGAGCTTCTAGAAGATCACATGGGTCTCAATGCTTCATTTACTCTAGGTATACTTGAAGGAGAAGGAAGCCAAGAAGTGAGGGTGCTACTTAAAAGGTTCAATCACACGTTTAGAAACTTGGGACAAGATTGGGGCAACCCTTGCTTCATAAAAAGGAGTGATTTGGAAGAACGATATGTAGTCAATGGCGTTTTCGTAATTCTTTGCACAGTTATTGAGGATCTTAGGGTGAGTAAGAAAGTGGGAGCAGAGTGTTCTTGTGGGGCGATGGCGGATGTAGAATTTGAGGTTGAGGGAGAAGTCTTTTCTGCTCATAGACTCATTATTGGCACCAGGTCACCCGTTTTCAAAGCTGAATTGTTCGGTTCAAAGGATTGTTTAAAAATCAGAGATGTGAAGCCTAAAGTCTTCAAGGCTTTGCTTAATTTCATTTACACGTGTTCATTGCCAGACGATGTTGATAGTGATTTGATTGAGCATTTGCTTTTGGCTGCTGATCGATATGCTATAGAGGAGTTGGTCATAAGGTGCGAAGAGTGGTTGACTGAGAAGATCTCTTTGGGCACTGTTTTGGGTTTTCTTATTTTTGCAGAGCAGCATAATTTCGGTAAACTGAAGGATGCTTGTCTTGAAATGGTTTCGCAACAGGAGAATTTTTATGTGGTAGCGCGAACTAAGGAATATTGTGTTATGATACTAGAGTTTCCTTCCCTTCTTGCTGATCTGAGAGAGAGGATTCTTGGCTGATCTGAGAAAGAGAATTCTTTGCTTCTAACTGATGTCTTTTTTGGGAATAATAAGCTTAATTAGACTTTGGTTTGTGGGACATTTTGAAGAATGAAGTAACTTTTTTAAACAACTTAGTCATTGTTTGATTTGTAAACGTATTCTAATTTGCAAACCTTTGTTTTTATTGTTCTCTTGATATTAAGACTGGATTTGTTGCTCGCTAATGTTACTCTTATGATTAGGGTTAATTTAGAAGTGGTGGAAAATGATCCTTCATTCATTTGGTTTTCTAAATTTCCACTTGGAGGAATAGTTCTGCAAGTTGATTCTTAATGCTTTGAATAAGCTTGTAGTATTCTTGTATAAAGTGAATAAAATTCTTTCAATTTGTCCTGAATTCAATTGATGCATGAACTATCTTGTACTTTTTTCTTTCTTTTCATGCTCTGTATGTTTCCTTGTTTTCATAGTCATATTTATAGCAAAACGTTGAATATTAATTAATCTATGATATAGAAACAATAAAACAAAGTTATATAATCAGTATCCCGGCCTAATGGAAATGATAGTCAGTGCATTTACAACTTACAAAATGTTTATGTAGTTTGTTTAGTATATCAATGCTTTGTTTTCGATCCAGCCTCCAGTCATAGTCATAGTTCAGAGCAAATACACAAAACGGGTGAAAGATCATAATGTGTATACAAGTGAAGTTCCACAAGATTTTTTTTTTTTTTTTTTTTTTGAGAATACGCAATAGGCGTCTATTGTTGTTTGTATTATAATAAAGTGTCGTATTACATATAGTCACAAGACCACCCAAAGAAAATAAATAAAATAAAAAGAAAAGTTACTCTCCCCCTTCCAAACTATCCCACAAGATTCCCTAAGATGATTAGTTACAATGTCTTTGCTTTTCAGCCAGATTGAGAAAGCAATCATTGTATTGTCGCTTAAATGGTTGCTAAAAGATTGAGGGGAAAAAAAGGATATAACAAACACGCAAAAGTACATGAGTATTGAATTCAACCGCATTTGTTCCCTTGTTTTTTTAGTGATTGATCGTTAAAGAAATACTAGTTCATGGAAATTATATAATCAACTATATTACTCTAAGACATTCTACTAACAGTTATAAGTATATTTTATTATAAATACTATATAGTAATTATGAAAATATTTTTATTTTGGGATATTATCTTATTTCACTTTCATGTTCCACACATACACACACAACACATTAGATCACGCTCTGTAGCATCGAGTGCGCGCACAGATACAAGTCTTTCTGAGCTCGTTATTGGGTGAAGTAAGGAGATTCGCAATTCGAGCTTCAGAAGCAAGGAATGAGAAGGTTGCAAGCTGGAATCATTTAGACCTACATCCATTCTCTCTCTCCCGGATCAGAAAGATCCGAGGTATAAATTTTAATACGTAATCTCATACCTTTATTTCCTTTACGATGATCCTAGAGAGGGTTGAACCTGTGAGACTAAACATTTACAACAGATTTTTTTCATTTAATGTCAAATTGCCATATACAAATATGTAAAACTTCAAATATCATATATGCACATATAGAAGTGCAACTTCAAATGTCATGTATATTACATACATTAAAAAATATTACGTATAGCTTTCTAATTTGAATGTGAAAATATTATGTATAATCTTTTAAAATAAAATAAAATTGGCATAAATAATAAATAATATAATTAAATTATAATACATATATATAACGTGTTGTGTCCTCTGATTTTTTAGAACTGTCGTGTCGCCGTTTCCGTGTCGTGTCAGACACGACACCCGTTTCTGTGTCCGTGCAACATAGGTGATCACTTATTGTTTCTTATATTATATTAAGAAGTTGCATTACTAGAATATTAAAAGAAAAGAAAAATACAAATCAAATATAATGAAGAGGTAAAAAAGAAAAAAGTTATCCTTTGTTTCTGCATCGACTAGCTTCTCGGGCCATTAAAAATTATAATCTCGAATTTCAGAGAAAAAAACTCATGATTCCTCTCTAGGCCTATCAACTAAGTGGTGTGCCAAATTCTCAATTTATCCGATAATTTACCAGTATACTTTGACAATGGAGATTCATCCAATTTTATCTCCTTATTCAAAAGATTTGATTCGAAGTTGAAAGTGGAATCTTCAACCAATTGAATGCATTAATTTTCCAAAATCAAATCAATTCCATGATTAAATTTTGAAGGAGAAGTGGGGTTTGAATTCTCTTAACGGGTCGGTCTTATGAAGGTAGATAAAAAATTTCAATTTTACTCACCATAGCAACTGGATGATAATACACAAAGAATTGATCTCGCGTCTCTGAAGTACCAATAAGAGTAAGCAATACCGTCGACTTGCGGAGGAGTACCGTGCCACCATAAGGGAGAGCCTTCATACGGTGTGTTTTCTTGTCATAGAGAGACGATCGACAACAATTACCCATCCATTCTTGCCACCACAAAGAGAGAAGAGCTTGCATATGGCCATCAACAAAACCGACTGACACCATAGCATCGACCGATGTCATATGCATCGACCGACGCCAAGTGGGAGAGTTCTCCCCTAAAAGCCGATTTGTGTATTTAGAAGCTTCGTCCAACCACACCGAACCTACGAGAGGGATTGATGGATACAAGTGTTTCTCTCATCACATCGCCGGAACACCAAAATGACCGAGAAGTAATTCATCTCGTCAGAAGACGAAAACCATGGCGGGGCTAGGTCTAGGGAAAGGGGGAAGAATTTCGTCTATGAATTTTGGGGTCGAATCAAGGGGGAAGGGGATGTGGTTTGTTGGAGGGGCGGAGCCATGAGAATTCGGCGGAGGCGGGGGATCCAGCCACCTCCGCCTAGATTGGCGGGTCCTTTGACGGTTAGGGTTTTTTACGGGGAAGAGGGAGGAGAGGGATGTTGTGGAGTTGGGAGGAGGTGGTGGCTAGGATTTCAAGGGTAGAGGGAAGAGGAGGTAAAGATGATCAAACTTGGAATTTTATCAAGCACTTGCACAGGAGCACATACTAAAACATAAGGACTGTCAAGAATTAATATAAGAAGGTAAATAAGGCGCTATATTTCAAAATCATGGGAGCTCATAGCAGAATAAATCGACAAAAGTTCAAACTAGAAAACTAGCAGTGACATTATGCAAAATCATGAGCACGAACAAAACAAATGCTAATAATGTTGTCGGTCTTTCTATGACAAAGCAACACACCATATGAAGGCTCCCCCTTATGGCGGCGCAGTACTCCTCCGCGAGTCGACAACAAATGCCACCAATGATGTTGCCAAACAAGTACTAAAAAAATTTAATCTACAACAATTAAAACCTAATTCCAAAACTATATCCGTAATTTCCACCAAACGGTCCAAAACATAGGTGTTATTCACATTCTCAAAAGAAAGAAAAGAAAGGAAAAAGAATGAAGCAAGTAAAGGTGATTCTAACCTTCTTACCCAAAATGCACACGAAAATTTGAGCAAGAGATCACTTGTCACAGTCTCACAGACTCAACTCTCAGCTGCCCTACATCCTCAAGTCACAAGGCACTCACAGCACACGCCTAGGACTTTAGTTGACGAGCCTGACTTGTTTAGGGCATGGGAAAGTATCGGCCCAAATTCAAGCATGCCTATTTGAGTTGATTAATTATATAATTTTTTTTGGGTGGTGCTATCCAAAGAGACCATTTTGCTTAACTAAGAGCAATTGTAAATATTTTATGAGAAATACCAATCATACCCCTTATTAATTGATGTCTTCTATTTATTAATTTTGTTTATTAACCATAATACCCCTTCTCAATAATCGGTAATTAATAAGTAAATCAATTAAAAATTTTCACATATGAAAACATAAAATATTTAATCAATCGGAATTTTTTACATATGAAAACATAAAAACAGTGGCTAATTCCCTTCATGATTTTGGGTCTTTTAATTCTCTTCAACTTTCTCTTTTTTATTCTTATATTTGTGCTATATATGCTCGGGATCTTTCTACTTATTTTGCTTCATTGTATTAAACAAAAGAAAAATGAATAAACTTAGCTTATTTGTATCAATCAAACTACAAACATGTTAAAAATTTTGAAGTCATTTATCAAGGTCAACATATAAAAAAAGTAAAATTAAACAAATTATTTTTTTAAGTCATTTATTCATGCATAACAATAATCTAGAAACAATTCATTTACTTAACGAAAAAAAAAAATCATCCATTTAACGTAACTTACTAACTCGAACAATAAAATACTACAAAAACACATGGCAAATAGGAAAAAATAATTGAGAATCATGACAGATAGTAGTACTATATAATTAATAATTAATGACGCGCACGTAAATATTGTTAATTGTTATCCATTGCATTAGAAGCAACATTGTACGGTATATCCATAAATGTTTATGTAAAAAATACATTAAAAATTAAACAATAATAAAAAAATTAATTACCAAATATCATGGAGGTAAAGATCAAGAGACCAAAGATCATGGAGGGATGATGTTTCCATATGTGAAAGATTTTAATTGATTAGTTTATTAATTACCGATTATTTAGAGGGATATTATGGTTAATAAACAAAATTAATAAATGGAAGTCATCATTAATAAGGGGTATAATTGATATTTGTCATAAAAAATTTAATATTGCTCTTAATTAAGTAAAGTAAGCTCTTTTGATAGCATCAAATCAAATGTTGTTTGATAATGATGATGATATAACAACAATAACAACTATTAGCAACAAACCCGCAATAGCCAAATCTTAATACCAAGAGAACAACAAAAGCAACAATTTACAAGTTAGAATGCATTTATCATAGTTAACCAAGCAAAACGGTGACTAAGTTAAGCTAATCCCATTCATCAAAATATCATACAAACTAAGTGCGACTGATCTTGTTATTCCTAAATAAGGCATTCAGTCAAGAGCGAATAATCTGTTGGAGCATATATTGAAAACTCAAAATTAGTATTACATAATGCGCAAGTTATTTGCATTACTTGGATTGGCTGTCACGGCTTGTGTAATAGTTTGTCATTAATATTGTAATTACCTCCCTAAACCTAAAACGCACAAGCCACTACCAATATTCTTATTATATATATGCCACCAGTAATGACTCCAAGTAATACAATCAGAGAGAAGATTGATAGACAGATACTAAGTAATATATGCATCCTCTTAATAATCCCCTACATATTTCAATATTATACTTTACATAAATATATTATATTTTATATAAATAAAACTATATTTTGAATTGGGTGTTGAAGAAAAATTTCGTCAATCGCTTCCATGCTCGTGCGCTAAGGAGTGGCAGATTATCTTGGAGCGATTCCACAAGTCTTGCACATATAAGACGGAATACGCTTCAGGACAGAGCTTGCTCGATCCGGAAAAAGAGTTTTAATTATTTATTTTATTTTATATATAAAGCCTATATTTGTAAAATGTATTCCAATTTATTTAGGGCTTGTTTGGGAACAATTTTGTTTCCTGTTTTTCGTTTTATTTTGGCAAAATAAAATGGAAACATGTTGGGCTAAATCCGCTAGTTTCCATTTTTTCATCTGATTACCCAAGAAAAAAATGGGAATATCGAAACGAAGAATAGATGTTTCCTATTTCTTGTTTCCGTTTATTCTTCAGTGCTTATAGAATTTTATGTACCACACCGATCTCCAGAAAAATTATTGTAAGCCCCTCAATTCCGCCACCACTTCTCCTTATATATCATACCTATGTCATTAGTAGGAATTGAGGAGTAAATTCAGCTTAAATATCCATATGGTCCCCATTCATGGCTGTTTTGCCCTTTCCACACCAAAATAATCCAAGTATTTCCATTATCATCAATTGCAGTGCAATTATTGTATATTTCAATCCCAAAATAATTGGAGTGCAATCAATAGACTCCCTCCTCCCTGAGCACAATTCTTCTTTGGCCATTTAGGGTATAGAGCCGGCAACTAGGCAATCGGGGCCACTCATCATGTGCACCATTCCATCAATGATGATGAGTGACCCTGATTGCATGGCTGCCGGCTGTATACCCTAAATGGCCAAAGAAGAATCATGCTCCTCCTCCCTCAGCTGAGCCATCCACATTCGATTTGAAAAGTAAAATCCAAATTCAAATCTCCCCAAAACCCTAGCGCGACCAAATACTCCAAAACCGACGCACAACCCTACCTTTCACGAGCTCCTCAACCTTTCTTCTGCCATTGCCACTGCGGCCTCCTCCTCTTCAGATAATGGAGTGCACTCGACCGATTTCATTCAGGGAATATTAGTTTCTACTACATGAGCTATGTCTGATCTCGCCTGAAAGAGTGGAAGGAAAGAAAATTGATTTCTCTCCAAAATAATACCTGGTAATTTTAATTCCCCTCTTTGAATGGTTGCAATTCTCGGATATAACCCGATTCAACACTCTTTCTAGTCAGATTTTCCCCAAATGAAAGCCTGAACAATTTTTTTGCTCTTCTTTTTCAGTTTTCATATGGAATTTGCCAAATTCGTTGGCGACGGCCAAGCCGTTCTTGCTGCAATCGAAGCGTCAAGCATAAATTATAGGTACAACTAATCAATTTCTTATGACTAATCACGTCAGAGTTCTCAATCAATAATTATCCACTTCCTTTTTTTCTCTACAACTAGCATTTACACGAATACATCATCCCGCATCATCAATCGGGACATTCCTAATACCAGGTATGCATTATGACCAATAAAATTCTCTACCGATACATACCTGCTATCGAATACACTGTTAACATATCCCTTTGTTGCAATCTATCTCAGCAGCGCTAAAATCAACCCATCAGAGGCTAGTCATCAACCCTTTCAAGACAACACATACGGTTTACCTATTTTAAAAAGTTCAATAGTATATCACATTTCACCACTCACCAAAATTTCACTCTGCTTGTAGCGTCATTACGTCAAGCGACAACGAGTATGAAAGCGAGACCGATTATCATTCCGACGATGAATACGGTCATACCGACAGCTCCGATGACGACCGAGGTTACGACAACACCCAAGTAAGAATTACGTTCAGCCCTTCACTGCACAACAATCGCGATGACATCGGTTTGTACATAGTCAAGATTCAAGATTGTCGACTGCCTTGTCACGCGTTGTGCAATCAACTTCACTTCTTACGCAATCAAGGCCGACCGCGGTAGAATTACAAATCTTTTTCAGAGTTTTTCATATTGAATTGGATTTCTGGATTTTTTTTTTTTTTTAGTAAATCCTAAGGTTTAGGGTTTAAATTTGTGGTATTTTTCCATTATTTAATTTATTTTCTTTTAATTTTGTGTTTTTAATTATGCTTCTTCATTTTGTCTTTTGTATTTATTACTTTTTATTCTACTTTTGTAGGGTTTAGATTTTATAATTATGTTTTGATGATGGATTTAGAATTGAAGGCAGTGTTCTAAAAATCATGCTTAGGCGCTAATCATGCCTCCAACGAGAATTTTGGTCAAATTGGCCCAAAAATCAGATTTATCGCCTAGAACCGTCTAAGTTCTGATTTTTTTCGATTAATTAGAGATTTTTTCTATATATAAACGATTTTTTCAATTAATTTTGAATTTTACTGATTAATTCCACCTCATTCCTGAACGTCTGGCTGCCGATTTTTCCGCCCGGCTACCGACTTTTCCGCCTAGATCCGATTAGTCCGCTTAAATCACATTTTTTCCAATTAATTCTTATTTTCCCACCTAATTCCAAGAATTTTTGTCCCAAATTTCCTAAATTTTATATCTTTGTTTTATATATGCGTATATTAATGAGAAAACTTCCATTATGATCCTAAAACCCGGTGCCCTAGATGCTAGTCACTGCCCTAGCGCCTGGCGATCGTCTAGCGATTTCTAAAACACTGATTGAAGGTGATAATTTTTGGTTTAGGATTTGAATCTGGATTGATTTGTAAGTTATGGTTTGAAGTAGGTTCTAATATTTTATTATTGTTCTTTATTTTATTCTTTTTTTAGTTTGCCTGGTATTCAAATTCAAAATTTATGTTTTTTTTTTCGTGTTTTCGACTGATTTTTCAACTACATGAAAACAACAGGGGGCCTGCTGGCACAAGATGGTAATTTCAGAACAAGATTTTTTTTGTGTTTTTTCTGTCTTCATTTTTCATTTTTTCTGTCTATGCCTTTATTTTATGTAAATTTGTTTTGCAATTTTATTATTTATCTATTCAATTTAGAGATGAACTTAGCTTTTTTAAAATTTTTCTATGTTTATTCTATTGTTTTACTTCTTATTTGATTTTTTAACTATATTATATATGTATTTAACTTGATAGAGAAAATCAAGGTTCTTGCAAAATTAGGATTTTTCCTGTTATTTTAATTTTTTCTGCTTTTTTTTTATTAGTTTAATATATTTGGTTGTTTTTTCTGCTTGCTATTTATTTTTATTTTTTTATTCTATTGCCAACGGAATTTTGTTGTTTTTGTTCAATCAACTATCCAATAGTTGATTATTTCGTTCACCAATTTATACATCATATGTATAACTATTTTGAGGTATTTTCATCCCGTATGAATGAAGTTCATTGTGCGACCGTGTAGGTTCCATTTAATACTAGCAACGATCTTTTAAAGATCGTAAGTCATGAGTAACCTCTAGACTAATGTCATGGTTACCCATGTTACATGAAATGATCAACAATCATAAACCTATCTGAATAGATGTTTACTTATTCCTTTTGTTCTACGATATATGTCTTAATCACAAGGCATGGAAGTATGCTATCCTTGAGTTTGATCAAAGCCTCTTTCATGATCGAGAATTAGACTGAGTAAATACAAAGTGATATTAACAACACGTGTTAATCCATTTTGAGCATGGCCATGCAATCCCTTCGGTCCTAGTTCATTAGGGTCCCCAGAGATATCTCCCTCTTAACGAGGGGAACAAATCCCATCTTGATCACTCACAACCCTCGTCATGATTCAGTGCATACCTAATGACTACCCTAATGGTCATCCCGTTATGGATGACGTAGAATAATATTAAAGCATGCAATTCCACATATAGGAATCCATGGTGACCTCAGGACGTAGGAACAAACACACTATTCATATGAGAATCACTAATGACATTCCTAAGTCCATGATTAGCAGAACATGATCATCCAACTTCTTACCTGAAGTATATTTATCTCTATAAACATCCTACATATCACTAGGACAGTTTAGAATGTCATTCGTTATTTCACAGTTCTACTATCAGAATCACGTATTCTTGATGACGTGAACCCGAAGTGTCATTCATGATTGATATAAGATATGTAAATGTACATTCACAAACCATCCACACAGATATATAAGAAATAACATTTTATTGAATGTAAATGTACATTCACAAACCATCCACACAGATATATAAAAAATAACATTTTAATGTCTTAATACATAATCTATTTTCTAGCACAAATATATTTGGCGTAGGGCACTAATCCTAGAGTCTCCCACTTGCACTAGGCCAACTCTAAGCATCTTAGTCCTATAGACCTAATATGACTCTCATGCTTTGCTTGCGGGAGCGGTTTAGTGAACGGATCGGCGACATTGTCGTCCGATGGCACTCTACACATTTTAACATCACCGCTTCGTATGATCTCCCTGATCAAATGGAAGCGTCGAAGTATGTGCTTAGACCTTTGGTGAGATCTCGATTCCATTGCTTGTGCGATCGCTCCATTGTTGTCACAATATAGATCTAATGGTTCCGAGATGCTCAGAACTACTCTTAGCTCCTCCAAAAAGTTCTTTATCCAAATAGCTTCTTTAGTTGCTTCTGTAGCGGCTATATACTCTGCTTCCGTTGAAGAATCTGCTACAGTACATTGCTTGGAACTCTTCCATGTAACTGCGCCATCATTAGGAAAAATAAATAACCTAAGCTCGCCTTCCTGACCTCCATAGGATTCTCTTTACAGCTCTCCAGTGACTTTCACCTGGATTAGACTGATACCTGCTCGTTGCGCTCAATGAGTATGACACGTCTGGTCTAGTACATATCATGGCATAAATAATATTACAACAAAATTGATTTTTCTCCAATTAATAAACAAAGATCCTAAAGAAACACAACTAATAGAAGAAGAAAAAAACTCAATTTACCTTGCCTTCGAAGAGAAGAGAGGAGAAGGCGAATCCGAAGAGCGCGACATCGAATACGGAGGATTCTAATAAAGGGAAAAATTCAACAATTAGAGAAAATAATAATTAAACTCTAACCCTAAAAAAAATGTGCTTATTTTGCCATAATTTCAGCGGCTAAAATCAAAAACCATAAAGCCTAAATTGATTTAGCCTATCATCTTTACAATTGAAACCCTAGAAACTTTGCTTTTGGCCCAAACAAAAAAAATATCTATCACCGGCGGCCCATGATAAAAACCCCCTATGATAATATTTTTATGAATATTACCGGCGGTTTAGAAAAACAAACCGCCGGTGATAATTTTTTAGTTTCCCTCACATTTCTGAATTTTTTTCAATTATCCCGCAAAATTTAGCAGAGGGGTTTTAATATCATCACCGGCGGGGCCCCCGCTGAAATTGATTATCGGTGGTGGTCAATTTTTATCACTGGGGGTTTACTCTGAACCGCTAGTGATAATATTTTCAGTGGCGGTGCCGCCGCTGAAAAAACACACCACCACTAAAAAACTATTTTCTAGTAGTGATTTTAAATCTCATATATATTAATTAAATGGTCAAACCTATTTATTAACCGACAGTATTTTGGAGATGTTTAAGTAGGCCAAGGAAATCATTTTCTCTTTTTTATAAGATGGACAGTTCTCCAAAGAAGGAAAAGAAAAAACGGTTGCTTATAATCTCCAAATTAACAACATTGGAACGAATTTAGTCAAAAAAATAAATATTAGAACAAATAGTTGTTGTAATTCCTCCAAATTAAGAAACCCTTTTCTGTCATTTAACGATAACATTCTAGTCATACAACACGCTTCACCGATCGGGGTACTTTGTGTTTTCCTTCATCTCTGTCAATCCAGCCTGGTGCCTTTTGATCTTCTCCTTCAGTTCAGGCCACCGCCGCTCAATATTCTGTTTGCATCCAATGCAAAAAGGCAAGAATCGCCTTAAACTCGCTTTGTTCTTTGTAACGTCATGACCATGATTTGGCCGTGATTGAAATTAGCAAATTTGGAGTAGAACTCGTTGTTATGGGGTATAACAATTGTTATCTTAATTTTCAATGGCTTTTTCTATTCATGGAATAATTTTTAATGGCTTTTTTTCTCTACTCATTAGATAGACGCATAATAATTTCCTCCAAAAAAAAAAAAAAAAATCAGTTCCCAATTCAGCCTAGTGGTTATGATACCAATTCCACCTATTCATAGGTGAGAGTTCGAATTCCGCATTTAAAATTTAGATGAGTACATATGAGCTCACTTAAAAGAAAACAAACATTAAGCGATCGATTGTAGTTTTCTCTCATTTTTAATATTATATGTTCATGTGTGCAATACTTGTTTGATGAAATTTCCAAGTGAAGTTTATAATACAATTTCTTTCTTTCTTTAAGACTCAACTTCCGATGGCTTCCATATCTTCTGATGACACAGACGTAATGTGCATGGGCACAACTGACCAATTCAAGATCAACTACTCTGAAATTAAGGATATGAGCATCGGTCAGTGTGTAAACTTCCCCACTTTCAAAGCGCGGGGTTATAACTGGGCTATTGATTTCTACCCTAAAGGTTTCAGTACGCATGAAAACAAAGGTGACTATGTATCCGTCTTTCTTAAGCTTTTAGAAGATCACAAAGGTCTCAATGTAACGTTCACTCTAGGCATTTTTGAAGAAGACGGATTCCATGAACATAAGGTGCTACTTAATCACAGGTTCAGAAACTCCGAGAAGTATTGGGGATCCAGTCACTTTCTAAAAAGGAGTACTTTAGAGGAACAATATGGAAAAAATGGCTTTTTTTTGTTCATTGCGCCATCTTCATTGAGGATGAAGTTATCATCCCACCAGAATGTTCTTGCGGTATGCTTGAGGACTTGAGCAAATTGTTTAATGATGATGAAATGACAGATATAAAATTTGAGGTTGATGGAGAAATTATTTCTGCTCATAGGGTTATTCTCGGTGCAAGATCACCTGTTTTTAAAGACGAATTGTTCGGTTCCATGTCAGAAACAAAGATGGAGTGCATAAAAATCAGAGATATGAAGTCTGAAGTCTTCAAGGCTTTGCTTCATTTTGTTTACACGTATTCGCTGCCTGATGATGTTGATATTGATATGATTAAGCATTTACTTGTTGCTGCTGATCGGTATGCCATGCAGGGGTTAATCACAATATGCGAAGAGATATTGATTGAGAATATCTCTTTGGGCGTGTGGAGTTTTCTTATTTGTGCAGACCGGCACAACTTCCATAAACTCAAGTATGCATGTCTTGAGTTTGCTACAGAACGCAAAAATTTCCCAAAATTAGTGCTGACTCAAGAATATGGTCAGATAACACATGATTTTCCATTCATCATCGCGGATCTTAGAGAAATATTTAGTCTCGCCTTGGATTTGTAGGATATTTTGAAGAATATAAGAGAACATTGGTAGTACTTTATCTATATGCTTGGGTACATATGTATATGGAAAATATGTGAATTTTTTTAAGAGATGTTTTTAATTTGAGAGAGATGTTTTTATTGATATATATTATTTTCTTATATGTATATACTATTTGAAAAAAAAATTTGTTATAGTTTGCCTTTTCTTCTTTGGGTAAAATGACTCGATATGGTAAACTCAAACAAAAACTTGGTTTTTGCTACACAACAGGAAATTTTTACTTAAGTTGCTCTTACTATATAGCTAGATGAAATATGATTTTCCATCCTCGCGTGCAGCTGCAAGGGATGCCAATAATAAAAAAATAGCATGAGTGGTATTTTGTTTATATGTTGTTTTTCTTCAGTATAGGGAAATTGGATGTCAAAAATAAAAAGTAGCATTGGTGGTATTTTGTTTATATGTTGTTTTTCTTCGGTATAGGGAATTGGATGTCAATGATAAAAAAATAGCATTGGTAGTATTTTGTTTGTATACAAGTGTGCTGAGGCTAGGTAACTTGATAACACTCCTTAATGATAAAAAAAAAATCAAAATTATTGAAACTATAAAACACTTTATTTCAAAAAGAATTGAACAACCCAGCTCAGCCCGATTGAATTTGGGCCGGGATTGAGCCAAGCCCTACAAAAATCAGGTTAAAGTAACAAAGTTGAACTGTTAATGGGTCGGATCTAAAATGTAAAGTGGAATTTTTTTTTTTTATTTGCATGGATACATACAAGCTTTGAGGCCCTATTTGATACACAAAATAAATTCCGGCCAGATCAAATCATATCACGCTTCGCCGTTTTTGTTTGTGCTTTCCTTCTCCTCTCTCAATTCAGTCTGGTGAGTTTCGATCTTCTGCTTCAATTAGGGTTTGAAACTTTGAATCAAGTGTAAAATGTCAGAATCGCCTTATTCTTTGTCAAGTTATGACCCTGATTTGGGCGTGATTGAGATAGGAAATTTGGGGTAGAGGTCTCTGTTTTGGGGCAAAACAATTGTTATATTAATTTTCAATGGCTTTTTCTATTCATGGAATAATATTTAATGGCTTTTTTTTTCTTTACTTATTTGTAAATAGATAGATTCATAGGATGACCTCGATCCTTTTATCAAAACATAAATAAATAAATAAAATAGATAGATTCATAAGATGTATGTAAATAGATAAATATATATAGGGATATGATAAATCACTTCCGTAATGCACTTCTAGTGCACTCCGATTTTTTTTCCTCATAGAAACATTATATAGAAAAAATATATATATTAATTGAAAAAATAGTATATAAAATTTATTTTCCGAAAATAGTATATATAAATAAAATATAATATATATATATAAAATACAAATTAGGATATATAAAAATAATACATAAAATAGAAAAATAATATATAAAAACAAAAGAACAGTATAAGAAATATATACTTTTAAAACAACATATATGAAAATAGTATATATATAACACAAAAACAAATATATAAAACACAACAATATATATAACTCAATAAGAATAAGTTAAAGTTTGACCGTTGACCCGGAGAGATATAAGAGTGATTTAATGGAAATGATAACACATTTCCCGTATATATATTATATATATATATTTTTTTTGCATTTGGAAGGGGGTTTTGAAGCTCTCTCCGAATTTACTCAAAAATAAATAAATAGAATAAAATAATTTTCATCTTCTCAAGAAAATAACGGGAGTTGAAATTTTTCTGTAAGCAGAACTCTCTGTTTTATCTTTCTTTTATGAATCCTTTTTCTATTAGTGCTATTAGTGTATGCTCATGTGTGCAACAATTGTTTGATGAAATATCCACGCCAAATTTAAAATGTTATTTCTTTTTTTCTTTTTCTTTCAGACTCAACTTTCAAGCATGGCTTCCGTGCGTGCTGATGACACAGACATAATTTGCACTCAGGGCACAACTCACCAATTCAAAATCAACTACTCCAAAATTAAGGATATGAGCATAGACCAGCATGTAACCTCCCCCACTTTCAAAATAGAGGGTTGTAAATGGTGCATAAAATTCTACCCTAAAGGTCGCCGTTATAATGGGAGGCAACTATGCTGCCCTCTTTCTTGAGCTTCTTGAAGATCACAAGCCAATGACAGATCTTAATAAAGACTAAGGGGGGTAGGCCCCTCCCCACCCCTCCAAGATTTTAAAGTTTTAGTATATATATATATATATATATATATATATATATATATATATATGATATTTCTACTATATTTTGTAATAAATTTATAAGTTATATGTATTCTGCCCCCCTAAGAATTTTGTTGTATGTTCCACTACATGCTACAGCCCCCAAACGATTTGCGTCAAGATCCGCCACTGTCACAAGTGTCTCAATGCAACATTCAGTCTAGGTATTTTTGAAGATTTCGGAACGCAAGAACATATGGTGTTAACTGTTGCGTAAACAGTTCAATCACACGTTTAGAAAACCTGAGCAGGATTGAGTATCCAATTGCTTTTTAAAAGGAATACTTTAGAGGAAAAATTTGCAAAAAATGGCTCTTTTTTAGTTCTTTGCACCATCAGCATTGCTGTTAAGGTTACCAAGCCACCAGAGTGTTCTTGTGGTGTGCTTGAGGATATAAGCAAAACACTGGAAATGGGAGAGATGCCAAACGTAAAATTTGAGGTTGACGGAAAAGTGTTCTCTGCTCATAAGTTCATTCTCGGCGTGAGATCACCCATTTTCAAAACCGAATTGTAGGGTTCTATGTTTGAAACAAGGATGGATTGCATAAAAATCACAAATATGAAGTCTGAAGTCTTCAAAGCTTTGCTTCATTTTGTTTACACGTATTCACTGCCCTATGATGCTGATATTGATTTGATTCAGCATTTACTTGTGGCCGCTGATCGATATGCTATGGAGGGGTTAATCACGAGATGTGAAAATTGGTTGTTTGAGAATATATCTCTGGGTAATGTTTTAGGTTTTCTTGTTTGTACTGAACGGTAGAATTTCAATAAGCTGAAGAATGCTTGCCTTGAAATGACTGTGCAACAGAAGAATTTTAATGAGCTGGCGATTACCGATGAATATTGTGTTATGATACGAGAGTTTCCTTCCCTTAAGTCTGATCTTAGAGAGAAGATCATTCGCTCCTAATTGATGCCCTTTTTTGGGAATAATAAGCTTAGTTAGACTCTAGTTTGTAGGATATTTTGAAGAGTGAAGTAACTTGTTATAACAACTTGGTCATTGTTTTGCTTGGTTAATGTATTCTAACTGGAAGTCGTTGCTTTTATTGTTCTCTTGATATTAACACTTGGTTATTATTGGATTTGTTGCTACCGTTTATTGTTATTGTGATTTGTGATTAAGGTTTAGAGGTTGGACAAATGATCTTCGTTTAGCAGTGATTTGTGGTGGTAAGATAAAAGACTTGTGAACTATCTTTCTCTTTAATTATCTTTAGTCTGTATTTTTGGGTGTCTCCTTATTTTTTAGTTGATTTATGTACTGTTTGGGCTTTTGGGCAGAAGCGTTTTTTTGCTTCAGTAATGCTAAGCAGCAGGAACTCGCTGCCGGATTCGGATGCTGAGATGGCAGTCCACGTCGGAGAGAGATAATTGTACTCTTGGACCCGTTTAAAAGCAGAAAAACCCGTTTGATATATTTCCAACCCGTTTCTCTAGTGACTGTCTGCTCAAACAGAAAAGATGAATAGAATCAAAAATGGAAAGAGGAAAAGAAATCCACGGCGGATTCAGTCGGCGCATGCAACCGGTCTCCTCTCTGTTGATTCCCCTCGACTAAGCAAACCCTAGCGAAACCCTTCATTTCCTGCAGTCCAAACTCTATGACTCAATTTATTTAAGGTAATTTCTCAGACTTCTCTCAAGCTCTTAATGGATTCCTTAATCTTAAGCCCAATCTCTCATTCTTATTGTACATTTGTCAATTTCATTCAATTGCCCTTAATTCAATGTCTAACAGATGAATTCTTGTAGCACCTCCTTATTTTATGATTCTTTGTTTTCTGATTATTCTTGTATCTATATCCTATAATTTGCATTAATACTCCTATTTTGCGTTTCTGTTTTTATCCCTTAAGAATTTCCGGGTATCATTTTTTTTTCAAACGTTATTGAGGTCTTGAGGCAGAAGTTGGATGTTGTGAATCTTCAGGATGACGGGGATTATTGGAATCTTAATGCACTTTTGTGAGGGCGTTAATTAATTAATTAGTTTAGGTATGGTTGTGTCTGAGAATTTAGGGTGTATATGGTTAGTTTGGATGAATGTTTAGGTGATAAGATGAATGTGCAGCTTTTTCTTTTTGTTGCTTATTTTGATGTTAATTGCATTATTTTGATGTTAATTGCAAAGAGAATATATTGATACATATTTTCTTTTTCATTTTTGTTTTTATTTTTTTGTGCACGATGCATGTAGAAAGATCTAAAGAAGGCTTCACAAGGGTTTGCACTTATTTCTTTGCTCAGGATAAAACTGCTTGTTTCTTTTTTGCAACAAACATAGTTGAGTCGGAATAGAACCACTCTATGTGGATTTGTGTTTGTATGAGTTTGCGTCTAGGTAAGAGAGGGTTACGTGGTTGCATTGTAAATAAGGTGGTTTCTTTTATTTTCCTCCAGTAATCTCCTTTATTTTTTGTAATATCAAACGGTATTTTATCAATCTAATCATTGGGTGAGGGGTTCTATAAACCCTCCTCAATTCAGTCAAAAAAAAAGAGAGGGGGTTAGGTGGATCAAGAGTATTTGAATAAAAATCTATTTTCAGTGATGTAATTTTAAAAATTGTTAGCTAATTGATAAAAGCATGCCTGATATTGGATCTGTTTATAATTGAGAACAAATTTTTTGTATATATGAATTCGTGTGGATTTGTATTTGTATGAACTTGTCTTGTACAAAATAGTTTTTATCTAATGAGAATAAATTTTACCAAATGTATTGAGAAGAGAGAACATAAGAGAAATAACAGAGGAATACAATCTTGACGCAAGAGGCAAAGAAATCGGATCTCACGCAATATATTTGGAAAAAGAATAACAGAGGAGAAGTTTCCTAATCTTACTCCTATAGGCTTAACGGGTCCGCCCAGAGTTAGCAGGATCCGCCCAGGACTTGCTTCTATTTCTCATAGACGGGTCCGCTCAGGCTTTTGGGTTTTTTTCTTTCCGTTTGAATTGGCTGCTGGCGTGGCATGCCAACAGTGCATCCTGCAGCGAATCCTGCAGTGGTTTCCTGCTTCCTATACCTACTGTTTTTGCTTTACCCAATTTTTTTTTCAAAGTTAAAGTTTGCTAATAAGCTAATAACTTATCAGGAGATCTTTATGTCCATAATTTGCTTTCCTCTAATATTTACTTGCCATATTTCCATCTTTCCTTTCTTTGTGTTAATTATATCATTAAATATTGGTCTAAATATATTTATTAAACACAAACGTATGATGTACACATATATAATTATTAGGTGCTTTTTTTAAAATTAGTTTATCAGGTTCATAGGGTTTTAATTTTGGATCCTCATAGAAAATCCAAATCTAATAAATTAATTGATCTTGTTTAAGAAATAAAACTCTGCATAAGATACATTTTATTATGGAACTCATCTATATACATTATACAATAATAATTTTGTTGGGCTGAGATTGGGCCAAACCCTTAAACAAGCCAGGCTTGTCAACTAAAATCCTGGGCGTGTTTGAGTATTTATTCAGTAACGCTTTGATTTTAGCGTGGGAAGGTGAAAAGTTAGTCCGTGTCGAGTGAGCTTCTCTTTCCTCCAATCTCCGTTCATTCTTTCATATCTTCTTTTCTTTTCTTCTTATATCCAGAATCAGACTGAACCTTGTTTTGTAGAGTTTGTTGGAAATAAGGTATGCAATTCTTGTATATTATACATTCTTTGATGGAGTACGTATAACTAGTTAACAACATCTGTAGTGGCTAAATTGCCATCTTAATTTTTATTGTCCTTTATTTTTTACAAACCTATGCATGTAATAACAATTGGCAGTTCCCAATTCAACTTTAGACTTTGGTAAGTTAATTTTCACTATGGTCTTCCTATGATATTGAAGTAGAATTCTAACCTCTCTTTGCCTTCTATAAATCCATTTGGTACATTAGCATGTGCTCATTTGCGCAACACCTGTTTGATTAAGTTCCTAAGTGAAGTTTAAAATGCAATTATTTTCAGGTAGATCCAATCTCCAAGAATGGCCTCAATATGTGCTGACGATTCAGACATTATAAATATCGATGCAACAATTCACAGATTCAAAATCAATTACTCGAAAATTAAAGATCTGAGCATCAGAGAGTGTATAACCTCCCCAACCTCAACTCAGGGGGATACCAATGGGCTATCCATTTCTACCCTAGAGGATGAATAGGTTATACCGGATCTACCGGTCTCTATTCTTCCCTCTTTCTTATGCTTCTAGATGACCATGGAGATATCAAAGTGCCGTTCACTTTTGGTATCTTAGCAAGGGATGGAGCCCAAGAAACGAAGGTCGCTAAAGATTTGATCATAACTTCACAAACTATTAGAATGAATAAGGGCACCTTTGGTTTATTGAAAGGACCGGCTTATAAGGAAATTGATCTATAAGATAATTTCAAAGGATATAGTCAAATGACACTGGATTTTCCATCCCTTCTAATGGTGTTAAGGGAGATGTTTAGTTACTCCCTGGATTTATAAGATAATTTCAAAGAATAAAAAAGACAATTGGTGGTATTTTGTCCAAGTTTTGTTGCTTTCAGTTACTTATAAGGAAGTGAATTTAGTTTTTTTTTTGTTCTTAAAATAATTGAACGTGTGAACTATTTTGTTTTTTATTTACTTTTATGATATTATGTTCTTTGTGTTATTTTCTTGTTGCCTTAGTCATATATTTATTGCAAAAGGTGATTTTGAATCAGATTGATATGGTATGTATGAACATAAACAACGCCTAAAATGATAGATTTAGATGCTATTGCTAGTGTTTTGACTTGATTTGGTTTTACAAAGTACTCTTGACCATAGGAAGAGAGACCTGAAGGGTCTTAACGGGTCGGATCTAAAAATTATTTATTTACGGGTCGACTTAAGGTCTAGAATTATTAACGGGTCGGGTGCAAGAGAGTGGGTCTCAATTCAGAATAGAGAGACAGGAATGAATTGAATCGGGCCGGCTTAATTATCAGACTGTTAGGCCCAATTTTGGAACACAACAATACACATGGATGCCAGATCAAATCACACGTAGAACTACTACTCAGTGGAACACGCTTGTGTTTTTCTTCATCTCTACGTTGTGTTTTTCATCTTCCCACGGCAAACTCTCTCAGCTAAGCCTTCTGATTTTCTACTTTGTGTTTTTCTTCACCTCTCTCTATCAGCTCAGCCTGGTGACTTTGTATACGATCTTCTCCTTCAATTAGGGTTGGAGTCAAGTGTTAAAGGTAAGAATCCTTAACTCTCTTCATTCTGTCAAGTGTCACGTCACCACCCTTATTTGGGTGTGAGTGAAATTTTTACCTAAATAAGGGCTTGAATTATATACTCTGTAATGGGGCATAACAACTGTTATCTTATTTTTTTAATGCCTTTTACTTTGCATGTAAAAATTGTCAGTTCCCAATTCCAGCTCAAGCATTTCTAAGTTAAGTCTTTCTTTCATCTTCCCATGATGTTTAAGTAGAACTTTCTGTTTTACCTTCTTTTATGAATTATGATCCTTCTTTTATTCGAGTGCGCAACAATAGTTTGATGGAATTTCTATGTGAAGTTTAAAATGCAGTTTCTTTCTTTCAGGTAGTCTCAACTTCTACGAATGGTCTCCACTTGTTCTTCCAATACAGCCATAATACACAATAACGGGACAGCCCACCAATTCAAGATCAACTACTCAAAAACCAACAGCACGGGCATCAGTCAGCATGTAACCACCCCCACTTTCGAATCAGGCGGTTACAAATGGTGCATAAATTTCTACCCTAACGGTTGCCTTAACAACTGCTACGCTTCCCTCTTTCTCGAGCTTCAAGAAGATCACATGGGTCTCAATGCTTCATTTACTCTAGGTATACTTGAAGGAGAAGGAAGCCAAGAAGTGAGGGTGCTACTTAAAAGGTTCAATCACACGTTTAAAAACTTCGGAGAAGATTGGGGCAACCCTTGCTTCATAAAAAGGAGTGATTTGGAAGAACGATATGCAATCAATGGAATTTTTGTAATTCTTTTCACGGTTAATGTTGGGGATCTTAGGGTGAGTAAGAACGTGGGGGCAGAGTGTTCTTGTGGGGCGATGGCGGATGTAGAATTTGAGGTTGAGGGAGAAGACTTTTCTGCTCATAGACTCATTATTGGCGCCAGGTCACCCGTTTTCAAAGCTGAATTGTTCGGTTCAAAGGATTGTGTAAAAATCAGAGATGTGAAGCTTAAAGTCTTCAAGGCTTTGCTTAATTTCATTTACACGTGTTCATTGCCTGACGATGTTGATAGTGATTTGATTGAGTATTTGCTTTTGGCTGATGATCGATATGCTATAGAGGAGTTGGCCATAAGGTGCGAAGAGTGGTTGATTGAGAAGATCTCTTTGGGCACTGTGCTTTCTTATTTTTGCAGGCCAGCATAATTTCTATAAACTGAAGGACGCTTGTCTTGAAATGGTTTCGCAACAGGAGAATATTTATGAGGTAGCGCGAACTAAGGAATATTGTGTTATGATACTAGAGTTCCCTTCCCTTCTTGTTGATAATGAGAGAGAGGATTCTTGGCTGATCTGACAGAGAGAATTCTTTGCTTCTAACTGATGTCTTTTTTTGGGAATAATATGTTGTATTATTTTATATACATAAATTTTAAAACTTTATTTTATTAACAATATTTAACTATTTCATTGATTTAATATGATGTTTATATTTTATTTTTTAAATGCACCTATAATGCTTCATGGAAGAGTTATAAAATATTAAGAAAGATGTAATAGAAAGTTAGAATGGTGTAATAAGAAAATAAATCTTTTTGACCTTTTTTTTTCCTCTAATTATAAAAATAGTTTTCATCCTCTCTAATAGAGAGACATATTATCTTCTCTCTAAAACACAATATAAAAACTTTCTCTCTCAATTCTTATGATCTTATCTTCTACTTTTATACTTGGCGTTATTAACGGGTCAGATTGAGAATTTAAATTGTAAAAGTTAATGGGTCGGATTAAGAGAGTGGATCTCAATTTAGAATAGAGAGACAAGAATGAATTGAATCGGGCCGGCTTAATTATCAGACTGTTAGGCCCAATTTGGAACACAACAAATACGCACGGCGGCCAGATCAAATCACACGTAGAAATAACTACTCACTGGAACACGCTTGTGTTTTCCTCATCTCTGCGTTGTGTTTTTCATCTCCCTTGACTCTATCTCAGCTCAGCCTGGTGATTTTCTACGTTTTGTTTTTCTTCAGCTCAGCCTGGTGATTTTCTACTTTGTATTCGATCTTCTCCTTTAATTAGCGTTTGAATCAAGTATAAAAGGTAAGAATCGCCTTAACTCTCTTCATTCTGTCACGTCACCACCCTTACTTGGGCGTGACTGAAATTTGGACGTATATAAGCTTGTGAATTATATACTCTGCAATTTATAGTTTTCCTTTTTTAAATGCCTTTTACTTTGCATGTAATAATTGCCACTTCCCAATTCAAGCTCAAACATTTCTAAGTTAATTCTTTCTTTCATCTCCCCATGATGTTGAAGTAGAACTTTCTGTTTTATTTTCTTTTATGAATTATGATCCTTCTTTTATTCGAGTGTGCAACAATAGTTTGATGAAATTTCCATTTAAACTTATCACTACTAGGATAACCTAATGGTTATGATACTAGTCTCACTTTCCATATGGGAGGGATCAAATCATGCGTTAAACATGATTTTAGAGATGTTTTTAGAGAGATTTTCAGATAAAATTAGATCTGACCTCTCAGTGCGCGTGTGCATATGTTGTGTACGCCTATGGGCTATTATAAAAATAAAATTCCATGTGAAGTTTAAAATGCAATTTCTTTCTTTCAGGTAGTCTCAACTTCTAAGAATGGTCTCCACTTGTTCTTCCAATACAGCCATAATACACAATAACGGGACAGCTCACCAATTCAAGATCAACTACTCAAAAGTCAAGAGCCGGAGCATCAGTCAACGTGTAACCACTCCCACTTTTAAATCAGATGGTTACAAATGGTCCATACATTTCTACCCTAACGGTTGCCTTAACAACGGCTACGCCTCCCTCTTTCTCGAGCTTCTAGAAGATCACAAGGATCTCAACGTCTCGTTCACTCTTGGTATTCTTGAAGGAGAAGGAAGCCAAGAAGTGGAGGCGGTACTCAAAAGGTTCAACCACACGTTTAGAAGCTCTGAGCGGGATTGGGGGAGCCCTTGCTTCGTAAAAAGGAGTATTTTAGAGGCACAACATGTAACCGATGGCGTTTTTGTAATTCTTTGTACTGTTAATGTTGAGGATCATAAGGTGAGTAAGAAAATGAGAGTGGAGCGTTCTTGCGGTGCGACGGTGGATGTAGAATTTGAGGTTGGAGAAGAAGTTTTTTCTGCTCATAGACTCATTCTTGGTGCCTCGTCACCCATATTTAAAGCTGAATTGTTTGGTTCTAAAGATTGCATAAAAATTAGAGATGTGGAGCCTAAAGTCTTCAAGGCTTTGCTTCATTTCGTCTACACATGTTCATTGCCGAATAGTGCTGATAGTGATTTCATTCAGGATTTACTGGTGGCTGCTGATCGATATGCTATAAAGGAGTTAGTCATAAGATGCGAAGAGTGGTTGCTTGAGAAGATCTCTTTGGGCACTGTTCTGGGTTTTCTGATTTTTGCACATCTGCGTAATTGTAATAAATTGAAGGACGCTTGTCTTGAAATGGTTGCAGTACAGAAGAATTTTTATGAGGTGGCGGTGAGTAAGGAATATTGTGTTCAGATACCAGAGTATCCTTCCCTTCTGGCTGATCTTAGAAAGAGGATTCTCCTCTCCTGATTGATGGCTTATCTGAGAATAATAAGCTTTGTTGAACTTTGGTTTGCCGTAGGACATTTGAAGAATGAAGTAACTTGTTATAACAACTTAGTCATTGTTTTGCTTGGTAAATGTATTCTAACTCCCAAGTCGTTGCTCTTATTGTTCTCTTGATATTAACACTTGGCTATTACTGGATTGTGATGAAGGTTTAGAGGTTGGGACAAATGATCCTCGTTTAGGTTCAGTGTGTTCACAATTTTTTTTGTTTGTGTTGGTAAGAGAAGAGACTTGTGAACTACCTTTCTCTTTAATTATCTTTAGTCCGTTTTTTTTTTGGTGTCTCCTTATTTTTCAGTTATACTTAAGAGTTATAGAAATGGTGATGGTGATAGTAGAATGACAGAAAGAGGAGGCATCGACATGACGCTGGTGGCAAGAAAGGGCTCACGAATCACGACCCAAAATACAGTGCTGCGGTCTGCGATGTGCTTAACTGACCATTATATATTCTTTTGTACTTAAAAGTCAGAAATCTGTGATTTATGTACTGTTTTGGTTTTTGGGCAAAAGTGTTTTTTGCTTTACTCAATTTTTTTTCAAAGTTAAAGTTTGTTAATAAGCTAATAGCTTATATATCAGGAGATCTTTATGTCGATATTTAACTTCCATATTTCCAAAGTTAAATTTTGTTTTTCTCTAATCTTTACTTCCCATCTTTCCATCTTTCCTTTCTTTGTGTTAATTATATCATTAAATATTAGCAGATGGATTGTTGAACACGAATGAAGACTCATGGGAAGTGTTGGGTTTGAATCAGGAAAAGTTCTCGGTTTCTAAAGTGTATAGACTGCTGTCCAATCGGGGAATAAAACCTTTGACGATCACTGCAATTTGGAAGTGGCAACTACCGGCGAAAATTAAATTTCTGACGTGGCTCATCCTTCAGAACAAGGTGCTAACGGGGGAGAATTGGTTGAGAAGGGGTGGCGACGGCTTTGGTTTGTGTGTGTGCTGTCCCACATCAACTTTAGAAACGGCGTCTCATTTATTCTTTGAGTGTTCGTTTGCTAGAAGTGTGTGGTCCTGAGTTTTTCATGCCAACGGAATTCACCAGCCACAAATGCAGTCGCCAATTTCAGAGAAGAATTGGGACCTGTATTGTGCCGGAATGGATAAGAACGGAAAACAAAAGTGGGGGATTTGGCAGGGATGGACGTGCTGGCACATTTGGTTGAGTCGTAACTCCGCTCAATTCAACGGAACGGTGGCGAACGAAGATGAGTGCTTCTGACTTATTAAGACGAATGTACATTCTTGGATGAGGTCTTCTCTCAGCTTGGTTATTGAGTCCTCTCCTTAATTAGTGTATGTATCTTTCCCTTTGTAAAATCTGTTAGAGCTGTTGTAAGTTGTCTTGGTTATTGAGTCCTCTCCTTAATTAGTGTATGGATCTTTCCCTTTGTAAAATCTGTTGTAAGTTGTCGTAAGTTGTCTTTTGTTACTGAGATGCATTCTTATGCAGTCTCATTCTTGTAATTAAACGTTTCTTTTAATAAATATAGGGGGTCCCTTTGAACCCCTTAATTCCTTCAAAAAAAAAAATTTGGTCTAAATATATTTATTGAACACACACACAAACATATATATATAACCCTTTGTTTTTTTTAATTAATTTATAAGGTTCATAGGTTTTCAAGGTTGGATGCTCAATTGCTCGTACAAATCCAAATCTAATAAATTAACTGATCTTGTTTAAGAAATAAAAATACATATGATCCTTTTTATTATGGAACACATCTATATACAATCATAATTTTATTGGGTTGAGATAATTGGGCCAAACTCTAAACAAGTCAGGCTTGTCAATTAAAATCCTGGGCGTGTGATAATTTTTTGTTTTTTTTTCTTTTTGTTTGAATGTAAAGGCATATGAGTATTTATTCAGTAACACTTTGATTTTAGCTTGAGAAGGTGAAAAGTTTTTTGGTTAGAGACCTGCTAGAAAGGCAAGGATCAATCTCCTTTTGTTGAAATTCAGAGTCTACCCTCGCCTTGTCGATAGAGTGGTTTTTCTTTCATTCTGAATTTCGATGAGAAGGACTGAGACAACAGTTATCAACAGTAGATTAGATATGGTATCACACGAACGAGGCCAGCTTAGAATCAAAAAAAAGGCCAAGCCAATAAGTAGAGAAAAATGCTTTTGGGCCTATACTTATAGGGAGATTCCAAATCGAGACTACTAGGGAAAGCCCCATTTTCGACTACTTTTGCCGATAGGCGAGACAAGAATTTCGGATATGATTGATCCTCCCACTTAGGGAAATGGGGGATGAGTGAGCAGTAACTTCGTTTGCTTAGCTCGAGCAACTTCTTAGCCGGACCACCTAAGCGTTAGAAGTATATATAATTTACGACGGAATCCTCACACTGCAGCACGGTTGTTTACGACAGAATCCAATAATAGTATATATAATTTATTTTCTAATAACAATATATATATATTAAAAATAAAAACAGTATATAAAAATAATAAAACAGTATATAAAATGGAAAAACAGTATATAAACGTAAAAAAATAAGAAATGCACAAAGAATAAATAATAGTATATTAAATGGCAAAACAGTATATCAAATGAGAAAATAATATATAAAATGAAAAATAACAGTATATCTACAGTACGTTTTGTTTGCACATTTCCCTTTTTGTTAATAGTATGGGAGGTCAATAATTTGGTGAGCTTCTTTTTCCTCCAATCTCCGTTCATTCTTTCATGTATTCTTTTCTTTTCTTTTCTTCGTAGACCAAGAATCAGACTGAACCTTGTTTTGTAGAGTTTGTTAGAAATAAGGTATGCAATTCTTGTATATAATATATTCTCTAATGATGGAGTATGTACGAGTATAACTAGTTAACAACATCTGTAGTGGCTATTGCCACCTTAATTTTTAATGTCCTTTATTTTGTACAAACATATGCTTTTGCATGTAATAACAATTTTCAGTTCCCAATTAAACTCTACAATTTGGTAAGTTAAGTTTCTGTTATGGTCTTCCTATTATATTGAAGTAGAATTCTAACCTCTCTTATATAAATCCATTTGGTATTTTAGGCATGGTCTCATTTGTACAACACATGTTTGCTGAAGTTCCTAAGTAATGTTTAAAGAGGTTTTCTACAGTAACACAAATCTGCCCTCCACTTTCCTCTATGTGGGACTCACTTCTCATATTTATTCACTGTACTCTACCCTCTACTTTCCTTTATGTGGGACTCACTTCTCATATTTATTCACTGTACATGAGTCTCACTTATCACTATAATCAATTTTTTTTTAGTTGTGAGGCCCACTTCCCACTAGAATTCAATTTTGCTGACCACGCACATAATGGGAAGTGGAGACACAAATTTGTGTCAAGGTAGAGTTTTTCATATTTAAAATGTAATTTTTTCAGAAAGTTTCAATCTCCAAGAATGACCTCCATATGATGCAGACATAATAAGCATCAATTCAACAGTTCACCGATTCAAAATCAATTACTCGAAAATTTAGGATATGAGTATCGGTGAGTGTATAACCTCCCCAACCTTCAACTCAAGGGGATACCAATGGACTATCCGTTTCTACCCTCGAGGATGCATAGATTATACCAGTCTCTTTTCTTCCCTCTTTATTGTGCTTCTAGATGACCATGAAGATGTCAAAGTGTCATTCACATTAAGTATCTTAGCAAGCGATGGAACACAAGGAATGAGGTCGCTAAAGAAAAGATTTGATCAAAACCTTCGAAAACTTTGGGAGTAAACGGAGAGACCATTTTCTTTTTATGAAAAAGACCGACTTAAATTTATTGTTATATATTGGCCCATTATAGCTTGGTTTTGTAGCTCTAACACTTGGCCCAATATGTATGAAATGTAGCCTAAGTTGTTAGGCTATAGTATGGGCCCATTTTTGAGGATAAATGAGCTTGAAATATGCACTAAAATGGGTATTTAACTGGGTCTAAAGAGGGCATACGGGAAAAGAGCAAGAGTGAGAAAAAGAGAGAGGCTTTCTTGAGAAGGAAGAGTTAGGACATGAGATTTTCTCTTAGGTTTGAGGGTGAGTTTGAGAGATTGTTAGAGAGTGTCTCCACTAAGATTTATCTTGTGAGAGTGGAGGGAGGGAATTCTAATCTTGTAATCAAATTCCGCCCGTGGAGTAGGGTAAAATCGAACTATGTAAAATGATTGTGTGTGATTTGTGTGTTTGTTTGATCTTTCTTTGCTATTCTCTTGTTGTTTTGGTTGTGATTGGATGAAGTTTGTTGTGCCATTAACACCTAAAAGATCTTGGGTTAGCTTTCACACGCAGTGTGTTCGACGAATTATTTCTTAGAACCCCCTGTGATTTATAATAAGTGGTATCAGAGTCAGATGTGTAGTTGGGCATTGTAGACAAATAATGGTGGCAAAAATATGAGATTATGAAGTTTGATGGAATGAGTGATTTTAATCTTTGGAAGGTTAAAATGAAAGCTCTTTTGACACAAAGTCGGTGTGCGTTGGCACTTAAAGGGAAAGGTAAGTTTCTTGACACAATGGCGGCGGATAAGAAGGATGAGCTTGATGAAAAAGCTCTTACGGCAATTCAACTATCTCTATCGGATGATGTTCTAAGACAAGTCGTGAATGAGACCACGACGATTGGTCTATGGAACAAACTTGAAACCATGTATATGGAGAAAAGTGCATTGAACCGACTCTTGATTAAAGGTCAATGGTATGAGTTGAGGATGAAAGAGGGCACGGATGTACGTACGAGATCACATCAATGAGCTAAATCGGATTGTGATGAATTTGGCTAGTGTTGATATTAAAATTGATAGTGAGGATCAAGTCCTTAAACTCTTGTACTCGTTACCACCGTCTTATAATAGACTTGTACGGACCTTTTGTTATGGAAGGAAAACTCTTACGATTGAAGAAGTGACTTCTGCGATCTTACAAGATGACGCGAGGATAAAGTCACAAAAGAGGGCTCAAGAGTTACAATCGGTTGAGGCTATGGTGGCAAGAGGAAGGTCTAAAGAGTGTGATGACGGTTCGAGTTGGAGACATAAGTCAAGGTCAAAGAAAGGACCTAAATATTTCTATTGTGACATGTTTGGTCACATAAAGGTGAATTGCCCAGAATTTAAGAAAAAGAAGGGTAAGCAATCCGAGAGTTCTTTGGCGAGTGTCGCGGAAGTAGATTCCGATGGCAGTGAGATATTATCGGTGACCGCATCGAACGTGTCGGACACTAATTGGATTATGAATTCGGGATGCATATATCATATGACGCCACGACGGAATTGGTTCACCTCATATGAGAAGGTGGATGGCGGCTCGGCATTTATGGGGAATTATACCGGATGTAAAGTTGTGGGAGTTGGGACGGTGCGGATTCGTATGCATGATGATGTTGTTCGGATATTGAATGAGGTGCGACATGTGCCGGATTTGAAAAAGAACGCAATCTCTCTTGGTACTCTTGATTCACACGGTCTACGGATTTATGTAGATGGAGGTGTGATGCGCGTGACCAAAGGGGCATTTGTGATGATGAAAGGAGCAAAATCGAAAAACCTTTATTTGCTAAGAGGTTGCACGATTTTCGATGGTCCTAAAGCTATGTGAAAGACGAGGTACATGTGGCGTGTACGGAATGCTTGTGCCATAGGGAGTAGTGAGCATGCTGGTGAGGCGGTGAAGGTGGAAAAGGTTCCGACCGCGGTTAATCCAGTGAATGTGTTTACTAAAAGGTCGTCACAAGAAAGTTCAAGCGTTACTTGGACTTGGTTGAAGGTCACGGAAGGTAGCCCCTAGATGTGCGGCAAGGCGAAAACGGAATTAGCGGTTGTTGACACTATCGTGTGAAGGAGAAGACGGCAAGCTGACAAAGGGAAAAGAGTGAGATTGTTATATATTGGCCCATTGTAGCTTGGTTTTGTAGCTCTAACACTTGGCCCAATATGCATGAAATGTAGCCTAAGTTGTTAGGCTATGGTATGGGCTCATTTTGGAGGATGAATGAGCTTGAAATATACACTAAAATGGGTATTTAAGTGGTCTAAAGAGGGCATACGGGAAAAGAGTAAGAGTGAGAAAAAGAGAGAGGCTTTCTTGAGAAGAAAGAGTTAGGGCATGAGGTTTTCTCCTAGAATTTGAGGGTGAGTTTGAGAGATTTGTTAGAGAGTGTTTCCACTAAGATTTATCTTATTATAGTGGAGGGAGGGCATTCTATTCTTGTAATCAAACTCTTATAAGTCTTGTGATAGTGGATTTGTTGAACCGGCGTTTCCGCCCGTGGAGTAGGGTAAAACTAGGCTTGTCAATGGATCGGGTTCAACCCGAATCCAGTAGGCATCCGACCCGAACGGATCGGGTCAAACCCGAAAAAAAAACCCACGGATCGGGTTCGGGTTCAAACCCGAAAACAAAAACGGGTTCGGATCGGGTTCGGGTTTGATACTATCCGATCCGTGAAAAACCCGAACCCGAATCCGAAACTTTAGTATCGGTTATTAACAAATAACCGATATAAAATACAAAACTCCGCAACGGTTAGTTATAAAGAACCGTTACAGAAGATTTTAGTATCGGTTAGTTATAAAGAACCGTTACAGAATCCTTTAGTATCGGTTATTTATAAAGAACCGTTACAGAATCCTTTAGTATCGGTTAGTTCTTTCTTTAGTATCGGTTATTTATAAAGAACCGTTACAGAATCCTTTAGTATCGGTTATTTATAAAGAACCGTTACAGAATCCTTTAGTATCGGTTAGTTCTTTCTTTAGTATCGGTTATTTATAAAGAACCGTTACAGAATCATTTAGTATCGGTTAGTTCTAAAGAACCGTTACAGAAGACTTTAGTATCGGTTATTTATAAAGAACCGTTACAAAATCCTTTAGTATCGGTTAGTACTAAAGAACCGTTACAAAAGACTTTAGTATCGGTTATTTATAAATAACCGTTACAGAAGCCAGTTTTTTTTTCTTTTTTTTCATTTATTTTTGTAAACGAGTTGCAAATGGGGGGGAGAAAAAAGAAAAAACAAAACACACTACCGTGAGTAGGCTTCTGTAACGGTTCTTTATAAATAACCGCTTCTAAATTTTTCTCAAAATATTTTGTGCCAAAAAATGATGGGCTGCCGTACCCTTAACGGATTTCGGGTTTACCCACGGATTTCGGGTTATCCGCGGGTTCGGGTTCGGGTTTGAAATAAAACCCGTAAATTTTTCGGGTTCGGGTTTGGGTCAAACCCAAAATTTTCGGATCGGGTTTTGGTATGGCCAAACCCGAACCCGACCCGGCCCGTTGACAAGCCTAGGTAAAACCGAACCACGTAAAAAAATTGTGTGTGCTTTGTGTGTTTATTTGATCTTTCTTTGCTATTCTCTTGTTGTTTTGGTTGCGATTGGGTGAAGTTTGTTGTGCCATTAATACCTAAAAGATCTTGGGTTAGCTTTCGCATGTAAGATGTTCGACGAATTATTTCTTAGAACTCTTGTGATTTATAACAGTTACACTATGCTACAATGACATTTTTGTAATTCTATGCACCATCAACATGAAGGATAAGATTAATGATGATGCATATGAGGATATATGCACATTATTCAAAAGCAGGGAGATGACAGATGTAAAATTTGAGGTTGAGGGACAAGTTTTCTCTGCTCATAGAGTTATTCTTGGTGCGAGATCACCTGTCTTTAAAGCCGAATTGCCTGTTCAATGTCTGAAACAAGGATGAATTGCATAAAAATCAAAGACATGAAGTCGGAAGTTTTCAAGACTTTGCTTCATTTTGTTTGTATCTATTCACTACCTAATGATGCTGATACTAATTTGATTCAGCATTTACTTGTGGCTGTTGATCCATATGGCATAGAGGCATTGATCATGAGATGCGAAGAGAGGTTGATTGAGAATGTCTCTTTGAGCAATGTTTTAAGTTTTCTTGTGCGGAACAACACAACTTCTAAAGAGTCAAAATGGCTTGTCTTGAGTTTGCTACAGAACAGAAAAGTTTCATAAAATTAGCATTAACTGAAGAATATAGTCAAATGACACGGGATTTTCAATCCCTTCTCACGGTGTTAAGAGAGATGTTTAGTTACTCCATGGGTTTATAAGATAATTTCAAAGAATAGAAAAGACAATTGGTGATATTTTGTCCATGTTTTGTTGCATGCTTCAGTACTTGTAAGGAAGTGAATTTAGTTCTCTTTTGGTTCTTACAATAATTGACCTGTGAACTATTTTGTTTTTTATTTACTTTTTGATATTATTTATGTTTTATTTATTTTTTTGACAAAAATTGGAGAGGGTTTATAAAACCCCTCATCCAATGGTATGATTTTATTAATTCATAAAAATTTTACAGATTTTTACATTTAATCTTTCCCTTTTTTCATCTATAACACTCGTAAAAAATAAAATAAAAGCCCAAAGATGAGAGCAAAGCTCTAAACTATCCAATCCTGTTCAAAATCCGGAATTGGAAACTAGGATTCTAATTCCAGCTAACCACCCAAAATAGCAGATTACTCACGCTAGCTAGCTTCTTCTTCCCTTCGAGTAAATCGCCGCCTGATTCTTGTTCTCTCCTTAGGATTAGGACACTCTTTACTCCTTTCTCTACAATCTTCTTCTTTTTTACTCATCTTCACCATTAATGAACTGCTGAGCTTCTCTTGCGTATGGAGAGAAGTTGAAGCTTTGATTCTCAGAGCTGAACGCCTCTCTTATTTCCCTTTTCTCCTCTAAAATCTCATTTATGAGAATGTCTCCTTCATTTGCTTGATCTGAAAATAGCCTGCGACATCTCTCTCTCCATACATCGAATTGAACTAGAGAAACTAAAGATTTCAAATCTCTATCTCCTCCTTGATTTACTACAGAAGCTCCTACTTCTGTAATAGAACAATTGCTTCTTCCTTCTAGATACAGAGCACACTTAAGTAACAACCAGTGTCTCTTAACAAAATTACATTGCTCTGTTAGGTGCAAAACATTTTTCTCTTCTTGTTTACAAAGATAACATCTGTTTGCTAGTTGATAACCAATTTTCTGCCGCCAATTTTGTGTTGATAATCTTTTCTGTTTGACACACCACAAAAATATTTTAATTCTCAGTGGCAATTACAACTTCCAAATGTTATTTAATCCATTGTAAGATAATACCCCCAACAACATTGATGAATAAGCACTTTTTACTGAAAATGAGGAATTAGGTGGCCACTTACAACTAATTGAATTTGAGACAGGAACACTTCATTCAAGCAGGATTGAAGCTCTTGTAATTCTAAAGCAGCAATATTGGATATCAAATCTCTGAAAGCATCTCTAATGTTGGGAAGGTTTTTAAAAAAGGATAATGATTGGCCTCTAAAATTGGTATGAGAAAATAGAGATGGGTATTTGTCGAACAAGAAACCCTCTTGCCAATTACTGAACCAGAAGCTCACCCTGTCACCTCTTCCAGGCTTGAAAACTGAACTATGATAGAAGAATTGCAGTTCAGTTTTTACTTCCCACCAAAAGTATGAATCCCCTCTAGGCTTACTCTTATCCATGTGATCCATCAATTTTAAACCTGAAAGCAACTCATGCCAATTCAACCCTGCACCCTTATGAAAAAACTTCCAAACCCATTTCATAAGCATGACTCTATTAAACACCTCCAAGTTTAAAACTCCTAAACCTCCTCCTTTCTTGGGAGTACAAACTGTCCCATGAAACTAAATTACTACCAGATTCTGCATTATCCCTCCAAAAGAAATCCTACTAAATAATTTATTTATATTAAACAAACTATTTTCAAATATTCAAATTTATCTAAAATGATCAAAATATCTTTAGCCCTAAAATTTAAAATTTTTGGGCGTTACACATTCATTAATAAATCAAATACACATACAAATTTCTACTTCAAATTCCACAAAACAATTCAAACACAAAACCCTAAAGTACAACTTTCTAAAATCCTAAACCCTAAATTTATCCATACAACATTTACATTCTCTACATTACAATCTTTACATTGCAAACTTCAACCAATTCAGACACAATAATACATTAGCTTTTCCAATTTCAAATATTCCTAACAGCATCAAATTTTGTAACTCTCGTAATGCGCGGACCGAGTATTGCCACAGAACTATAGAAGCTCAACAAATCTGTTCAGAAGTAGAAACGTTTGGTGAAACTAATAAAAGATATATTTTTTGAAAGAGAAAAATTTTAAAATGCTGACTTAAGTGGCCAGGTACGAAACCTAGAGCAACTCCTCATCCTTGATATTGCACACTTGCATCATTAGTTCACTTATAATCCATTTACCAATCTTAGAAATAAAAATAAAAAGGACCTGATATATCAGGACGGTATATGCCGTCACACTGCAGAAAAACTTAAAAAAATATATAAACTGAAAACAAAAAGTATATAAAAATTCATTTCGGTAAAATAGTATATATTTAAAAAAATAAAAATAGTATATAAAAATATATAAACTGAAAAAACAAACAGTATATAAAATTCGTTCGGTAAATAGCATACATTTAAAAAAAAATGAAAACAATATATAGCATATATAAAAACGCGAGAAAACAGTATATAATTTCAATCCGTCGCTACAATACTCCAGTTGTGATTTCCCATTTCCCAAATATAAAAAAAAATACAGAAATAAGTAATGAATGAATAGTTGTTTTCTACTGGTATAGTGGTACCAAAGATGGTCTCAGAATTCCATGGACTGAGTTGAATTAAATATCGGCCAAACCATGACAAAATCCAGTCAAAAAGGAAAATATTGAAATAAAGGTGCAACCCTAACACTAGTTCTTCTCTCTAATGGAAAAATAAATTGAGAATTGATTTAATAAAAAAAAAATCGAGAATTGTGCTTAACTTGTAACACAACCCCTAAATTGTAAGCCACCCCCTGAATTATGCCTAAATTGCAGATGAAATCCTAATTACCCCCGCCCCAAAAAAAAACCCTAATTTCCACTAATTAACCAAAAATCAATCCAAATTCACCTAAATTTCTTCTTCTCATGCACGCAACAAATTTGCACACTGAATAGGGAGTTACCACTGAACAGTGACTGAAATAAACACATTTCTATAAAATTAATTGTGCTAAGATGAAACAGCGTTACATATATCTATAATTTGCATTAAATGAAGTACAAGCTAAACACAATTATCTGATAAAAACTAAAACAGATCAATAAATTAGACAGAAAAGAAAAAAGCGAAACACATATATCTGATGAAAAACCCTAATGGCGAGTGGAGTTGAGGCGGGGAGTTTTCTTCTTCGGTTTGGAGAAGGAGAAACGAAAGAAACAAATGAAGATGAAGGGCAAAATAGTCATGAAAAAAATTAATGGGTTTGTTAAGCAAGGGACTAATGGTATACTATTTTTAAGAATACATAAAATAAAAAAAGCTAAACTGAAAGTACAGGAGGAACTCGATATGTACAATAATAAAATACAGAGACTAAACAGGTGCATTTATCCCTAAATTTAAATCTTTTCATCTATATTAGTAAGAAAAGCCTATGGCCCACCAGCACGGTTAATTACATATTATTTAATGGTCCATGGGCCGAAGAAATCTCATTGTTAGGCCCATATATCACAAATCAAACAGTTGAATACGTTAAAATGAATAAATAAAAATTATTCATTCATGAACTTAAATTTTCAGCTGCAGGTTATATTTGGAAAATGTGTGCCAGATTGTCAATATCATATAAGCATCATGCAAATTTCATCATGTGAATTTAGTATAAAGACGACAATCTTTATTTTGTACAAATGTTACCAAACGTGCCAAATAAATTTGTTCTGTATACACAACAGTAATATTTATTTCCTTTAATTGTTGAATGTATTTAGAAAGTGTGATATTCTTCATTTCTTTGTGGGATTCTTCATTTCTTTCTTATTTATGGTGGGTTGCATTAGAAGGCATCATGGCCTATAATTTTTTTTTTAGGGACCTGATAGAACACAACGGTACTGTATTCTGACTGTTCACGACGGATCTAATAACAATATATATATAAAAAGTGAAAACAATATATAAAATAAAAAAAAAAAACAGTATATAAAATTAAAAAACAGTATATAAAAGTAAAAACATAAAAAATACATAAGAATAAACAACAGTATATAAAATGACAAAATAGTATATAAAAATGATAAAATAGTAGATAAAATAAAAAAATAACATATCTACCGTGACATCATGTTTGCACATTTTCCTTTTTTCTAGACAATAAGTACTTCATTATTTTCAAATTATTTCTTGTCCACGGCTTCTCCATTTATCTTTTGCAAACAGGGCAAGAAGGTATGAATAAGGATTACATGAATTTTACTTCATTACTTCAATCTTTCTTCCTTTTGTCCTGTTGTGTAATATTTTTATGGTTATGATCAAATTTACTTTTATTTGATTAAATTATCGCATCTGGGATTTACTATTAGCATATGTTTATATGTGTAACAATTAGCCGACAAAATCCTTAAATGAAGTCTTATAAATGCAAATTTTCAGGTAATCGTAACTTTCGAGACAAGCCTACAAGATATGTTTCTGTCGAAAATAAAATCTCAACTTTCAAGAATATCCTGCATTTGTTCTTCCGACACAAACATAGCATACACTAACGGGACAACTTACCAATTCAAATTCAACTACTCGAAAATTAAGAAGATGTGTTACGGTCAGGGTGTCACCTCCCCCACTTTCAAATCAGGGTGATATAGATGATGAGTTATATGTTTCTACCTTAATGGTTATGGAGGCAACAAATATAGCTATGGCTATGCCTCCCTGTTACTTAAGCTTCTAGATGATCATAAGGGTCTCCATGCATCATTTACTTTAGGCTTCGCTAAGCCAGATGGAATCCAAGAATTGCAGTTGAAACTTAAATGGACGTTCAAACACACCTTTAGAAACTCTGAGAGTGTTTGTGCCTTTGTGGAGACCTTAACATAACAAGATACGCATTAGAGCAACTGAATGCAAAAAATGGTTATTCTGTAGTTCTTTGCAGCATTGACCTTGAGGATAAGGTAACTGATGAATCGAATGGGCTTGTGGATATTTTGATCCAAAAATATAGGAATACATAAGGATATTTTGGTTCAAAAATAATTCTAATTCCATTAAATGTTAAAATTAACATCATAGGGGGTTTAAAAAATAATTCATTTGTCTTTGTAGAGGTTTTTGAAGGAATCTCAAGAGTGAGGGTATTTTTGATAATTTCCAAAAAAGTTGGGGGGTTTTCAAAGAATTTCTCTTTATTCATTTATAAGATGTCTTATCAGGAAGCGTTCAGGGAATGCGAATTAGCTTTAATTTCTTGATTTAGATTTAAATAGACTGGAAAGTTGATTTTTGTCAAAACTTGCTCCATACAGAAATTATGGAGAGGTAAATTTTAAGAAGCACCCAGACAAATACTAGAGACATTTTAAGGATTGCTGAGAGCAACTCTCATTTTGCAAACAATTTATAAGGAAAAATAATAATATTTTCATGTAAATAGCACATTGTTAATAATGGTTAAGAAATATGAAAAATGTGATTTAAAGGGAACAATGTCTTGAAAGAAGGGACACAAAATTAGGTATTAACAATTTTTTTACTTCTACAAATATTTACTGACAAAAAATTCAGAAGTTATGCCTCTTAAAACTATACTACAACTATAAATATATATAAATGAGCATAAAAATTCTATTTAATTTAGTTATAGCAATATACAATTTTTTATTCATAGGCCAATATAATCACATAGAAGATTGCACTGCTACGATTAAACTTACACAAAAAAAACTACGGTAGCTTGGAAAATCTCCATCTTGGCGTCACAAAACATTTCCCTTCTATATAATTAAGAAGAAAGAAAATTCCCACCATACCCCCTCTATCCCTATTATAAACCTCTCGTAGCACGTGAATCATAATATAACTCCTCAAATTCCTCTCCATACAAAACATAAGCTCCTGCCCTAACTCTAACTTAACCAAATAAAAACATAAAAAAAATACTAAGTCACAAACACATACTAGACCGACCAACCAACATAATGTCTAAGGAGGAAAACTTAGAAGAAATTGAGAGTGCGAAGACGCCATACAAGGAAACATCACCGGCCCGTTTCCTCGACACGAGCGACCTTAGCAAGTGGTCTTTTTACCGTGCCCTAATAGCCGAGTTTGTCGCATCACTTCTCTACCTTTACATCACCATTGCTACAGTCATTGGTTACAAGAACCAGAGTCAGGCTCAGGCCTGCACTGGAGTGGGCTTTCTAGGCGTCGCTTGGGCTCGTGGAGCATCAATTTTTGTTCTAGTCTATTGTACCGGTGGCATATCTGGTATATATATCTCTATAATTTGTCGAACCATACATACACCAAAAAGAACAAATAGTTACACACACAAGAACCTCAAGAAAGGCCTTTATGCTTTTAAAGTTTTAAACCTTAAAACTCAATGTTAGATGACCATGCAAAATGCGCAAAATATCTTAAGCTACAGAGAGATATGTATTATTACAAGATGGATCCCTTTTGTTTCCTTTTTCATTTACTAGTGATAAGTAAAATATGATTTGCTAATAAATATTTTCCACATCATATCTTCAATTACTTGTTGAGAATCATGTTTCACTTACTAACTCTCAACTCTTCCCTCTTTCATCAAATTCAGATACAGGTCACATAAACCCCACCGTAACATTCGGGATTCTAATCGCGAGAAAACTCTCTCTCATACGCGCATTATTATACATCATAGCGCAGTGTCTTGGTGCAATATGTGGTGCTGGAATAGTAAAAGCCGTCATGAAGCATCCATATGACTCACTCGGCGGCGGTGCCAACTCGGTCTCTGACGGATACTCGAAAGGAGCCGCCCTGGTAGTATTTTTTTTTGGAAAACTAGGTTTTTGTTCCTTTACCGATTGGTTTCATGGTTTTCATAGCGCATCTTGCAACAATACCGATAACTGGCACTGGTAGTAGCCCGGCAAGAAGTTTGGGGGTGGCGGTGATCTACAACCAAAAGAAGATTTGGGATGAACAGGTAAGAAATTTTCTTGTAAATCTTTTATATATATTTCCTTTTAGAAATATTATTTTTCATAAATTTACTTAATGTACCTTGTAACTAATCATTTTTAATAATAATATATAGTGGATATTTTGGGTGGGGCCATTTTTGGGAGCTGTGGCAGCGGCAGCGTATCACAAGTTTGTGCTGAGAGGAGAATTTGTCAAGGCTTTGGGTTCTTTCAGGAGCACTACCAGAGCATGAAAATGAAATTAATTTGTTTGAGGTTTTTAATTAATTAAATATCTTATGTTGTGATTTTATTGTGTGCTTCTGTGATTTATGCTTTTTCTTAATTTGGTTTGTAATAAAGAACAATAATCTGCCTTGGATTGTGATAAGTTTTTTGTGTGAAGCTGATGATGCTGTCTGTATGTTTGGTGTAAAAGGAATGTTTGTTTTTTCTAAATGACTTAATGCCCCTATTTTCCTTGTTTTTTATATGGAGTGAGTTCATAGATGATTTTGACTTGTTTCTGTAGCTGATGTTCTGTAATGTAAAATTCCTTCTTTTTATGGAATTATTTTGATTTCTTTTTCTAGGAAGAAATTATTTTGCTTCAACTTTTACAAAACTATATGCCTTTGAGAAGGAGAGAGACAGATCTAGAGCTAGCAATGATCGCCAAGGAGGAGGAGAGCGACAGAGCTAGAACTAGCGAGGAGAAGGAGAGCGACAGAGCTAGCGCTGCGCTAGAGAGTGGAAGAGGTAGATGGTGCAATCGGATGGTGGGGGGGGGGGGGGGGGGGGGGGGGGGGATAACGGAGCAAGAGCGACTTATTACGTGGAAACAACAAGACCGCCACATTAGCCGTCGGGCTGTGGTCGGTCAACGACTTATTGATTAACTATACTAAACATGTTACACCCCAGACCCATTTTCGATCCGAGGTATAACGGTCGTATTATCTGGATATACGACACTAAAAATCGTATTACAGCGAAACTTTACAAGGAATAATAAAAATCAAGTATCTATATTTATTTTTACATTTATGTTCTATTTATTTTAGTCGAGATATGACAACGCTCAACCCGATGCCCCGAATAACTGAATCTGAAATCTGAATGGAGGGAAAAAAGGGAGTGAATACAAAACTCAGTAAGGATATACTTCGCACACATTAAAAAAATAATAGTATTTTCAATAAATAAATATTTGATCAAATTGTAATAAATAGAAATATATGTAATTTTTTTTTATATTGGGATATCGATTTCTCATTCTACTTTTGCACACACATTAGATCATGCTTCATGACATCGAGTACATTCACAGATACAAGTTTTTTCGAGTTCGTTATTGGGTGATTCGACGGCAATAGCTACTCACCTAGTAAGTACGGCCTATTGCCTTGATCATAATCAGTGGTCTTGACTTTCACCTACCAAGTACGGCTGAATTGACCTTAACTATTTTATTTTTCTCAACATCACATATTTATACCATAAAATAATTATCTCTCAAAAATATATTATTGTTACTATGTAATATTCTATTTTCATAAATAAATAAAATATTATGTATGATTAATATAAGCTCAAATAAAAATATAATTCATATCACATATATTTAATAATATCAAAATAATTTAAAAATCATAAACGTATTTGAGAGTAAAATCATTTACTTTTGAATTAACATGAAATAGTTAATCGATCCTTCAAAATTGATCGGACACTTTGAATTCTTGGTCCAACATATCCTCACCGAAATCGTGAAGAATATAGTGAGATGACACGGGATTTTCCCTCCCTTCTTGTGAAGCTAAGAGAGATGCTTGTTTAGTGGCACCTTGGATTTATAGGATATTTCAGAGTTAAAAGAGAACTTTGGTGGCCTCTCTCTATATTTTGTTACGTAAATATGTGGAAGTGAATTTACTTTTCTTTCCCTTTTTTTCTTAAGAGAAGTGATATGTGAATCATCTTGTTTTCTTCTTTCTTTGATATTATGTATATGTTGATATTTCCTTTTTCTCTGGTCATATTTACAGCAAAAAGTGAGGTTTTAAATCATACTGGCATAATATGAAACAGAAGCAATAGAACAAAGTCCAGACGGTAGACAATTTGACTCAGCCTAAACCACGCCCTATTCATCCCAACTAATACTTAATTAAATGGGAAGATTTCCACTTATTTGAAACAAACCAAAACAAGCAAAACACAAAATAGTGGGTGATCAAGCTTTCAAGTTTTTCGATCAACCGGTAATTTTTTTGATAATATTCTTTGAATCTTTGATATCGCCATGAGATTAGGTGTGTCAATGGATCTCCAAAATCCGATAACCCGATCCGAATCCATATGAATGGATTCGCATATGGATCTTTAAAATATACCCGAAACCAAAATGGATCCGCATATGGATTTTGAAGAAGATCCGTTAGCTTATCGGGTTTGAACTTGGATCTTATTAGATCCAAATCTGAAACCCGATATGAATCCGATAATGATATACATATATAAGTTTGTATATATAGTATAAAAAATATAGACTATTTATTTGTTAATTTTAGTATTGCATAATTTATGAAATAACAAAAATAATAAAATGAAATATGTCAATGAGTATAATAGACAAAAAATTCAACATGATTCACATAACATATATGGTGTTAAACAAGAGTGAAAAAAAATTCATCTAAGATTTTTTATATACTTATGTGTAAATTATGTTCAAAACATCATAATAGAATCCGATACCCAATCCGAAACCCGTTAGTTAATGGATTTGGATCCGCATATGGATCTTGATTTTCTCAATGGATTTGGATTCGCATTTGGATCTTCTAAACTTCAAATGGATTCGCATATGGATATTGCATGGATCCGATCTGAATCCGATCCATTGACACCCCTACATGAGATATACCTGAAGAATTCCATAGCTGACATTGTTGTATTATTTTATTAAATAATACATAAATTTTAAAACGTAATTATTAAATATATATCAATAATTAACGGAGAGCATACCAAAATATACATACATACATATATATATATATATATATATATATATATATATATATATATATATATATATATATATATATTTAATAAATGAGGAAATAAATAAATAATCCTCATTGGCCATTGGGCATTTATTTTATATTGAATATATAGAAACTTATTAACAGAAAGGGTAATTGGAGATACTAATCAAAATAATTTAATGGGCCCATTTTGTCTCTCTCCATTCCCTAGTTAATTTCGGTTTTTTCTTAATATATAAGCAAGAGAAATCAATATTCTAAGAACTCTCCACTTTTTCTCCCTCTCGGTTGAAAACATTATCAAATTGCAAAGAGAAATTAAATATTCTTTCTTCCACAAAATTAACAATTCAGTCTTCTACTTGGTTGGAAAATTCGGTGCACTGTTTCATTTCTTTCGAAGTGGACGCCATCCGCTCCGTGACTGTGCTACCGGTGTGGATTCGAGATTAGGCTTGAGGTGTAGAACCTTGGAGGCAGATCAGTGATATTCCCGGCACAAGAGGGCACAATCTTCCTTTAAGGTGCCACTAAACAAGCATCTCTCTTAGCTTCACAAGAAGGGATGGAAAATCCCGTGTCATCTCACTATATTCTTCACGTAATGCTAACTTTATAAAATTCTCCTGTTGTGTCACAAACTCAAGACAATCATTTTTTAGCTTACCTAAGTTGTATCGTTCCGCACAAATAAGTAAACTCAAAACCATCTCCAAAGAAATACTCTCAATCAACTTCTCCTCACATCTTTTATCAAATCCACTACACCATACCGATCAGCAGCCACAAGTAAATACTGAAACATATCAGCATCAGCATCATCAGGCAATGAACACATGTAAACAAAACGAAGCAAAGCCTTGAAGACTCCAGGCTTCATATCTTTGATTTGTATGCAATCCATCTTCATTTCAGACATGGAACCATACAACTCAGCCTTAAAAACGGGCGATCTCGCGCCAAGGATAACCTTATGGGCAGATATAATCTCTCCCTCAACCTCAAATTTCACATCAGCCATCTCCCCACTTCTCCATAACTTGCTAATGTCCTCAACAACCGGCAATTTATCGATCACCTTATCCTTCATGTTAATAGTGCACGAAACTACAAAAAACCCATTTGTCACATATCTTTCCTCTAAGGCGCTCCTCTTTATAAATCTAGGAAATCCACAACAACTCTCCAAGGTTTTAAACGTCTGATTGAACCTACTTTGTACCATCTCCATTCCATGGGTCCCATCACCCTTGATGATGCCAAAAGCGATTGATAAATTGAGACCACGAAACATTAAAACCTCGGATTTAAGAAGCCCAAGAAAGAGGGAAGAATATTCACCGTCATTATCTTCCCTAGGGTGACCTTTAGGGTAGAAATTGATAACCCATTGATATCCCTCGGATTTGAAGGTGGGAGAGATGATGCATTGGCCGATATCCATGTCCTAAATTTTGGAGTAGTTGATTATGAATCGGTGAGCTGACCCGTCGGTGCGTATGATGTCTCGATCGGCACGTATGGACTCCATTCTTACAAGTTCTTGAGACTGCCTGAAAGAAAATTGGAGTTCAGATTTTGCTTTGGGAATTTGATCAAACACTTGTTGCACGTGAGAGTATAATGATAATATCAAACCGATTGGACTGTCAAGTTACCAGCAAGAAGGTAAAGGAAGAGTTATAATATTCTTGGTGCCAAATAAGTGACAAAAATTTAGAATAGAAAACGGACAGTTATTTCCTGGTAAAGTTAGAAGACAACAAAATAAAGACATCAAAAGATATCAGATAGGCCACTATTGATGTTGCTATTGCTATACCCTAGTAAAGAATATAATTTACAATGAATTACAGCCTAATTTCGTAATTACGTGCCTAATTTTTACCAAACGATCGAAAACAAGGTTCTGAGCGATTCTCATTCTCAAAGAAAAGTTAAGAAAAAAGAAACATAGGCGATTCTAACCTTCTTACCCAAAATGCAAATGGAAATTGGAGCAGGAGAAGATCACTCGTCAGCTGTCCTACTCAACTCTTAATCTGGGGTTCGTTTACTGAAGTGAAGAAACAAATCATACGATTTTAATTGACGAGTCTAACTTGTTTTAGGCCTTGGCCCAATCTTAGCCCAGATTTAAGCAGGCTAAGTTGAGTGAGTAATTCTGTTCTTTTCGAAAGAATACTAGTGGTAATTAGTTTTAATAATTTTAATTTTAACATTAGGGCATAATAATTTTCTCAGCCTAAATATAAGCAGGCGTAGTTAAGTAATTATGTTTTTTTCGAAAGAATGATGGTGATTGTTAATTTTAATAATTTTAATTTTTACGCCCAAGTTACCAACCATAATGCTATAAAAAAATTATGTTTTTACAATGTAAAGCTGTTACTACACATATAATAATAAAACAAGAAGACATCGCAAATAATTCATAGTCTAATTGATATAACATATGGGAAATTGGAAATCATGGGGGGGCGTGTAGCGATCCTGTATCGACGGATTAAAATTATATATTATTTTTTTACATTCCTATATATGTTATATACCATTTTCATTTTTTTTAATATATACTGTTTGTTTTCAGTTTATATGTTTGTATATACTATTTAATAGAATGGATTTTTGTATATTATTTGTTTTCAGTTCATATGTTTGTATATACTGTTTTCAGTTTTTATATACTGTCGCTACAGTAACGTCATACAGTATCAGCTCCCATAACATATTACATGATGTTAAAAAGCATAAGTTTAATTATTAAGTTTCGGCAAACACAATTATTGTGGATTGTAATGCCTATAAAATAAAGTAAACCGACAAAAAACAAGAAAGAAAATGAAGAATAATACTTACCTAATTAATTACATATTTGAAGGAAATAAACAAATAGTACATATATGAAAAAATACAAATGTTACTATTGTCAATAAAAAATTTGCAACATGACAAAATTAAATGCTTAATTTTTTCTGAATCACATCTTACCAGCTTGACTAAGTGACATTCATTTCTTCGAATTTGTATTGTAGCATATGTTAATGTAGATCTCAATATCCCATGTTAACCGATCATGATAGTTGTACTAAAAATTCTCGCCTTCAAATGGACGAGTTCGTATCTTCTGCTACCGTGATTTAGCTGCCAGATGGAAGTGGGGCCCCCTTCAAATGGACGCACCAGATGTTCCCACGATTTGGCTTCACCGTTGGCAGCTAAATCACGGTAGCAGAAGATTCGAACTCTAAATTGACATTATGAAATTGATATCATGCTGATATGATATTTGATAATTTCGCACTCACCCTGTAGCCGACAATAAAAGTTCACAAATGCATGATTTTTAGTTATTTTAATTCATCTGTATTAAATTTATTTTATACTTATTTATGTTTAATTACATGAAAGATATAAGAGATTAACATGTTAAAAGATAAGTTTCCATATATAACCCATCAAATATTATTCAAAAACTTTATAAAAAAATATATTATTAAAAAACCCACTAACGCACTTCGAAGATAAAAATTTCGCCACAGATGAAGAAAAAAAAAAGATTTGAAATTCTACTTCATGGTTAATATGTTAATTTGTTATGAATATAATTAATATGGATGTCCAATACTTGACTCCTAAGAAAAGATAAATTAGGAAATGCTTGTAAGAATGGAAGGAGTTATGGCAGGGTATTTACTACTGTATATTCTATTGTATTTAGGTTAGATTATTTTTTTTATTGTAATTCTAAATCAGACAAGAGATTTCTTGGCCAGCACTCATCCTCTACTATATAAATAAAGCAGTGATTATTGTATTTCTTAATCCATAATTTAATACATAATTTTCTCATTCCAATTCTCTGTTTATTGTTCTTTGTTCTTTTATTTTATAACAAAATTCACTATTAATTGACAGGAGATGAAAATTTCATTTTTTTCAAAGACAGAATTCAACGACAAATCGCCCACGCCAACACTCGCCATCCACTCTAGGGGATTCTCTTAGCCAACAAGATAGGATCTAATCTATCATTAGTGAATATATTAGGTCTCTGCTATGCATTGAGTGGTTGTTGGTCCTCCCTTATGTATCTTGTTTCTTTCCTATTTTTTTTTTCAAGAAAATATATGTAAATATTTTTGTACACTAAATTTTTAATATTTAATGGTATCTTAGAAGATTATATAAACTTCTGAAGCTTAAAAAAAAAAAAAAATCAAACTGAACTAGGGAGAAACAGATGCTCCATACAGAAATTATGGAGATGTAAATTTTAATAATCACCCAGACAAATACTAGAGACACATTTTAATGATTGCTGAGAGCAACTCTCATTTTGGAAACAATTTGTAAGGAAAAATAAGAAGGGACACTATATTTGACACAAAATAGCGTATTAACATTTTTTTAATTCTGAAAATATTTATTGACAAAAAATCAATAGTAATGCCTCTTAAATCTATACTATAGTTATAAATATATATAAATGAGCATAAACATTCTAGTTAATTTAGTTATATCAATATACAACAATGTATTCATATGCCAATATATATTCACATAGAAGATTGCACCGCTTAATTCGTAAAACATACCCAAAAAAACTATTGTAGCTTGGAAAATCTCTATCTTGGCGTCACAAAACATTGCTCTTCTATATAATTAAGAAAAAAGAAAATTCCCACAATACCCATCTATCCCTATTATAAACCTCTCGTAGCACATGAATCGTAACATAACTTCCTCAAATTCCTCTCCATACAAAACATAAGCTCCTACAAACTCAACTTAACCAAATAACACATAAATACAAAAAAAAAAAAAAAAAATACGAAGTCACACACACACTAGAATAACCAACCAAACAATGTCTAAGGAGGAAACCCTAGAAGAAATTGAGAGTGGCAATAAGCCATACAAGGACCCATCACCGGTCCATTTCCTCGACACGAGCAAACTAAGCAAGTGGTCTTTTTACCGTGCCCTCATAGCCGAGTTTGTGGCGGTACTTCTCTTCCTTTACATCACCATTGCTACAGTAATTGGTTACAAGAACCATAGTCAGGCTCAGGCATGCACTGGAGTTGGCTTTCGACTTTTTTTTTGAAGTGGCAACAAAAAAAAAAAATTAATTAAGAGAATGATCTAGTTTTGAAAATATTTGCATAAGTAGCCTTTTTGAAGTAGTTTCGCCAAGTAGTGGGGCGAAACACAGGGAAATGAGGTTACGGTCGAAAATGCGCTAATCAAGGCTGGTTTCGCGCAGTGGTCGGGCGAAACACACTATTTTCCTGATTCCCCCCCCCCCCCTCCCCCGCTAACAACGCTTGATCAGTTTCCGAAAAAAAAAATTCTACAGTCTATTTCGCCCCGTCGTGGGGCAGAACACCTATTATACATATTGTGGGCTTAACTCACAAAATTTGAGTCCATATTATACGAAATAGTCTGTTTCGCCAGCTCACTGGACGAAACAGTTGTACCTCCAGCCAAAACAAAAAAATGAAAAAGCCTAAAAAGGGGGAAAATTGAAAACAGATTTTTTATTCTTTTTACATGGAATAAAATAAATCTGAAGACAATAAAATGATAATAAATAACTTATTATTATTTAGAATTTCTTTTTCACATTAAAATGACAACTCTGTTTTTTTAGTAGATAACATTGATTTAACATGTTAGGGTATAGATGGAATCTCAGTTTTTTTAGGTATAGAGTTATGATTCAGATATAGAGTACTAGAGAATATTTACTTTTTCAGATTGAAATGACAATTTAGCTTTTTTTAGTGGGTAACATTAATTTAACATGCTAGAATATAGGAGGAATCTTAGTTTTTTTAGATATAGAGTTTAGAGTTCAGAAATAGGGTACAGAGAATATTTACTATTTCATATTGAAATGACAAGTTAGTTTTTTTTTTAGTTGGTAACATTGATTTAACATGCTAGAATATAGGTGGAATCTCAAATTTTTTAGGTATATGATTTAGATTTTTATTTAAAGAGTCCTCTTATTATACTTGATCATCAAAAAATCAAATCGCAAAAGTCTCTCTTGCAAACTTCTTCTCTTTCTATCTTTCTCCTTATCAAGAAAATGCCAAAAAGTTCTGAAATTTTTCTATATTACAATGGTCAAATTGTTCAAGATTCGAACGGATACAATTACTATCCACAGGAAGTTGTTTTTCTCCCGTGTAGTAGAAATAGAAATTATTATAGATTGTGTTTAGAAATTTATGCTACAACCGGTTGGCCTAATAGTGACGATCTTAAAATTAGTGGTAGGTTTCCTTACCGTATAAATGATTGTTTGTATTTTATGATAGTAAAATTTTTGAATGATTCACAGTTAGCTAGTTTTACTCAGTACATCAAATATGGTGAACACGGTTGGCCTGAATTAGAAATATACGTTGAACGCATCCAAAGTAGAGAATCCTATGTAGAAACTAGTAGTAGATCAAATGTAGCTTTTAATGATGACGAGCTTGAGAGGTTAGAACATGTAATAAATCGTGATGAAGATGAAGTGCCAAAACTGGAAGAAGGCGACGAAGATGAGTTTGAAAATGTTGAAGAGGACGAATATGATGAAGATGAAGTGCCAGAAATAGAAGAAGGCGACGAACCAGAAATAGATATTATAAACAATTACACGGAAGTGGGTGAGATGGTTAGTGTAGGAACTTTTGGTACTCCTCCGGCGAAAGAGTTTGAAGTTACTACTTTGTGGGGAAAAGCGAAAATCGATATCTTGTAAGGTAAGAGCATGCATGTGAGTGGCGTTGATAGTTTGTATGAGGGACAAACATTCGACACGAAAGCAGAACTACAATCGGCCGTAAAATTATACAGCGTCATGCATCACCGAGAATTTGTAGTCTTCAAATCGAACAAACGCTCCACACCGTAGTCTGCAAGCTATAAGATGATCGCGCTGGCTGTGATTGGAGGCTGTATGCATGCAAAAATAAACGACATGTGTTTGAGATTAAAAAATTTACACAATCACATGTATGTGTTAATCGACAACCTGACAATGACCACAAACAATTAACAAGTGCATTTATTGCGGGGCTAATTCTAGATGTCGTTATAGCGGATTTAGCAATTAAATCAGTAACTCCAGTGGAAACCGTCAAATTAAAATTTGAATATACCATATCATATTGGAAGGCTTGACACGCAAAGCAACACGCACTTAGATTCTTATTTGATGATTGGAAGGGGCATATAATTTGTTTCCTGAATTGATGACTTTCTGGGTGTCGTTTGCACTTTTGGAGCATCAATTTTCATTATGGTGTATTGTACCAGCGGCATATCTGGTATATAATACCCTATAATTTGTCAAACACACACACCAAAAAAGAACAAATTAATAGTTACACACATAAGAACCTTAAGAAAGGAAGGTGTATGTACTTTTAAAGTTTTAATACTTAAAACTCAATGTTAAATGACCATGCATAGTAAATGCGCAAAATATCTTAAGTTACACAGAGAGAGATATTGTTACAAGACCGAACCCTTTTGTTTCCTGTTTTCATTTACTAGTGATAAGTAAAATATGATTTACTAATAAATTAATATTTTCTGGATTATATCTCTAATTACTTGTTGAGAATCATGTTTCATTTACTAACTCCCAACTCTTCCTTTTTTTCATCAAATTCACATACAGGAGGTCACATAAACCCCGCCGTAACAATCGGGCTTCTAATCGCGAGAAAACTCTCTCTCATACATGCGCATTATTATACATCATAGTGCAGTGCCTTGGTGCATATGTGGTGCTCGAATACTAAAAGCCGTCATGAAACATCCATACGACTCACTCGGTGGCGGTGCCAACTCGGTCTCTGACGGATACTCGAAAGGAGCCGCCTTGGGTGCTGAGTTGATGGGCACTTTCATTCTTGTCTATACTGTTTTATCTGCTACTGATCCAATCGTACTGCTCGTGACTCTTTCGTACCGGTATGTGTGTTTCTTTTCTACTTTTACAGTTTGAGTTGTATACTGACTCAATATATAGCATGTTATAAGAAATGAGATGAAATATACTTTTTAGAGGTGATATATATTTTTTTTTGGAAAACTAGGTTTTTGTTACTTTACCGATTGGTTTCACGGTCTTCATAGCGCATCTTGCAACAATACCGATAACTGGAAGTATTAACCCGGCAAGAACTCTGGGGGGGGCGGTGATCTACAACCAAAAGAAGATTTGGGATGAACACGTATGAAATTTTCTTGTAGATCTTTTATATATATTTCCTTTTAGAAATATTGTTTTTCATAAATTTACTTAATGTACCTTGTAATTAATCATTTTTAAAAATAAAATATAGTGGATATTTTGGGTGGGGCCATTTTTGGGAGCTGTGGCAGCGGCAGTGTATCACAAGTTTGTGCTGAGAGGAGAATTTGTCAAGGCTTTGGGTTCTTTCAGGAGCACTACCAGAGCATGAAAATGAAATTAATTTTTTTGTGGTTTTAAATTAATTAAATATCTTATGTTGTGATTTTATTGTGTGCTTCTGTGATTTATGTTTTTTCTTAATTTGGTTTGTAATAAAGAACAATAATCTGCCTTGGATTGTGATAAGTTTTTTGTGTGAAGCTGATGATGCTGTCTGTATGTTTGGTGTAGAAGGAATGTTTGTTTTAACTAAATGACTTAATGCCCCTATTTTCCTAGTTTTTTATATGGTATAGGGCTTTTACTACAAATATACTAATAAAACAATAAAACATCTCAAATAACTCATATAGCATATTACATTTACATATGTAGTTAAAAATTATAGATTTAATTTTCAAGTCTCGGCAAAATTCAAACACAATGATTGTGGGTTGTAATGCCTAAAGTAAATCGACAAAAAATAAGAAAGGAAATGAAGAATGGTACTTACCTAATAAATTACACATTTGAACGAAATAAATAAATATTACATATATGAAAAAAAGACAAACATGTTACTGTTGTCAATAAAAAATTTGCAACATAACAAAGTAAAGGCTTATTTTTTTTCTGAATTACATCTTACCAGTTTGGCAGCTTGAATAAGTGGCATTCATTTCTTCGAATTTTTATTGTAACATGTTAATGTAGATCCATCATGACAGCTGTACTAGATATTCTCGCATTCATACTAAATTGACATGATGTAATTGATATGATGCAGATATGACATTGATAGTTTGGCACTTATATAAAATAATTTTTTCAAAAATCACCCCTGCAGCCGAAAATTTATGTTCACAAATGCATGATTTTTAGATATTTTAATTCATCTGTATTAAATTTATTTTATACTTATTTATGTTTAATTACATGAAAGATATAAGAGCTGAACCTGTTAAAAGATAAGTTTCCATATATAACCCATCAAATATTATTCAAAAACTCACTAAGGCACTTCGAAGATTCAAATTTTGCCACAAATGAAAAAAAAGGATTTGAAATTTTACTTCATGGCTAGCTAATATGTTAAATTCACTATAATTGATACGGAATTGGAAATTTCATTTTTGTCGAAATCAGAATTTATAACACCAAACTTAATTTTTTTTTTTTTTTTTTTGAGAATTGCTCAATAAGCGATCGCTTATTGTTACTTATATTAATAGAAAGTAGCAATTACATGATAATAACGAAAAATAAAATAAAAATAATTCTAAAAGAGTTCTAGCCATAAAGATTAAGGAGACTAGTCTCTTAATTAGAGAAGGAAATAAATTGAAAATAAGATTATCTCCAGAGTATTTAGAAAATTTAAAATGGACGCATCTTGACACACATAGCAACTCAAACATTCGATTAAGCCATGGAAGGACAGGAATGGGGGGAGGAAGTTCAAACAAGATTAGCATCATTAGGCATTAGTAATAAGTTATAGGACTTACGCCTCCTTTTTTTTCTACACTTAATCAATTTTTGAATTTCTACAATGTAAATATTTAGATGTAATGCTACTATTTAATTCAATACAACCTACCTAAGCAAACATTTACCTTTCAAAAAAATTACAAACGTGCCAAATTGTGAGCAATTGACCAATCTTTATCTGAGTCTCATGTGTACTTCTCCTGTTATTTAATTTGGTCTTATAAGGGTCATTTATTCTTTTATTTTTCTGTACAGTCTCTTATTTTTCTTTTCTTGAGTCATATTCCATTAAAATGATCGTTGCAGCTTGTAACTACATTTTATTCAATGGAGCTTATGTGTGTTTTCTAGAGAATGCCATAATTTAATATAAAAAAAACAATTATTGTGGGTTGTAAAGAATAATACTTACCTAATTAATTACACGTTTGAAGGGAATAAACAAATATTACATACATGAAAAAAATACAAATGTTACTGTTGTCAATAAAAAATTTGCAACTTAAAAAATTATTTACTCATGAATTTATACATCTCATAACTTAAATTAATCGATTTGCACATAACAAAATTTATATTCTAAAGACTCTAATCCTTACATGATTTCGACAATCATTATATTTTCTTTGAAACAATAGACAATTCTAAGAGGAATTATCTTAATTAATTAAAATTTGAATTATTTTTTTTTTGTCTTTAACAGATGAAATTTAAGATTGTTCTAAATATAAGAAGCTTATTTTAGAAGACAATAAGCTTTAAAAATTGATATTTTAATAGTTTACTAAAACTTCTATTTTTCACAGCATTATACCATTTACTACTAATATAAATAATTACAATGAATGAGTGATGGATACATCATTTTAAGTAAATATTAGTAAAAATAACAATGTAAAATTTTTTTTTTTTACCTTTAAGTTCATGCTATTTTTGTTTGGCCCCCCAGAGATGGTACAAATCGGATATAGTATGACTTCTCATAAATTGTCTTGTATCCCAAACACATTAAATATATTGATTTCATTTTCACAAAAGATCCTAATTACTTTAAAGCTGTCTTCCATTTTGTCTTCTCTTCACCTCTTCACTTCTGCGTTTTCTTTCTATTTTATCCGTTCTCTTGTAACTCCATTAGTGGAACACCAGAAAAAAAATCATTCAATTAACAATTCTAGACTAAGCAGAATTCATGGTGGGGGGGGGGGGAGGCAGGCCCCTCCCTAGCCCCCCTTCGAATCCGCCCGTGTTCATTTCTTCGAATTTGTATTGTAACATGTTAATGTAGATCTCATGTTAATCGATCATGACAATTGTACTAGAGATTCTCACCGTCATATTCAATTGACATGATGAAATTGATATGATGCTGATATAATATTTGATAATTTCGCACTCACCCTGCAGCCGACAATAAACGTTCACAAATGCATGATTTTTAGTTATTTTAATTCATTTGTATCAAATTTATTTTATATTTATTTATGTTTAATTACATGGAAGATATAAGAGATTAACATGTTAAAAGATAAGTTTCCATATATAACCCGGCCATCAAATATTATTCAAAAACTTTATATAAAAATGTATTATTAAAAAACTCACTAACATGGGCGGATGTAAGTGGTGGCATAAGGGGGCATGCCCCCCCTATAAATTTGAAAATTTTATTTTAGTCCTTTATGATTTCACTTAATTAGTCCTTACATCTTAATATTTGGCCCCTCTCATGGATGACAAAGTGAATATATTGAATGCATAACAAGAATATTATGGTTATATAACTAAAACAAAAAAGTTAACACAAAAAGATTGTCTATCACTCACAGTTACATCTCTTTTAATTAAAATAATTCTTTATGGCAGACGTTAAATGAACATACAAATTATACTAAACTGATTAATATAGTCCATTGAATTTGTACGAGATATCTTAAAAACTCACTACATGATATGTATGATGAGAAAAAGATATAAGAGTTGTAGGTCTTGGTAATGTAGACAATTTAATTCTTACACTTATCATCTTAAAAATTTCAATATATTATATCGATTATTTTATTTATCCAAATTACTATATATTGTTCAAAGATATTAAATATAAATAATTGTTTTCAATTACACATAAAATTTACCTTTTTAACTTCTTTTTTTAAATTAAAATTTGAAAATTATGTATATCTTATAAGGTTCTGGTAGTAGTTATGTTTAAATTCCAAACTATAACTATTTTATTCAATAATAAAGTTTTATAATATTATTTTTTTGTTAAATTAGTATACTTTGTTTGAATCTACTCTTGCATGTAAGATTGAATTATGATTAAGCACTAAGTTATACTTTATAACGATTATGTAAATTATTAAATTGGACCAAATTATAGAGAATATTTTTTTAGTTATTAAATACATAAAGTTTTGTAGACAAATTATTTAAAATGAGAGATTCTGAATCATTCTTTTCAAAATAGATGATGCGCTAAACAAAAAAAGAAGTATATTAGATGTTTTGTCTTTGACACGTCTCGGTCTCGGCCCCCCTTATAATTTATTTCTGGTTCCGCCCCCGCTCACTAACGCCCTTTGAAGATAAAAATTTCGCAACAAATGAAGAAAAAAAAAGATTTCAAATTCTACTTCATTGTTAATATGTTAAATTCACTATTAATTGATACGGATCTGAAAATTTCAATTTTTTCAAAGACAGAATTCAACGACAAATGTATCATTAGTGAATGTATTAGGTCTCTGCTATGCATTGAGTGGATGCTGGCCCTCCCTTGTGTATCTTGTTTCTTTCCTTCTTTTTTTTTCAAGAAAATGTCTGTAAATATTTTTGTACACTTAATTTTTATTATTTAATGGTCTCCTAGAAAGGCTATATCGACTTTTGAAGCTTCAAAAAAAAAAATTTGAACTGAACTAGGGAAGGGAATACAGATGCTGAACCTACTTTGTACCGTCTCCATTCCATGGGTCCCATCTCCCTTGATGATGCCAAAAGCGATTGATAAATTGAGACCAAGAAACATTAAAACCTCGGATTTAAGAAGCCCCAGAAAGAGGGAAGAATATTCACCGTCATTATCTTCCCTAGGGTGACCTTTAGGGTAGATATTGATAACCCATTGATATCCCTCGGATTTGAAGGTGAGAGAGATGATGCATTGGCCGATATCCACGTCCTTAATTTTGGAGTAGTTGATTATGAATCGGTGAGCTGACCCGTCGGTGCGTATGATGTCTCGATCGGCACTTACGGACTCCATTCTTACAAGTTCTTGAGACTGCCTGAAAGAAAATTGGAGTTCAGATTTCGCCTTGGGAATTTGATCAAACACTTGTTGCACGTGAGAGTATAATGATAATATCAAACCGATTGGACTGTCAAGTTACCAGCAAGAAGGTAAAGGAAGAGTTATAATATTCTTGGTGCGAAACAAGTGGCAAAAATTTAGACTAGAAAACGGGCAGTTATTTCCTGGTAATAAAGGCATCAAAAGATATAAGATTGGCCACTATTGATGTTGCTATTGCTATACCCTATTAAAGAATATAATTTACAATGAATTATAGCCTAATTTTGTAATTACGTGCCTAATTTTTTACCAAACGATCCAAAACAAGGTTCTTATAGATTTTCATTCTCAGAGAAAAGTTAAGAAACAAGAAACATAGGCGATTCTAGACTTTTTTTTCAAAATAACATCTGTACAAAATAAAAATTAACTAATTAGCACCCATATAAAAATAATTAAGTATCTAACACTATCGCCAGACTTTTTGGCGGTAGTGAGTCACTACCGCCAAGCCCTCTGGTGATAGTGTCTATTTTCCTTGATTTTATCAGCGAAATTTTAACTCGCCCTTAAACAGACTAAATTACTGTTAAATTAGTGAATTAACGACTACCACCAGAGGGAATGGCTGTAGTGTGTATTTTCTTATTTTCTTCCCCCGTTTGCAACCCGTTTACAAAAATAAATGAAAAAAAAATTACAATATTGCCATTACTGCCAGATGCCCTAGCGATAGAGGTTAATTTGTATCTAATTACCCTGTTTAAGGCCGCTGACGAGAAAATTTTGAAAATTAGGCACTACCGCCACTTGTATTGGCGGTAGAGGGTCTCTACCGCCACAATGCCTGGCGGTAGGGCTAGTTAGCAAATTTTTCCGAAATAGTACTATTTGCTGAATTATTTTTAGAAATAATGCTAAAAAAAAAAACTCGCGATTCTAACCTTCTTACCCAAAATGAAAATTGGAGCAGGGGAAGATCACTCGTCAGCTGTCCTACTCAACTCTTAATCGGGGTTCGTTTGCTGAAGTGAAGAAACAAATCACACGATTTTAATTGACGAGTCTAACTTGTTTTAGGCCTTGGCCCAATCTTAGCCCAGATTTAAGCAGGCTAAGTTGAGTGAGTATAATTCTGTTCTTTTCGAAAGAATACTAGTGGTAATTAGTTTTAATAATTTTAATTTTAACATTAGGGCATAATAATTTTCTCAGCCTAAATATAAGCAGGCTTAGTTAAGTCATTATGTTCTTTTCGAAAGAATGATGGTGATTGTTAGTTTTAATAATTTTAATTTTTACGCCCAAGTTACCAACCATAATGCTATAAAAAAATTATGTTAATTTTTTTTAATATATACTGTTTAACAGAATGAATTTTTATATATTGTTTGTTTTCAGTTCATATGTTCGTACATACTGTTTTCAGTTTTTATATACTGTTGCTACGGTAACGTCATGCAGTATCAGCTCCCATAACATATTACATGATGTTAAAAAGCATAAGTTTAATTTTTAAGTTTCGGCAAACACAAACCGACAAAAAATAAGAAAGAAAATGAAGAATAACACTTACCTAATTAAGTACACATTTGAAGAAATAAACAAATATTACATACATGAAAAAATACAAATGTTACTGTTGTCAATAAAAAATTTGCAACATGCCAAAATTAAATGCTTAATTTTTTCTGAATCACATCTTACCGGCTTGACTAAGTGACATTCATTTCTTCGAATTTGTATTGTAACGTTTGTTAATGTAGATCTCAATATCTCATGTTAACCGATCATGATAGTTGTACTAAAGATTCTTGCCCTCATATTAAATTGGCGAGTTCGTATCTTCTGCTGCCGTGATTTAGCTGCCAGATGGAAGTGGACCCCCTTCAAATGGACGTGAGAACATCTGCACGTCCATTTGAAGGGGCCCACTTCCATTTAAGATGAGACGGAAAGAAAATAAACATATTTAATGTGTGGAAGTGGACCCACCATCTCCCCATTATTCTGTTCAAATTAGCGAACTTTCTAATCCATTTTTTCAAACTATTTTTCATCTTACTGTTTCACTTCTTATCCATTGTTGATTTCTTGACTTACGGACAATGAAATAAGTAGAACACGCTCCACACTAATGTAAGCAAAACAGAAATTTTAGTTCTTAATGCTAAAGTTTAGAGCTTAATAGTTGATAAAACAGAGAACTTAGTTATCTAAGGTATTCATCTTGAACGAAACAGAAGAACACTCGATCCAAATGAAGTAATTATCCTGGAAGTGAAAGATGAAATTTAATTAATGAAAGACAAATACTAACTCAAAAAGAATATTGAAAGACAAGAGCTTGAAGCTGAGATGAGAAGAGCTTAACACTGTTTTGTTCGTTTTTCTTTCCCGTTAGTGGCTTCGGTCTCATCTTAAATGGAAGTGGGCCCCCCAATGGACACACCAGATGTTCCCACGATTTGGCTTCACCGTTGGCAGCTAAATCACAGCAACAGAAGATTCGAACTCTAAATTGACATGATGAAATTGATATGATGCTGATATGATATTTGATAATTTCGCACTCACCCTGCAGCCGACTATAAAAGTTCACAAATGCATGATTTTTAGTTATTTTAATTCATCTGTATTAAATTTATTTTATACTTATTTATGTTTAATTGCATGATAGATATAAGAGATTAACATGTTAAAAGATAAGTTTCCATATATAACCCATCAAATATTATTCAAAAACTTAATAAAAAAAATTATTATTAAAAAACTCACCAATGCACTTCGAAGATAAAAATCTCGCCGCACATGAAGAAAAAAAAGATTTGAAATTCTACTTCATGGTTAATATGTTAAATTCACTATTAATTGACACGGAACTGAAAATTTCATTTTTTTCAAAGACAAAATTCAACGACAAATCTCCCACGCCAACCCTCGCCATCCACTCTAGGGATTCTCTTAGCCAACAAGATAGGATCTAATCTATCATTAGTGAATGTATTAGGTCTCTACTATGCATTGAGTGGCTGTTGGTCCTCATGTATCTTGTTTCTTTTCTATTTTTTTTTTCAAGAAAATGTCTGTAAATATTTTTGTACGCTAAATTTTTATTATTTAATGGTATCTTAGAAGGCTATGTCGACTTCTGAAGTTTCAAAAAAAAAAAAAAAAAAAAAAACTGAACTGAACTAGGGAAGTGAATACAGATGCTCTCCATACAGAAATTTTGGAGATGTAAATTTTAATAAGCACCCAGACAAATACTAGAGACACATTTTAATGATTGCTGAGAGCAACTCTCATTTTGGGAACAATTTGTAAGGAAAAATAATAATATTTTCATGTAGATAGTACATGCATAATAATGGTTAAGAAATGTGAAAACAAAAAGTGATTTAAAGGGAACTATGTCTTAAAAGAAGGGACACTATATTTGACACAAAATAGTGTATTGACATTTTTTTAATTCTGAAAATATTTATTGACAAAAAATCAATAGTTATGCCTCTTAAAACTATACTATAGTTTTAAATATATATAAATGAGCATAAACATTCTAGTTAATTTAGTTATATCAATATACAACAATGTATTCATATGCCAATATATATTCACATAGAAGATTGCACCGCTTAATTTGTAAAACATACCCAAAAAAACTATTGTAGCTTGGAAAATCTCTATCTTGGCGTCACAAAACATTGCCCTACTATATAATTAAGAAAAAAAGAAAATTTCCACAATGCCCTTCTATCCCTATTATAAATCTCTCGTAGCACATGAATCGTAACATAACTTCCTCAAATTCCTCTCCTTACAAAACATAAGCTCCTACAAACTCTAACTTTACCAAATAACACATAAATAAAAAAAAAAAAAAAAAATACTAAGTCACACACACATTAGAATAACCAACCAAACCAACATTGTTTAAGTAGGAAACCCTAGAAGAAATTGAGAGTGGCAATAAGCCATACAAGGACCCATCACCGGTCCATTTCTTCGACACGAGCGAACTAAGCAAGTGGTCTTTTTACCGTGCCCTCATAGCCGAGTTTGTGGCAGTACTTTTCTTCCTTTACATCAGCATTGCTACAATCATTGGTTACAAGAACGAGAGTCAGCCTCAGGCATGCACTAGAGTTGGCTTTCTGGGTATCGCTTGGGCTTTTGGAGCATCAATAACACATAAATAAATCAAAGATACTCATATCTAATATAAGGAAATTGTAAAGAGTAAAAATTACGGCCACCGGCACTCAAACACTTTCTTAATACTTGGATAAAGAGAAATACAATACAATTGTTTGTGGTTGTAGGAATGAATAAAACTTTATCCTACACCCTTTATTTATAGGATAGTCATATCTAATATAAGGAAATAAACGCCAGATGCAGCTTCATATGCGCGTATGAGAGAGTTTTATTCCATTGGTTGGAAATTATTAGAGCAGGAGAAGATCAGTCGCCAGGCTGTCCTACTCAACTCTCAATTAGGGTTTACTGAAGTGAAGAAACAAATCACATGACTTTAAATTAGGGGTGTTCATTCGGTTCAGTTTGTTCGGTTTCCGAACCGAATCGGTTTATTTCGGTTAATTCAGTTCGGTTTTTCAGTCAAATCGGTTCGGTTCGGTTTAAATGGTTGAGTTATTTGGTTAATTCGGTTCGGTTTGGTTTTTGGTTTAGAAAAACTGAACAAACCGAACCGACCGAATTATATATAAATTTGCTAATTTTCAATTAATATAATCTTAATTTTAGATTAATCATATAAATATTAATTAGTATGGTCATTATTTAGTATAAAAATTATTAATTTGACTTAATATTACATATATTTCTTTCTAATTCGGTTCAACCGAATAAACCGAAATAAATTCGGTTTATTCGGTTTGGTTTAAATTTCAGTTCCATCTTTATTCAGTTCGGTTCGGTTCCAATTTAGTTTGATTCGGTTTAATTCGGTTCTGTCTTATTCGGTTCGGTTTGGACCGAACTGACCGAATAAACATCCCTACTTTAAATGACGAGTCTAACTTGTTTTAGGGCTTGGCCCAATCTTAACCCAAATTTAAGCATGCTAAGTTGAGTGACTAATTATGTTCTTTTCGAAAGAATATTGGCGTGTTATTTTTATAATTTTAATTTTTACGCCAAGTTATCTAGCATAATGGTATACAAAAATTATATTTTTATAATATAGGGTTGTTACTACAAATATACTAATAAAATGAGAAAACATCGCAAATAGCTTATGACCTAGTTGATATAGTATATTGCATATATAGTTAAAATCATAGATTTTATTTTCAGATCTCAACAAATACAATCATTGTAGATTTTAATGCCTATAAAGCAAACCTAAGAAGGGTAGCACTGCTAGCGCAGTTGGTAAGAACCCACCACTCGAACAAAGGTGAGAGCCAGAGTTCGAGCCTGAGCAACCAACATTTTTTTCTGGAAATAGACGGAAGACCACCCGAACGTTCCCTATATTCAAAAAAAAAAAAAAAGTAAACCTAAGAAAGCAAATGAAGAATAGTACTTCACCTTATAAATTACACATTTGAAGGAAATAAATAAAGATTAGATATATGAAAAAACACAAATGTTACTGTTGTCAATAAAAAAATTGCAACATGATAAAGTAAAGGCTTAATTTTTTCTGAATCACATCTTGCCAGCTTGAATAAGTAGATTTAATTCTCGAATTTGTATTGTAACATGTTAATGTAGATCGATCATGACAGTTGTACTTGAGATTCTCCTATTTATACTAAATTGACATGACGAAATTGACATGATGCTGATATGATATTGATAGTTTGGCACTTATATAAAATAAAAATCACCCTGCAGCCCAAAATTTAAGTTCACAAATGCATGATTTTTATTTGCAATATTAATTACAAAAATTTACTCTTAATTTGTTTCTATAAAACAGCTTTATTTCTCCATTTCATTTATTCCAGAAAATTCATTAAACTTCCTCTTCTCTCCCATCCGCACAACACAAGTGTAGCTTTGAGAAAAAAATATGATAATTTTAAAATCTAGTCTTAGTGTATATATGTTCATTATGTATTATATTATATAATATTATGAGAAAATTGAATTGTTAAGAGTTACAAAATATTATTCATCTCAAGTTCAAATATTTACAAGTTATGAATAAAAATTATTTGAAGATTCAGATAAAATTTTATCAAAATTGCAAAATCAAATGGATAACACAAATTTCAAAATTAACTTAGACAGAAAATTCTTTTTAGTCTGAAATTAAACAAAGCATGCATCTTTTATTCTCACCTAAGATCTCCTTACCAAACAATATCCTAGTCAACAATATCTAGTCAACGGAGATCTCTAACCCACTTTCTCTACGAAAGGCCTCGTATGTATTTTTTGATAAAAAGGCCTTTGTATGTACTGCTAACTGGTACAATATATTTGGCCATTATTTTGCTTCATATGTATAGAAAATCAGTTCTTATACTTTTAACAAAGATGCGCTTGAATAGAGGGAGAAGTATTGGGGATGGAGTAGAGATAAACGGTGGAAATAGAACAGAAAGAAGGGATTAAACTCATAGGATGAAATTACATATTTATCCTTTCTCATTTATTTTGAAAATGAAAAAAAAGTCTATGGTACTTCACTTCAAAGTTAATCTAGACCATCCGATGTACCATTTATTATAAATGTGGAGTACTCTAGAATTTTCCTTATTAAAAAACTCACTAACGCACTTGGAAGATTCAAATTTCACCACAAATGAAAAAAAAAAATTGAAATTCTACTTCATGGCTAATATGTTAAATTCACTATAATTGATACGGAATTGGAAATTTCATTTTTGTCGAAAGCAGAATTTATAACACCAAACTTAATTAGAGAAGGAAATAAATTGAAAATAAGATTATCTCTAGAGTACCTCAAGCAAGTACTCAAAAAAAATTATCTCTAGAGTATTTAGAAAATTTAAAACGGACGCATCTTTCGAAATCCAACGCACACAGCAGCTCAAACATTCGATTAAGCCATGGAAGGGCAGGAATGGGGGGAGGAAGTTCAAAAAAGATTAGCATCATTAGGCATTAGTAATAAGTTATAGGACTTACGCCTCCTTTTTTTTCCACACTTAATCAATTTTTGAACTTCTACAATGTAAATATTTAGATGTAATTCTACTATTTAATTAATACAACCTACCTAAGCAAATATTTACCTTTCAAAAAAATTACAAACGTGCCAAAATGGGAGCAATTGATCAATCTTTATCTGAGTCTCATGTGTACCTCTCATGTAGCTATCCCTCTTATCATTTATTCATTTATAAGATGTCTTATCAGGAAGCGTTTAGGGAATGCGAGTTAGCTTTAATTTCTTGCTTTAGATTTAAACAGACTGGAAAGTTGATTTTTCTCAAAACTTGTTCCATACAGAAATTATTGAGAGGTAAATTTTAAGAAGCACCCAAACAAATACTAGAGACACATTTTAAGGATTGCTGAGAGCAACTCTCATTTTGGAAACAATTTGTAAGGAAAAATAATAATATTTTCAAGTAAATAGCACATGGTTAATAATGGCTAAGAAATGTGAAAAAAGAATGTGATTTAAAGGGAACAATGTCTTAAAAGGAGGGACACTATATTTGACACAAAATAGTGTATTAACATATATATTTTTTAATTCTGCAAATATTTATTGACAAAAAATCAATAGTTATGCCTCTTAAAACTATACCATAGTTATAAATGTATATAAATGAGCATAAAAATTGTAGTTAATTTAGTTATATCAATATACAACATTGTATTCATATGCCAATATATATTCACATAGAAGATTGCAGCACGGCTTAATTCGTAAAACATACCCAAAAAAACTACTGTAGCTTGGAAAATCTACATCTTGGCGTCACAAAACATTCCCTTCTATATAATTAAGAAAAAAGAAAATTCCCACAATACCCCTCTATCCCTATTATAAACCTCTCGTAGCACATGAACCTATAACTCCTCAAATTCCTCTCCATACAAAACAAAATCTCCTACAAACTCTTAACCAAATAAAACATAAATACAAAAGAAAAAAATACTAAGTCACACACACACTAGAACAACAACCCAAACCAACAATGTCTAAGGAGGAAACGCTAGAAGAAATTGAGAGTGGCAAGAAGCCATACAAGGAACCATCACCAGCCCATTTGCTCGACACGAGTGACCTTAGCAAGTGGTCTTTTTACCGTGCCCTCATAGCCGAGTTTGTGGCATCACTTCTCTTCCTTTACATCACCATTGCGACAGTCATTGGCTACAAGAACCAGAGTCAGGCTCAGGCCTGCACTGGAGTTGGCTTTCTGGGCGTTGCTTGGGCTTTTGGAGCATCGATTTTCATTCTAGTTTATTGTACCGGTGGCATATCTGGTATATATATCTCTATAATTGGTCAAACATACATACAGCAAAAAAGAACAAATAGTTACACACATAAGAACCTTAAGAAAGGTCTTTCTATTTTTAAAGTTTTAAACCTTAAAACTCAATGTTAGATCACCATGCAAAATAGGCAAAATATCTTAAGCTACAGAGAGATATATATTATTACAAGATCGAACCCTTTTGTTTCCTTTTTCATTTACTAGTGATAAGTAAAATATGATTTGCTAATAAATATTTTCCACATCATATCTTCAATTACTTGTCGAGAATCATGTTTCACTTACTAACTCTCAACTCCCTTTTTTTCATTAAATTCATATAGGCGGTCACATAAACCCCGCCGTAACATTTGGGCTTCTAATCGCGAGAAAACTCTCTCTCATACGCGCATTATTATACATCATAGCGCAGTGTCTTGGTGCAATATGTGGTGCTGGAATAGTAAAAGGCGTCATGAAGCATCCGTACAACTCACTTGGCGGCGGTGCCAACTCGGTCTCTGACGGATATTCGAAAGGAGCCGCCCTGGGCGCTGAGTTGATGGGCACTTTCGTTCTTGTCTATACTGTTTTATCTGCTACTGATCCAAAACGTACTGCTCGTGACTCTTTTGTCCCGGTATGTGTGTTTCTTTTCTACTTTGACAGTTTGAGTTGTATACTGACTCAATATATAGCATTATTATAAGAAATGAGATGAAATATACTTTTTAGATGTGATATATATATTTTTTTAAACTAGGTTTTGGTTCCTTTACCGATTGGTTTCGCTGTTTTCATTGCGCATCTTGCTACAATACCGATAACTGGCACTGGTATTAACCCAGCAAGAAGTCTGGGGGCGGCGGTGATCTACAACCAAAAGAAGATTTGGGATGAACACGTAAGAAATTTTCTTGTAAATCTTTTATATATGTTTCCTTTTAGAAATATTATTTTTCATAAATTTACTTATTGTACCTTGTAACTAATCATTTTTAATAATAATAATATATAGTGGATATTTTGGGTGGGGCCACTTTTGGGAGCTGTGGCAGCGGCAGTGTATCACAAGTATGTGCTGAGAGGAGAATTTGTCAAGGCTTTGGGTTCTTTCAGGAGCACTACCAGAGCATGAAAATGAAATTAATATGTTTGAGTTTTTAATTAATTAAATATCTTATGTTGTGATTTTATTGTGTGCTTCTGTGATTTATATTTTTTCTTAATTTGGTTTATGGGAAAGAACAATAATCTGCCTTGGATTGTGATAAGATTTGTGTATGAAGCTGATGATGTTGTCTGTATGTTTGGTGTAAAACGAATGTTTGTTTTTACTAAATGACTTAATATATGTCTCTATTTTCCTTGTTTTTTTTATATGGAGTGAGTTCAAATATGATTTTGACTTGTTTCTGTAGCTGATGTTCTGTAATGTAAAATTTTCCTTCTTTTTATGGAATTATTTTGATTTCTTTTTCTAGGAAGAAATTATTTTGCTTCAACTTTTATAAAACTGTAAGCCTTTGATTAGTATTAGATTGTCAACTCAAAGTGATTATTATTATTATTATTATTATTATTATTATTATTATTATTATTATTATTATTATTATTGTAACTAATCATTTTTAATAATAATATATAGTGGATATTATGGGTGGGGCCACTTTTGGGAGCTGGGGCAGCGGCAGTATCACTAGTTTGTGATGAGAGGAGAATTTGTCAAGGCGTTGGGTTCTTTCAAGAGCACTACCAGAGCATGAAAATGAAATTAATTTGTTTGAGATTTAAATTAATTAAATATCTTATGTTGTGATTTTATTGTGTGCTTTTGTGATTTATATTTTTTCTTAATTTGGTTTGTGGGAAAGAACAATAATCTGCCTTGGATTGTGATAAGATTTATGTGTGAAGCTGATGATGATGTCTGTATGTTTGGTGTAAAAGGAATGTATGTTTTTACTAAATGACTTAATATATGTCCCTATTTTCCTTGTTTTTTTATATGGAGTGAGTTCGTATATGATTTTGACTTGTTTCTGTAGCGGATGTTCTGTAATGTAAAATTTTCCTTCTTTTTATGGAATTATTTTGATTTCTTTTTCTAGGAAGATGTTTGATTCCATGATACTATTTTTATAATATTTTATGATAATATTTTTTAAATATATATTTTTTTATTTCATATGATTTTTTTTTTAATTTTGATTTTTTGATTTTTTTTATATTAAAAATAGTCTTCTTCTATTTATTATCATACATTATTTATTTACTCACTGAGCTCTACATGTTTTCAAATAAGTGAAATGTTACAATGTTTATTAAGTTTGTAAAACATAATGCATCATTTATTTGCTCTCCAAATGACTCTTTACATTAAATACCTCATTTTTGTTATCATATCATTGTGGTCAAATAACTTTTTCCATACATAATTTGTCATTCCAAAATTATAACAGGCCATAAAGAAATAATAAAAACTTATTTAATAATTTCTTTATATAATATTATATAAAGATGTCACAGAAAATCCTAAGAAAGCTTTATTAGTGGGTTCGGTATTCATTTCACCTGTCTTGTTTTCTGAAGCTAAAACTCTAGAGTTGAGTATAGTATGAGCCAATTTTTATCTCTATTAACTGACGTGCTTTATAAAATATTATACAAAAAAGTCACAAAAAATCTTCATAAAATATACGTATCAGTTATCTAGCTCAAACTGAGCATTGTATACAGTGATAAATTTGAAGTTGCGATAGTCATGTTTCATGAAAAAATATTAATAGTATAAACTTGTTATTTATGTATTTATTTACTACATACGATATTTACATGAAAGACGATTAAAAACAGATTGCAGACCATCGACAACCTACAAAAAAGAGGGGTGCTAATAGTGAATTGGTGCAACATATGCCAAAAAGAAGTTGAATATGTCGATCATATGCTTAATACCTGCTCATTTACATGCAATTTGTGGCTCCAAAACGCCTCAAGGGTGATCAGAGAGACGAAACAAGAAACCTAATCCAAAATGAACCTCACTCCAAAAGAACCATGTTTCAATTCTTCATCGAATTCATAAGATGGCAAAAATGCGGGAGAAACGAAAACAAAAGCTAAAACTCGACACTCAAAACAAAGGGAAGGCAGGGAGGATAATCAAGGGAACACAACAGAGTAGGCGAACACGTCTTGTGACGACTCTCCAACAACCACTCTTTTGCGTTAGGTTAATAATATTTTGAGTAATCGCTGAGATGGTTTGTATTTTCTAACTTTTCTAGATATTATGTATTTTAATTTATTATTTTGAATTGTACGTCTATTGTCAACGAAGGTTTGTAATTAAATTAGACATTGATTAATAGAATTACGCGGGGGACACCAAACTCTCCGTAACTTTAAAAAAAAAATACTTATCCACTACATATTTAGTTTTATCATTATGTTGCATAAAATATTATAGACCTTCTACATGAATTACTATTGGCCGAACATGGTTCATGTGAGCCACAAAACAATAAATATCTAGGATACGATGGAGTGTACATTAATTGGGTCTCTAATTGGATGACACTCAAATCTCAGCATCCAGATTATTAAGGGCTGTGTTTGGATGCACAAGGATTTTATAGGTTAGGGATGGATTTTTTTAGGGATTAGGATTGTGAGATGGGCAATTCTAAAAGATAAGTATTATGTAGGAATTTTTAAAAATTTTGTTTGGATATTATTTTAGGAAAATAAAAAAATTTAGTCTGATATTATATTTATGTATGCATTTAATTTATTTATGAATATAATATAATATAATATAATATAATATAATATAATATAATATAATATAATATAATATAATATAATATAATATAACATAGGGAATTACCACTGAACAGTGACTATAAATAAACACATTTCTATAAAACTAATTGTGCTAAGATGAAAAAAGCGTTTTATATATATATATATATATATATATATATATATATATATATATATAATTTGCATTAAATGAAGTACAAGCTAAACACATTATCTGATAAAAACTAAAACAGATCAATAAATTAGACAGAAAAGAAAAAAACGAAACACATATATCTGATGAAAAACCCTAATGGCGAGTGGAGTTAAGGCGCGGAGTTTTCTTCTTTGGTTTGGAGAAGGAGAAACAAAAGAAACAAATGAAGATGAAGGGCAAAATAGTCATTTGGGGGAAAAACTAATGGAGTTGTTAAGTGACGGACTATTGAATAATGATGCACTATTTTTAAGAGTGCAGGAAGTAGAAGCTAAATTGAAAGTGCAGGATCTAAACATGCACAACAATAAAGTACATGGACTAAAAGTGCATTTATCCCTAAATTTAAATCTTTTCATCTATATTAGTTAATTACATATTATTTAATGGTCCATGCGCCGAAGAAATCTCATTGTTGGGCCCATATATCAAAAATCAAACAGTTGAATACGTTAGAATGAATAAATAAAAATTATGCATTCATGAACTTAAATTTTCAGCTGCAGGTTATATTTGGAAAATGTGTGCCAGATTGTCAAATATCATATCAGCATCATGCAAATTTCATCATGTGAATTTAGTATAAAGACGACATCTCAAAAGCAAAAAATAATTTCATCACCTTGCAACCAGCACAGAAGACAAGAATGAAGAAGTCAATGATGATGATGATGATCTACTAAGTGAAACAAGACCATTCAGTTTTGGTTCATCACAAGCATTAGTAGAGGCGGATAAATATTATGATTTTCAAGGATATGAAGATGAAGAGTGGCCAGAGGAACAAGATTTATCTCGGGAAGAAGACATGGTGTCCGAAGAGGATTGTCATGGGGATGAAGATAGTAAATTAAGCAATAATTATATATGATTTAGTGGATTATTGTAGCCCGATCAAGATGGCAGCTTTGGACCGAGAAACTTGGATAGCTTCATTTTAGTTTAACACTAGGATTAATCTTCTAGTGTAATTTTAGTACGGTTGTTGGTCCGTTTCTTTTTTTTTCTTTATGAAGTTGTACCGGTTATACCGGAATTATATTGAGGGTTGATGAACCCAAAACTTTGTAGCTCTTTTATTTTAATTAATTAAAGTCTTTAGTAGGCAATTGCCTACTACTTCAAAAAAAAAATTGTTCTGTATACACAACAGAAATATTTATTTCCGTTTTCTTAATATAAGGAATAATTTATTTCCTTTAATTGTTGAATGTATTTAGAAAGTGTGTTTTTCTTCATTTCATTCTTGTTTTTGGTGGGTTGCATTAGAAGGCATCATGGCCTATAAATACTTTTTTTAGGGACCTGAAAGTGCACAACGGTACTTTAGCCCGACTGTTCACGACAGATTCAATAACAGTATATATAATTTATTTTTTAATAACAATATATACATAGCAATATATATAATTTATTTTATAATAACAATATATAAATAAAAAGTGAAAACAATATATAAAATGGGAAAAACAATATATGAAATAGGAAAACAGTATATAAAAGTAAAAACATAAAAAATAGCATATCTACAGTGTCATGGTGCTACAACGTAGTCGTATTTGCACATTTTTCTTTTTTCTAGATAATAAGTACTTCATTATTTTCAAATTATTTCTTGTCCACGGCCTCTCCATTTATCTTTTGAAATCAGGGCAAGAAGGTATGAATAAGAATTGCATGAATTTTACTTCATTACTTCAATCTTTCTTCCTTTTGTCCAGTTGTGTAATATTTTTATGGTTATGATCAAATTTACTTTTGTTTGATTAAATTATTGCATCTAGGATTTACTATTAACATATGTTTATATGTGCAACAATTAGTCGACAAAATCCTTAAATGAAATTGTTAGAATAATTGGAAGAATATGGATCTAGAGAGAATAATTGTGTGAAAAAGAAAGGGAGAATTAATGGATAATTTTATTAATTGAATTTGATATCATTAATATAGCTAGGGGTCTCTTTATATAGGAAAAAGTTATACTAATTTCTAAAATACATTGTCTAAATTAAAGATACAATTACCTAAAATACAATGCAATGATGAAAATAATCTACCTCCTTCCATTATCTAATTATTTTCCAAATATTTATTTATATGGTCTAAACATTTCCTAAACAACAATACCAAATATGAAATAGATTATTTAGAGTCATACATAACAATCCCCATCTAGACTCAAAATCTCACTAATGACTCAAAGTCGTACTAGCGACATACCAGAATGAACTCCGCACAATAACTGAACTTTGTGGACGGAAAAGGCTTTGTGAGCATATCCGCTAGATTATCGGCAGTAGAAATCTTCTGGATCTCCACTATCTTCTTCTTGGTGACTTGTCGAGCAAAATGAAACCTGACATCAATGTGCTTGCTGTTGGGTTTCGGACGTGCATAATGCAGCGAAAAAACAAAATTTCGTCCAAAACCAATCCGAGGATCCGTGCATATCGGTTAAATCAAAGAAATAAATCTTAAAGATACCTTTCGGATTACGCTTAATCCGTGACGCTCAAACCATGCGTGTATCCATGCGCTTCTAAATCGGTTACCGTCCTAACCGATTTTCCGTCCGTCTAGACCGTCTCGGTCGGATCGTGCGGAAGTCATCTACCGCACACACAATCGGTCTCCACCGAAACTCTCAACAACCCATTCTCATCTTCTTAGGCCAAATAGATCACAAGCGTCGAAAGTACGAACGCCTCTACCGGTATCCACACGAACAAACTTCTTAAAACAGAAAGAAGAACAATATATATACTAGTAACTTATTCTCCTCTTGCACAAGAAAACTCTTTTTCTTCTTCTTATTTTATCTCACAAAAGATGTATATAATTCCTCTCATATAATCGTACTCTTTCGTTTTTTTTGTCATACAAAAAGAAAGCACCCTTTCATAATTTTGTCATAAAAATTAGAAAGTATATTTTCTCTCTTTTGTCTCACAAAAGAGAATGTGAAATAATGAGAGAGAGAATGATGTGCTATATTGAATTTGGAGCCCTCTATGTTCTTATATAGAGGTGAAGAGCCATGTCTCTTCACAATAAAAGATGTGTATGACATCACTCATCATTATCCATATGTCATAATCTAGACTCTTCTAGATTACATGATCTTTTGTGCTCATAGTCTTTATATACATATATATCACATCTTATTACATAAGATGACAATATCTTTTGTGATATTCTTATGCAACTCATCATATAAGTCGCTAGGATTTTCTGCGCTCATTTCAGTTTGTTCTTTGTGTGTGACCCTGTAGGTTTACTTAATGTTGGCAATGGACTTGACAGTCTATAAATCATGAGCAGACTCTATCAAGCCATCATGACTACCCAATTTAAGTGAATATCGGTGATCCGATTTACGTAATCAACAATCACGTATTTAGTCCCTTTGTCACACGATATCTATATCGATCATAAGGCATGTAGTACTCCATCCTTATATTAATCGAATTAATATTTCTTGATCCCGAATTAAACTGAACAAGAATAAATGACATTAATAACTCTTATTAGTTCATTTGAGTATGGCCATACATTTCTTCAGTTCAATTCATCAAGAGGCCTAAAGATATCTCTCTCATTTATGAGAGGAACAAATTCCGTCTTGATTGCACTCATCCCTCTACATGATTCATTATATACCTAATCATAACAGTTATGACTATCTAGTTAAAGATAGTGTTAGATTATATTAAAGTACAAAATTACTCATGTTGGGAACCGAGACAATCTCGGGTCAAAGGACTATAAATACTTTATGTTACAAGAATCGCTAATGACATAAAACATGTAGCATTCTTATGGCGGGTCAGTCTAGTAAATGGTCTCTAACATATACCTATATTAATGACTTGATAACTATTTATCCATGATCAGTAAAGCATAATCATCAGTCAACTAATATACTGGTGTACATTTATAGCTTGTAAATAAATATATATTTATATGTATCCGCAAGTATATTTGTCTCCACAAATATCCTACAAATGACCAGGGACGATTTAGAATAACATTCATAATACTTTATAGTTTTACTATCAAAGTTACGCACTTTGATGACATAAAGCTGAATTGCATATTCATGGTCTATTTTAATTATATTAAAATAACTGATACACACATATTATATGAAATATCTTAGAATAAATATTATGTTTGTTATTACAATCCATCATTTAGGTCACAAACACTTTGGTCTAGGGCATAATACCATCACTTGCTTCTCTCATGATACATCTGATCCTTCGCCAAGTGAATCGCACTCTGATTATCACAATAGATTGTAGTAGGACTACCAAATGTCGAGATTTCTCCAAGCAAGTCTTTAAGCCAAATTGCCTCCTTAGCGCCTTCAGTGATCGCAATATATTCAGCTTCTGTGCTAGATAGAGCAATGGTGGATTGCAGAGTAGCCTTCCAACTAATAGCACATCCGCCTAAGGTGAAGACATAACTGGTCAAAGATCGTCTCTTATCAACATCACCCATAAAGTCCGAGTCAATATAATGTTGGGTTTCTACCATTCATAACGCAGCGGAGAAACAAAATCCAATTAGAAACCCAAAAGAAGGATCCGTGAATTACAATTAAATCAAAGAAAAGTTCATAACTTTGTACCTTCGGATTATGCTTAATCCGTGATGATCGAAAGCTAATTAGGTTGACGCTTTTCTTTGCCCGATTCCAAACCGGTTTCCAAACCGATCCTTTGTATGTTTCGCCTAACCGGTCTCACAAACCGATCTCCAAGCGATCTTCAAACAAACCGATTCTCCAAACAAACCGATTCTCCAAACAAACCATGGTTTCAACCCGAATCACAAAGACTCCGCACTTCGCTTCGTCCTCTATCGGTATCCACACGAACAACCCCTTTGAACGGATAAAGAACGATATATACTAGTATTCGTTCTTCATTTTTCTCACAAAAATAACAAAAGAATAATTTTCGGATTTTTCTCTCCTTTTGTCTCACAAAAGTTGGACGAAAATATTATACCTTTTTTTTTATTAAATCATTTTGGGGTGTCTCTTATACCTATATAGTCCATAAGTTTCATATCCTATGTGCATGGTAACTATGTAACCATATATGCAACACACCTTATCGTATAAGATGTAGGATTGGATGTGTCACTTGACTATGTAGCACTTCATACAACTTATCACATAAGTTATGATTTTTCTGTGTACGTCTCAATAGTTGTTCTTTGTGTGTGACCCTGTAGGTTTACTTAATGTTGGCAATAATCTCAACGGATTATCAATCATGAGCGGCCTCTAGCAAGAAGTATGGATGATTCGATCAAACCTAATTTATGTTCATGAATTATATCCTTTTGTTAAACAATATCTATATCGTCCATAAGGCATGGTATGTGTCAATCTTACGTTGGTAGATAAATATTTCTTAACACCTAATTTGATTGAATATGAAATGGCATTAATAACTCCTTATTAATTCACTCGAGCACGGTCGTGCGTTTCTTCAATCAAACTATCAAGAGGCCTAAAGATATCTCTCTCAATTTATGAGAGGAACAAATCATATCTTAATTAAACTCTTTCCTCCGCATAATTCATTATATACCTAATTATAATCTTTATGACCGCCCGGTTAAAGATGATGTTAGATTATATTAAAGTATAAAATTTCTCATGTAAGAAACTGAGATAATCTCAAGTCTAAGGATTACAGATACATTCTTTACTGAGAATAACTAATGACACGAACCATGTAGTATTCTCACGGTGGCTCAATCCAGTATATGGTCTCTAAAATATACTTATGTTAATGACTTAATAACTCTTATTCATGATCAGTAAAACGTAACCATCAATCAACTAACATACTGATGTTCATTTATAGCTTATCATAAAGTATGTTTGTCTCACAAACATCCTATGAATGATCAGGGACGGTTTAGAATATCATTTATAATACTTTATAGTTTTACTATCAAAGTCACATACTGATGTAAAACTGAATATCATATTCAAGGTTCATTTTAGTAATAAGAATAAAATAACCAATATCCATTTCTTATATAAAATATCTCTAAATAAAACAATGTTTGTTTAACACAATCCATACATCTAGGTCTCAAATATATTGGTCTAGGGCATACTACTAACACATAACCCGTCAGCTATTCGTCGCTCCTCCCAATCTCCAAACGAGCATCTGCGGTTCCCTTTAAATAATGAAGAATCCACTTAACCGCCTCCTAATGTTCTCTTTTGGGACATGACAAATAGCTACTCGATTTTCGGACTCAATTATTTTGACAATTTGAATTTGGTCGCTAAGAGGGGTAGAAACCAGTTTCACATCATTCATGTTAAACTGATTCAACACTTTCTAAACAAAACCACTTTGTGAAAGATACATTTTTTCATTCGGCCAGTCTCTAGTAATCTCCAGTCCGAGAATCCTCGTAGCAGCCCCTAAATCTTTCATCTCAAATTCAGAACTTAACTGGCTCTTCACCCTTCTAATCTCCTCCTTATTCGACGCCGTGATTAGCATGTCATCCACATAAAGAAGTAGATACATAAAAGTCTCATATGGTAACTTCTTGAAGTATGCACAGCTATCATAATTGGATCTACAAAACTCAATACTCTCCATAAAGGAATCAAACCTCTTATACCACTGTCTTCAAGACTGCTTTAAGCCATACAGTAACTTCTTTAACAAACGCATGTGATTCTCCTGACCCGCAACTTCATATCCTTCAGGTTGTTCCATGCAAATCGTCTCCTCCAGCTCACCATGCAAAAATGCAGTCTTCATATCTAACTGCTCCAACTCCAAATTTCCCGCAGTAACCAACGAAAATAAAACTCGAATAGAAGTATGCTTAACCACCAGTGAGAATATCTCATTGAAATCAACAACTTCAACTTGACTATGGCCCTTAGCCACCAGTCTCGCCTTGTACCGAATGCCGGTTGTGTCGTCCTTCCTCTTGAATACCCACTTGCAACCCACAACTTTCCGCACTTTAGGCAGCTCAACAAGCTTCCAAGTCTCATTCTTTTGAAGAAATTCGATCTCCTTCTCCATAGCGACAATCCACTTTGCCGCTTCACATGAGGCTATTGCCTCCTTAAAAGTCGAGGGTTCACCAAACTCCACTTCTTCGGCCACTACCAAACAATACGCAAAATCAGAGTGTCCATACCTCGTAGGAGGTCTAATGGTCCTTTTAGTCCGATCCCTTGATAAAGCATACGATCGTTGCATCTGCTGACTCTCCTCGTTTGACACATCGTCACTTTGAGAATCTTCATCATGCTCCAAGTTAGGCGAAGTTACTTGGCCTTGTTGATCTGGAATTTCAAGCTCCACATTCTTCACAACTGTCTCATCCTCCTTAATAGCTGATTCAGACGCCTTCGCCCGCAACATAACCGACTCATCGAAAGTCACATCTCTTGAAATGATGAGCTTAGGAGCCTTCGGATCCAGACACCACAAACAATACCCCTTCACACCTGAAGCATATCCAAGAAAAATGCACTTCTTCGCTCTAGGCTCCAACTTTCCTTCATTTGCATGTGCATAAGCCGGACATCCAAACACCCGCAATGTTGAGTAATCTGATATTTACCCGACCAAACTTCTTCTAGTGTCTTACACTCAGTGGACGTGTTCAGAGAGCGGTTGGCTAACCAACAACCAGTATTAATGGCTTCTGCCTAGAACTCCTTGCCTAAACCCGCGTTAGAAAGCATGCACCGAGCCTTCTCGAGAAGCGTCTGATTCATCCGTTCGGCGTCACCATTCTGCTGTGAAGTACCAACAATTGTTCGATGTCGAACAATTCCTTTATTCTTACAAAATTCATTAAACTCCTTATTAAAAAATTTCATACCGTTATCGGTCCCCAATCTCTTAATTTTCTTTCCTGTTTGGTTCTCCATAAGGGTCTTCCATTGTTTAAAGGTGACAAATACTTGACTATTTTCCTTTAAGAAATAAACTCAAACCTTTCTCGAATAATCATCAATAATGAGAGCATATAACGAGAACCTTACCTTTCAAAGGATCAAGAGATGGTCCCCACAAATCCGAGTGGTTGTAATCCAAAGTTCCCTTCGTGCGATGAATGGTTGTACTGAAGCTGAGTCTCTTCTGTTTACCAAAAATGCAATCTTCACAAAACTCTAACTTGTCGGTACTCTGAACGCATAGTAGATCTCTTTTGCTCAAGATCATCATTCCGCGTTCACTCATATACTCCAACCTCAAATGCCACAACTTGGTATTATCCGAACCTGAGGTAGAGTTGACGACAGGGACTGAGCCCGAAACTGTGCTACCTTCTAGAAAATATAGCGTACCGATTCTTCTCGCCTTCATCACCATAAGAGCCCCACTAGAAACCTTAATGGCTCCACCTTCACTTTGGAACTTACAACCGAGATCTTCAAGAGTGCCTAATGAGATCAAGTTTTTCTTCAAGTCGGGTATGTGCTTAATGCCCGTCACTGTACGGACAACCCCGTCATGCATCTTGATCATCACTGTGCCAACACTGGCAACACTACATAGATGACCATCTTCCAAAAGAACACCTCCGCAAGACGCCTCATATGTGGTAAACCACTCTCGATTCGGGGTCATGTGTTGTGAAGCCCCCGTATCCATGACTCAATTCTTCTCAAAATCCTCCTTTCCATTCGCCACAAAAAGCACCTCATCATTACCGGATTCAGCCATATTAGCTTCTTCCGATGGAACACCTTTCCGATTTGCTTTCTTGTCATTTTGGAACTTGTAACAGCTAGTCTGAAAGTGTCCTCTCTTCACTCAAAAGTAGCAAGTAATGTCCTTGTGCTTGAATCTCGAACAGGTCTTCTCCGAATTCGGGTTTCTCTCCTTTTGTCTTTCTTTCTCCACAAACAACCCAACATCTTGATGATTGCTTTCGGCTATAGACAAATCATTGTTGATGTCGGACTTGACCAGCAAATTACACTTCATATCCTCAAGCAACTACAAGAAAAACTGCATCTAGTGACGAGCAAAATCATCACAAAAAATATATAATTTCTTCACTGATAATTATTGTGACAAAATTTTTGACCGTCACTGGTCGTCACTAATACGAGTGTCACTATTGTAATAGTGACGACTTATGGATTCGTCACTAATATATTTAGCAATCGTGACAACTAATATCGTAACTGAAAGTGCTAATAGTTGTGACCAAATCTGATTGTAACAAATTCATTTATTAATAGCGACGACTTATCACTAATATCTATATAATTTGTGACAATGAGCATTGAGCATCTTCATGAATGCATGTTTTTTTAGTGACGAAGGTTTATGACATAAATAAATTATAATTGTGACAATAAATTTGTAACAAAAATATGATAAATAGAGTTGCTATAATTGTCACTACAATATTATAGTGATGATATTTTGACAATGTCACAATTTTATATGGTGACAAATAGCCGCCACTATTAAATTGGTAGGAGTTATATTAGTATATATAATTAATAATTCAAAATTACCTAATACATTAAATTATAAATAAATTCAAGAAATAAAATAATATAATGAAAAACATATTAAAATATAAATTAAAATAAGTTACACCCACATTCATAATAATTATCATTTCCAAATAGTTTTCATCCTCACAGCAAAAAAGAAAAAAAAATCCTAAAAAGTAATCCATTGCAACGTCTCGTACACCAGCTTTTATTCCATAAAAAAGATGCTGCTTTGCTACTTGTTAAGATCATGTTGGTTACTATTCTAAAATTAACCAAATAAATAATTAATATAAATCATAAAATAATGATTAAAAATGAGACAAGCCTGGATGTAGCTGTGCGATCGAGTCGCGACTGCCCTAAAGACAGATTGACGTCCTCTAGTGCATGATTCGCCATCTATCCGCCTCCAAGGTTCTACACCACGAGGAAGTCCCGTATCCGTTCCGGTAGCACAGTCTAAGAGCGGGCCTTCATTTCAAAAAAAAATGAAGCCGTGCACCATGATCTCTCAAACCAAGTTAATATTGTGTAATTGGAAGAAAGTATTTTAGAGGAGGAAGAAGAAGAAGAAGAAGTGTTTTATTGTATTTGTTGTATATCTCTTCTAATTTAGAAAGCAGAAAAACTCCTTTTATAATAGGGAAGAGGAGAAGACTTGGTCAAACATATTAATACCATTCTAAACTCCCCATTTAATGGCCATTAAAAAATATCAATAAAATACAACAATAAGTTTTAAAATTTACTTATATTATTTATATAATAAATAATATATAACATTCCCCCTCAATTTTAAAACTTAATATTTAAATATTACTTCCGAATACTTGGTATCTACTATGCATAAGTATGAGTTGACGTAGCATTGAACTCATACGTAGTGATGATCATATACGATCCAGATTTATATAGTAAACATACGTTTTTGAACCATAAATCTTTTACCGATTTTCTATAATCACACACATAGTAGGAAAAATCTTTTAGGTGCTTTAGCGGGTGTGCGCTATTTATGGCCATGCGCTAACCTTGATTATCATGAGAATACTTTAGGATTTCGCCCGTATCCTTAGTCGCGGCCCACGACAATTCTTACTAAGGTAATTCCTCCAAGAGTATACGGTGTGGAAATATACTCCGCAATATTACTTATATATAAAGTAATTAATTAATTTATAAAATTCATTATTTGAATTTTTCTTTTCTCGGAATTATTGAGAACAAATGTTCATCCTAACCATCACCTTAAAGCACTTCAGCATAGGAATGAGCACAGACAAGTTAATGTCTAAATTAGTACTTCAAAATTTTACATCAGCGGTTTCGTTTAACCTTTCAACCAATTATCCCGTCTAGCAGGCCACAATGGTAGGGGACCCACCGCTGGTGACATTTATATGGGCTAAACGCCTCATCCCCCTCGATGAACTAGATCACAAAAGATATTTTATTATTGGATATATTATTTTTCCGATTTAATATGATATCATATTTTATTTTATTTTTCGCGGTTTTGTAATAATTAATAATGTGCCAAATTATTTTAGCTAGCATTTATATTTTATTGATTGATCAGACCGATAATATTCTTTGCAACAAGAATTCATCAAAATTGATTATAACAATTTAGGCACAATACCAAAAACTCAAAGTAAATTCCTTAGCCAATTTCGGGCATATAAATTTCATATTAAAATAATAAGATATTGACCAATATTTTATTTATTAATATTTATTGATAAGATATCTTAACATCATAAATATATAAAGGTTGTTCAATATTTAGGATACCATAGATATCCATATTGTATAAAAATAATTGATTAAATTCAAATTCATATGAAGAGATAATTTTATCAAACTTCATAGATTATATATTTAACCACAAAATATTTTAGTGGAATCCAAATTTATATGAAGAGATAATTTAATCAAACTTCATAAGTTATATATATTTATTTTTCTTAAATAAGCATAACATAATTTAAAAATTAGCAAATATCATGCTATTTTTTTTTTATTAAAAAAATTCATATTGTTTAATATAAATTATTATATTGGTCAATTTTAAAAGTTATATATATATAATAAAATTAATTAATCTAATTATAGATATAGAAGGCAAAAATAATTTTTTTTTTAATAAATAAATTATGGCTGAAATATTATAAGTCAATCATGTGCTATAGCAATTAATATTTCATAAATAGTAATTTAACAGTATTGTATGGCCAATTTAAATGACAACAAATTGTATAATATATTACTTTTGAATTAGAAATAAGATTATTTCTTATACAAAATAATTAAGATTTTTTGTTACTCAAAATAATTGAGGAAAAATTATTTGCCTTCTTTATTTTTATCCAACTTGGAAAATATCGTTGGTAGTACCAACTTTATTATAATTCATATATGCTAAAATAGGCAAATTTTAATAGCATTAATAACTACTAAACATGTTCCAAAAAATTAGGAAAACATCTGATGACTCGAGTTGGGCTCAATGTTGGAGTCCAAAAATACCAAAACACTTCAATGTAGCTATTAATGCAATGAATATACGTATGAGTCAAATATTCATCAGTTATAAATTTAACCTCTTTATTTAATTTTTTTTATTTGTTTATTGTATTTAGGCGCCTTAAAAGCATTTATACAAATTATTTAATTTAAATTCATATGAAGAGGTAAATTTGTCAAACTTCACATGTCAATTTGTTATAAGATCACAAAGTAGTGAAATCATTTGAATTCATAATGAAGAGATAATAATTATCAAACTTCATGTATAATAATTATTTAATTATATGCTTCCTCTCAGCCATATAAACATATGACAAGTTTGCAAAATGTTGCTCCTGACATTTATTAGTTTGTCTCAGTAACCTTGATGGTCCAGACAAAATTAACGAAAATGGTCAACCCAATTTACTTTTTTTTTTTTTTGTGTGTGAATAATATGAGATAATTAACTCATATATAAAACTTTCATGTCTCATTCAATAGGTTTTTCCTTGTAGAAACCATACATGGTCCAATGCATTAAATTTCCACCTTTGTAATATCATTAACTAATTTAATGGTGGGTTATATTGCTCATAAATGACTGCAAAATTTAATGATCATTTTTTTTTATGAGTTATGATAGTAATTTAACGGAATATTGTCTCATGGCATTAAATTTCCACGTTCTAATATATCATTCACTAACGGTGGACCATTACATTAGAGGAAATAAAAATTGTAATGGTCCTTAATCAAATATTTAATTTGATGAATTATGGGTTGATGGCTTGACTGTTACGTAACAAATGTAATGACTGGAAATTATTAGTCAACTATATATTAGAATGTAATAACAGATCTAATAATGGATTAGAAGCCAAAATAAATGACACATTTATGGTCCTGACAAAATCATTTTTCCTTCTCAAAGATATCTTTTAATATGTTCGGTTTTTATTTGAATATAGAGTTAGCGTGAGAAAGCACTGGAATCTTTTCATATACTAAACCGAAATAATCAACACTCATAAATGAGTGATTAGGTGATTAGGTCTTCTCTTAATTTAATTTGCATTTCAATATTAGCAAGTACCATAGATATTCTAATAATTAGAAAGTCTTTTATGTACAAACTTAGGATCACCAAATTAGTGAACTCCTTCATATAAATGCATTCATTAATTTTTTTTTAATTATAATTAATATGAAGAGATGAAACTTATCAAACTTCATATTTTGTTTTTGTGCTTAGTTTTAAGCCAAAATAATTAGGAAAAAAATCATATAATATGATCATTAGAAAAAGAGATTATGATGACTGGTTAATATATTTTTATTAAGTCATGAGGCATTAATGGCCAGAATAAATCTTAAGACCATACATATTCTTTAGGTAACCTCTTTTTAATTACAGCATTTCCGACGTAAAATTATTGTGTATTAATTTCTGGAAGGTTATCTTATCATTAAAAGACAAGATGACAATTATGAAGTCATTAATTAAAATTTATTATGACGAGTTACAATGCATTGTTATATACGAAATTGCAAAGGCTAGGAAAATTGGTATACGGAGAAATATTAAAATCATAGTTAGTCATTCGTAATACGCAAATAATACGATTCGTGAAACGTTCGTGCATAATTCGTATTGAACGTTTTCTAAGTCGGTCAAATATTCGGTCAAACAAAACTGAGACGGTAATAATTCATCAATTCGGCTAATTGTTCGGAATAATTCAGTATATAAATTATGTAAATACAAACTTTTTATTTAGAAATAATTGAAAAAATATTATTATTTGGTAAAAATTCGTAAAATTCGGGTCGAATTTTTCTCTTATCAAAAATTTGTGAATGAATGCGAATTACTGAAATGGAGACGCGAACTTCGCGTTTTTTGAATTATTCGGAAAATACATGTTTAATACGTTAATTATTCGTGAATTGACCAATTATGATTAAAATAGAAACTAAATTCGGTCTCAGTCAATGTGCCATAACTATGTATGTTACACCAGTAGTCAAGCAAAACACCAGACTAATATTAAAATCAATTTCTTTTTTTTTCTGGCAATTTATCTCTAGCATATCAGAGAATGAAAGCCAGTACAAGATAAAATATCTTTATATCTGAATAATAAAACCAAATTATGGTTAAATTGTAAATTAAAACAAATAAGCTTAGTCAATCTAAAAGCAACAATACACGGCCAATAGAAGACAACAATGTATATTGTATATATATAGCCAGAGATGGTAAAGTCCACAAAATTTAGGACTAGTCAGATCAAACCAAATTTATATATAAGGTAAAAGATCTGCTTAAAATGACTACCAGATTTATCATATCAAGAAATGGATTTAATATATATATTGCATAAAGCATGCTAAAAATAACAGATCCAGTTTTTATTAAAGAGATAATATTCAACAGTAAAACAAGAAGTTGAGTTGTGATTTTCAAATCTGGATCTCATCGTAATATAATAATTTGAACCATATTGTTAGTTATAATGTAAAAAATAGAGGACATCAATCTGTCTTTAGATTGTTGGTTACTATTTTAAAATTAACCAAATAAATAATTAATATAAATCATAAAATAATGATTAAAAATGAGACAAGCATGGATGTAGCCGTGCGATTGAGTCGCGACTGCCCTAAAGACATATTGACGTCCTCTAGTGCAGGATTCGCCTTCTATCCGCCTCCAAGGTTCTACAACACGAGGAAGTCCCGTATCCGCTCCGGTAGCATAGTCGTAGAGCGGACCTTCATTTCAAAAAAAAAATGAAGTCGTGCACCATGATCTCTCAAATCATGTTAATATTATGTAATTGGAAGAAAGTATTTTAGAGGAGGAAGAAGAAGAAGAAGTGTTTTATTGTATTTGTTGTATATCTCTTCTAATTTAGAAAGAAGATAAATTCCTTTTATAATAGAGAAAAGAAGAAGACTTAGTCAAACATATTAATATCATTCTAAATTCTCCATTTAATTGCCATTAAAAAATATCAATAAAATACAACAATAAGTTTTAAAATTTACTTATATTATTTATATAATAAATAATATACAACAATCCTGTACACTAAAACGAAAATAATTAGTTATGCAATACATTTGAGAATAAGTATATATTTAATTACTACCTACATTTGGCGTTGCATCTCTCCTTGAATTTTCTATGACATTTATTCACGTTATCCCTCAAGAGCCTTAGGTTGGGCATCTAATTTTTTATGTTACGACTGCACTTCATCTTATTGTAGGTCCATGCCCTCTTTTTTTTGGCACTTTCGAATTATCATGAAATAAATTAAAATATGGAACAAAAAAAAAAAAAAAAAACTTAAATAGAATCATTAAAACAAACTAATCAAAGAATATCTTGAGATTTTTTTTCAAAAGCCGGTAGGCATCCATCAATAAGTAGAACAAATGTTCATATTACAAACATATAAAAGAAATCAAAATAAAAATATCTTCAGATTTGTCAAGTCAAAAATGTTATCTTGTTCGTCATTTTCTTGACTAGATTTGTTGCCTTCATCTATATTTATAGATAATCTATGCCTTATGAGATTCAACATATATCATATAGTTCCACTAACACTCCAAAAATAATATTACACAAATTAGATATACAAAAACATTTATAATTCATGAATAAAAGAAAAAAGGTCAGACAAAATTTTGTAACTTCAAAACTATGAACAAATTGCAACCAGTAATCTTTTCCTTTAATTTTTGGTTTTGCATGTTTTGTAATTTGTTTTGGTTTATTAACAAAGTCAGAGACAAATTCATAAAATTGTTCTACTCATGACATTAAATTTGTAAAGCTCTGATTATTACAACAAAGTCAAAGATATTACGAAGTTGGTACGATAAAGAAAACAAACAAGTCATAGACAAATTTAATGGCTTGAACGAAATAATTTTATGAATTTAGGATACACAAAGAAAATAAATATACAAACTAAGATAACAAAAACTTAAACTGATGTACAAGAAAGCAAAGAAAAGTAGTAAATTCATACCGACAAAGAAATTTCAATACTTTATGAGAGTGCACGTCTTTGATGCAAGTGATTGTACCGCAATAAAGGTCATTTTTATAAACAATTTTGGCGCTTGACGAAATTTTTCGTTATTGCAGGAGGAGGGAGAATTTTGGCTCCTGACGAAATTTGTGTTACCGTAAAAAGAGAAATAATTTGGCTCCCGACAAAACTTTCAGAAATAAATTACTATGTATATGAAGGATGCATTGCTTAATGTTGTGTGTTGATATGGTAAGGTTTTAGAATATATTTCCTAACAAATTTGTAGTACAATATATAGAAATAATCATTTTTATTTATGATGTGGAGCCCCTAAATATTTATTTCCTTCCCTCCATTTATATATATAGAATATTATAACATACGCTAATAACTGTTTGGCCTCATAATATTTTTTATTATTTATCTCAATATTAGAAAGATCTAGTGAATAACATACTATCAACTTCAAGCAACAGTTAAGAGTTTTTTTTTAATTACAAAACAATAAAATTATCATTAAGTATATAAAACATACTAATAAAAAAAAAGTTCAACTAATTAAATAACTAGAAATCACACAACTGATAAATTTATTCTAACTCTACGAAAAAAGTTGAATTTCTTAGATTTTTCGTTTCATTAAACCCTATGTTACACCCCTGATCCAAATAAATGACTAAAATATAACAACCGCCAAAAGGCAATTTAACAAGCATCCACATAATCTCTAAATTACAATTTTTAAACTTAACAACAACCTAAAATCCTAAAATTGAGACTATAAAGTTCTCATTTATTTAAAGTAACTATTAAACTAAATTTAATTTGCTTAAGACGCCACTCCACCCGCAATTCCCAAGCTAAAGATCAAAACCTGGGCACAACATAAAAGTAAGGGTGAGTACTGACTCAGTAAGGTAAGAAAAGAGGCCCAGCCGCATACACAAAAATATGATGTATATAAATATAGTTTATAAAAAAATAAAGTAACGAAGAGTCGATTGCATAATTTATAATAGTAATAATATAGTAGTTATAAAAATTGTTTTCATTTCGGGATATTAACTCATTTCACCTTCCACACACAACACACACTAGATCATGCTCCGTGCCATCGAGTACGCGCACAGATACAAGTCTTTCCGAGCTCGTTATTGGGTGATCAGCGGCCCTAGTTTCGCTCTACTAAGTACGGCTTCTCACCTAGGTGAATCAGCGGCCCTGGTTTCGCTCTACCAAGTACGGCTGTATTACCTCTGCTTTTCCACACATCTCACTATACCCCGTATCTTAAAATATTATCTTTAATTTCTTTTATTACTAAAATATTAATTTGAGCCATGTAAGCTCTATTTCATAAATAAAAGCTATATATTCAATATTCGGTATTATCATTATAAATACTTATAATATAAATACTATTTATACGGAAGAACAATACAGCCAAAAGGAAAAGCATATGCGGGCAAAACCTTACTTGAATAAATGCAACAACTAGCAACTCTCACGCGAAATCTCCGGCTTTCACAAACTCTGGAGCTTCCTTCGCAACTCTTTCAACTTCTTGGTCTTCTTCAAATACGAACTCCTTCTCACGCGAATCTAATCATTTAATTAATACTAATTACTATTCGATCTCGAAATTCGTACCGACTAAAATCTGATTATTCCCGAAAAAATATTTTCTGGACCTTAAATGCAGAAACTAACCTTACCAATGATCCCGGAATGCCCAAAAACATACAGATCGACTATTTATTTGTGAAAATTGGAGTTATGGTTAAAAAAAATATAATTAAAACAAATTTCCTTAATAAATCGGATTTGAAATTCTAGCTTTTAAAAAGTACACGAATTTCCAGATTTTCTCAAAACAGTATTCCCAAATCCCAGTTCTATAAATTCCAGATTCTCTTAAAAACAGTGCTTCCAAATTCCATTTCTATAAATTCCAGATTCTCCTGAAAACAGTATTTCCAAATTCCAACTTTTAAAATCCAGACTCTTGAATCTGTCCGAAAATCCAGAATCCAGTTCCAGTTCAGAAAATACCCCATTTTCAGATTTAATAAAATCAGATATTTTGTAATATTATTTACTCATAATATAAATTATAGGAAAATATTAATATCATATTATCATCCACAATCATTTTACTTAAAATTATAACATTTATTTAGTTATACCCTATACCAATGATTATCGTTATTTAGAATATAGTCCATATGATATAATAAAATAACATCAAAGTTCTCTTTTCCAACATATTTGACCGTTTAATATAATAATTTTCTTATTAAAATATTTATCCTTCCCCAATTTAGTTTTGAAAAATATAATTATATTAATTAAACAACGAGATCCATAACCAAAAAAATATTTATTTTATTTATATACACATGCAACATGGCCTAATAATACAAATTAACACTAACTACTAATTAACTAAATTGCAAACTCACGGAATTCCGGAAGATTGCAGAGAATAAAATTGGGGTTGAAGTCTGGATAAACTCGGTGTTCACGAGCCGAAATTGCCTTCTACCTTCGGTCTACGTGGACCGGTTTCACGGAAGCTAAAATGAGAAACCGCGTGCTACGGTGTTACGTGCGTGCTACGGTGCCAGTACGTGCTACGGTGAAAAGCTCCACTTAGCTCTCCAATTACTCACCAATGGACCCGTCCCGGTTTGTAGCGCGAAAGGGAGAAGAGAAGGAAAGGCAGGGAGAGGGAGAGGGAAGAAATGGAGAGGAGTCGTGTGACAGGGAAAAGGAGAGAGAGAGAGAGCACTTCGTGGGTCAGATTAATCGGGAGAAAAGACAGGGAAGGGGTATTTGAACCAAAATAGAAGGGAAAGATACACCGTATCTTCTGATTAAATACAATTTATTCTCAATAAAGACCATAATTACTCACTAATTGCAAAATCTGAAAATTCAGCCTTCCCCGTGAGATTCTCTGAACTTACAAAAGAAGAAACTGAACAGCCACGTACTGCTGCCGAAATTGCACTTTAGACCCTCCAACTTAAAATAATCACATCTTTCACTATACACCTCAGAATTTGATGATTCAAATTTCTAAATTCTTTAATTAATGTGCAGAATTTATTGAACTAAAATTTTATTATTTCTCAACATACCAAAATATTTTTAAAATTATGAAAATACCCCTACTATCATAATAAAAATAAAATTTAAAATTTCTTTATTATAACACCCTACAGCACATGTTCCCTTTATAATTGTTGTTAGAATGTACATAATATAAGATCAAAATATTGGTTTGCTTATTAAGGTATATATATAAAAGTAACAGAGGAAAGATATTTGGCTGGGTTATATATTTATATGAAATTATGAATATGATGATCTTATTCAGATAATTTTTAAGCAAGGCTAGTATGACTCTTAGATCGTTTTCAGTGTCAATATATTATTTTCGTGCTAATATTTTTTTTTGTATCAGTATATCATTTTTAGTGTTAATATACTATTTTTAGTATCAATATATATAATTTTAGTGTAATATACTATTTTTAATACTGTTGTTGATTTACTTGTGCCAGTGTATCATGTTGAGTGTAATATACTAATTTTAATACTTGTATACTAATTCAATTGTAAAATATTGTTTTCATGTCTTAGTACCAACATATCATTTTCATCATCAAAATACAATTTTCAAATATGAAAATAATTCTATCATCTCTTTTTTTTAATCGTTGTATTGTCATATCGTATCAGATGTGATGCTCGTATCCTCACATATATAATTTGTAATATCTTCTTGAACTACCTATACAGTGTACAACATTAAATAAAAAGTATATAATGTAGCTAAAAAATATATTATTGATTATTAAACAAAATTAGATACATAATGCACTATGTTATTCATATGCTTCAAAAATCCAGCCATACTGTACATGTAAAGTACACCTATACCATGTGTAATATACTAAATAAAAAGTAAATAATGTAGCTAAAATATTATATTAGATAAATTTCACCATATATCACTTAGCTTTCGAAAATGAACAGATAAATTGCTTAACTTTCAATTATTTCCTAAATGTCACTCAACTTTAAAAAGTTATCCTGATTTTTCCAAAATATCTGTATCGCTGTATTTGTATCGTATTGACACACATATCCGTCCAACATAGATAATCCATATAGTGTATAATAATATATAATAGTCAATTTAAAAAATAAGACTTGTTTGGCATTATTATTATTTTTTACCAAAAACAAAACAACAATCTTCTGTTTTAGTTTATAAAATATACATTTTTCATTTTTATTTAATTACAGTACAATTATCTTCTATTTTTGTAACTATAAAACCATTTATTAAAAATGTGATTAAAAAAGCACAAGTAGACACAGGAAATATTAAGATATCATAACATACATTTATATTGACTTTGTTACAAACTGTGAAAAGTAGACATAGGAAATATTAAGACATCATAACATACATTTATATTGACTTTGTTACAAACTGTGAAAATGCTCACATATTTATACCTCATAAGATACCATATATTTATTATAAATATGTGGAACAAAATCTTGTAAAAACTATAACTTTCTATTGGCCAAGAGAGATGAGAGTTTTTTTGAATGACCAGTGCGTCCTAATTGTGACTACTACATGTAACATATAAAAAGAAGATGCAAGATGGTGACCGATAAATGACCAAAGTCAATAATAATATTCTAATAACCAACAAAAGAGCCAACATGGTTTAATTAAACAGTGCAAAGAGAGGACGTAGTAGAAAAAGAAACAGAAACATTAAATTGAAAACAAGGAATCTTTGTTTTAGGAGTTGCCTTTTTTTGGATGGACAAACCTAAAATAAATGGAAACAAGGATATTTTACCAAACATGATTACATTTTTTCCAAAAAAAAAAAAAAGGGGGGAAACATCAAATATAAACTTAGCCAAGTAATGTTTCGAATGCCAAGTTATGTTTTGCATATGAAGAATATAAATTTGGGTGAATTTGTTTACAAATTGAAATTTAAAGAAATAGTACTATTTGATGAAAACTTCGGATACTTATCTTTTCATTTTTTTCTTAGAATCCAAAATTTGTCAATGATGATTTTTTATGTAGTTTATATATATAGTTTGAGATAATTAGTATTTTAGCTGATGTTTATACAACCTGTAATGATTTTATGTGTCTAATAATACTTCTTACACAATGACAACATTTGTTAATCACAAAAATTTAGAAATTTGTGTGTATTTATTGTTGTCACAATAAATAGTATGATAGTGATAACGTATCAAGTTGTCACAAATAAACTACATTAATTGTGACGACAATGTAATCGTCACAAAAAATTACTGTATTTGTGACAATTTTCGTCTTTCACTATTTTGTCATCACTATATGACTCATTAGTGACAACAAAATTGCATTTCACTATTATTCGATATAGTAGTGACGATATTATTAGTTGTCATAATAAGTAGATGCAACTGTGTCAAATTCTTGTTCATCACTATAAAATCGTCACTAATTCTGTTTTTTCTTGTAGCGAGCGTAAGTGCCTCTCTACTATAAAGCATGGTCTCCTTAAACCCTTTATATGACGTCAGTAACAAGCACAACAATATCATGGCTTTATCCTCATCTTTGATCTTAATATCGATATTCTCCATGTCATTAAGAAGAGTGGTATATTAAGAAATATGGACCTTAATGGGTGTACCGTCTGCCATATTCAAGGAGTGGAAGCGCTACTTCAAACGTAACCGGTTGGTAACCGATTTTTGCATGTAGATGTCTTCAAGTTTCTTCTACGCGCCGGCTGTTGTAATCTCCGTGAGGATTTCTTGAAGAGTCGAATTGCTCAAACACAATTGTATCGTGGAGAGAATTTTATCATCCATCATCTCCCACTCAGCCGTTAGCTTCGTCCTTCATATCCACCGGTTTCCCAAAGATGGCACCCTTCAATTCCTGATTCGATAATATAACCTTCATCCGTACTTGCCAAAGTGCAAAACTCGTCGTGCCATCATATTTCTCAACATCGAATTTGATTGACATAACCGCACATGAATTCATGACGATACAAGTCGGTTGGTGATTATCTTGTGGAAACAGAGAGATGAAATTTACTAGTCTCTGGTACCAATTTGTTAGAATAATTAGAAGAATATGGATTTAGTGAGAATAATTGTGTGAGAAAGAAAGAGAGAATTAATGGAGAATTTTATTCATTGAATTGGATACCATTACAATAGCTAGGGTTTTTTTTATATAGGAGAGAACCATACTAATTTCCAAAATAAATTGTTTAAATTAAAGATACAATTACCTAAAATACAATATAAGGATGGAAACAATCTACCTCCTTCTATTGTCTAAATATTTTCCAAATATTTATTTCTATAATCTGAAAATTTCTTAAACAACAATACCAAATAAAAAATAGATTATTGAGAAATTTAAAATCATACATAACAGAAGTCTTACAAATGCAAAATTTTCAAGTAATCTTAACTTTCGAGACAAGCCTACAAGGTATGTTTCTGTCGAAAATAAAATCTCAACTTTCAAGAATGCCTGCATTTGTTCTTCCGACACAAACACAGACACAAACATAGCATACACTAACGGGACAACTTACCAATTCAAATTCAACTACTCGAAAATTAAGAAGATGGGATATGGTCAGTGTGTCACCTCCCCGACTTTCAAATCAGGGTGATATAAATGGGCTATATATTTCTACCCTAATGGTTATGGAGGCAACAAATATAGCTATGGCTATGCTTCCCTGTTACTATTCTTCTAGATGATCATAAGGGTCTCCATGCATCATTTACTTTAGGCTTCGCTAAGGCAGATGGAATCTAAGAATTGCAGTTGAAACTTAAATGGACGTTCAAACACACCTTTAGAAACTCTGAGAGTGTTTGTGCCTTTGTGGCGACCTTAACATAACAAGATACGCATTAGAGCAACTGAATGCAAAAAATGGTTATTCTGTAGTTCTTTGCAGCATTGATCTTGAGGATAAGGTAACCGATGAATCGAATGCGCTTGTGGATATTTTGATCCAAAAATATAGGAATACATAAGGGTATTTTGGTTCAAAAATAATTCTAACTTCATTAAATGTTAAAATTAACATCATAAGGGGTTAAAAAATAATTCATTTGCTTTTGCTGAGACAATTTTTTTACTTCTACAAATATTTTACTGACAAAAAAATCAAAAGTTATGCCTTTGAAAACTATACTTTAACTACAAATATATATAAATGAGCATAAAAATTCTATTTAATTAGTTATAGCAATATACAATATTTTATTCATATGCCAATATATATTCACATAGAAGATTGCACTGCTATGATAAAACTTACACAAATAAAACTATGGTAGCTTGGAAAATCTCCATCTTGGCGTCACAAAACATTTCCCTTCTATATAATTAAGAAGAAAGAAAATTCCCACAATACCCCCTCTATCCCTATTATAAACCTCTCGTAGCACATGAATCATAATATAACTCCTCGAATTCCTCTCCATACAAAACATAAGCTCTTGCCCCAAACTCTAACTTAACCAAATAAAAACATAAAAAAAATACTAAGTCATAAACACATACTAGACCGACCAACCAACATAATGTCTAAGAAGGAAAGCTTACAAGAAATTGAGAGTGGGAAGATGACATACAAGGAAACATCACCGGCCCGTTTCCTCGACACGAGCGACCTTAGCAAGTGGTCTTTTTACCGTGCCCTAATAGCCGAGTTTGTGGCATCACTTCTCTTCCTTTACATCACCATTGCTACAGTCATTGGTTACAAGAACCAGAGTCAGGCTCAGGCCTGCACTGGAGTTGGCTTTCTGGGCGTCGCTTGGGCTTTTGGAGCATCGATTTTCGTTCTAGTCTATTGTACCGGTGGCATATCTGGTATATATATATCTATAATTTGTCAAACATACATATAGCAAAAAAAAGAACAAATAGTTACACACATAAGAACCTTAAGAGAGTTCTTTGTATTTTTAAAGTTTTAAACCTTAAAACTCAATGTTAGATCACCATGCAAAATGCGCAAAATATCTTAAGCTACAGAGAGATATACATTATTACAAGATCGATCCATTTTGTTTCCTTTTTCATTTACTAGTGATAAGTAAAATACGATTTGCTAATAAATATTTTCCACATCATATCTTCAATTACTTGTTGAGAATCATGTTTCACTTACTAACATTCAACTCCCTTTTTTTCATTAAATTCATATACAGGCGGTCACATAAACCCTGCCGTAACATTCGGACTTCTAATCGCGAGACAACTCTCTCTCATACGCGCATTATTATACATCATAGCACAGTGTCTTGGTGCAATATGTGGTGCTGGAATAGTAAAAGGTGTCATGAAGCATCCGTACGACTCACTCGGCGGCGGTGCCAACTCGGTCTCTGACGGATACTCGAAAGGAGCCGCCCTGGGCGCTGAGTTGATGGGCACTTTCGTTCTTGTCTATACTGTTTTATCTGCTACTGATCGAAAACATACTGCTCGTGACTCTTTTGTCCCGGTATACTGTTTCTTTTCTACTTTTACAGTTTGAGTGGTATACTGACTCAATATATGAGATGAAATATACTTTTTAGATGTGATATATATATATATATATATATATATATATATATATATATATATATATATATTTTTTTTTTTTTGAAAACTAGGTTTTGGTTCCTTTACCGATTGGTTTCGCGGTTTTCATTGCGCATCTTGCTACAATACCGATAACTGGCACTGGTATTAACCCAGCAAGAAGTCTGGGGGCGGCAGTGATCTACAACCAAAAGAAGATTTGGGATGAACACGTAAGAAATTTTCTTGTAAATCTTTTATATATGTTTCCTTTTAGAAATATTATTTTTCATAACTTTACTTATTGTACCTTGTAACTAATCATTTTTAATAATAATATATAGTGGATATTTTGGGTGGGGCCAATTTTGGGAGCTGGGGCAGCGGCAGTGTATCACAAGTTTGTGCTGAGAGGAGAATTTGTCAAGGTTTTGGGTTCTTTCAGGAGCACTTCCAGAGCATGAAAATGAAATTAATTTGTTTGAGGTTTTTAATTAATTAAATATCTTATGTTGTGATTTTATTGTGTGATTCTGTAATTTATACTTTTTCTTAATTTGGTTTGTGGGAAAGAACAATAATCTGCCTTGGATTGTGATAAGATTTGTGTGTGAAGCTGATGATGCTGTCTGTATGTTTGGTGTAAAACGAATGTTTGTTTTTACAAAATGACTTAATATATGCCCCTATTTTCCTTGTTTTTTTATATGTAGTGAGTTCATATATGATTTTGACTTGTTTCTGTAGCTGATGTTCTGTAATGTAAAATTCTCCTTCTTTTTATGGAATTATTTTGATTTCTTTTTCTAGGAAGAAATTATTTTGCTTCAACTTTTATAAAACTGTAATCCTTTGATTTGTATTGGATTGTCAACTCAAAATGATTACATCTAAATTTTCAAAAAAAAAAGTGATTACATCTATTATTATTATTATTATTATTATTATTATTATTATTATTATTATTATTATTATTATTATTATTATTATTATTATTATTATTATTATTATTATTATCAGAAGGGAAGGGTTGATCTGTTACTTCCAATATGTCATTGAGGTTTGAATTGTTAACCTCTAATCTATTTTAATAATATATTTAATCAATGACACTAGATATCTTTGATGATAAAAACAATTTAATAATACAAACTATTATTTAGTTTATAACTAAAATCTATCTAACTATAGTACTAACCCATAATTCTAACTTTATGATTAATTAATTTAATATAAACCAATCAAACACCTAGTTACTCGATCGCAAATGCTTGTTGGCTTAATTAAGCTGTCAAGCATTCCTTAAGATCAAGTTCAAACCACGGTGCAAGGCTAGCTCCGTGAAGAATGTATGAGTCCACTTTATATTCAAAAAAAAAAAAATACTCATCCAGTACATATAATTCACAATAAACAAGTATTTTTCTCTCTTGATCTGGGAAAAAAAGAATCACCCAATTAAAAATCAGCGCCCGTGCTTAATAATGCTTCTTTCAGTGTTGGAGAAGGAAAAAAAGTTAGAATGAATGGAATAATTATGCCACCGCTTTAATTGGAATGTTGGATTTGTAAAAAGGGTTTACATGTTCCTTTTCTTCCCAAAAAGTAGAAAAGAAGTACATTTATCTCTCAGTATCTTACTGCATACATGTTTGTATACCTTCATATATGTTTGTGTACATGTATACATGTTTGTGTACACCCGACAGTATTACGTATTTAATTATAGAACGTATATAATATTGACACTTTGGCTAATCAAACACAGCTGTGAGTTCATTACCTCAGAGAAAAAATGTTGTTAAATATCCACTAATTTGGAAGAAAACTTTTGGATGGCCTGTTTTAAATATAATCATATGTTATATATTTTTTTCTTAATATTAGTACTAGTTGGAAAGTTTATTTAATATCCAAATACTCTTTATACATACAAGCAAAAATTTTGGAGAAGCTCCATTCAGCCGTTATGTAAAATCTACTTGTGTTTGAGACCGGAACCACGCATAGTTGTTTTCAGAAACGATATTAAAATAAAAAAATATAAAAACGATATTTTAATGCTTCATTTTCAACTCGAGGAGATTCTTATTCTTTTATTTCAAACTGAGAGTTGAACACTTTGCATGCCAAATAAAGGAGAAAAAAAGCATAAAAATTAATCTGTAACTTTTAGTGTTCAACAACATACCAAAATAGGCCAAAGCTTGCAAGTCACAGCGAACGTATTTAATTCAATATTTAGCAAGTCAACAACTTATTGGCTTGTCTAAAAAACATATGAAAATAATGATATTTTCAATCTCATTGGTCCCATTATGCAAAGCATGGAATAAAAGAATAATGAAATAGAGAATAGAGAATAGCCAACTATTCTGTTTTATTTCAATACTATTTGGCTAGATAAATGTAATAAAAATTTGGTTTAAGTAATTTAGATAAGGAAAGGAGAAAATTTGGCTGTCACGTTGGATGAAATTTGAAATATATGAGAATATTTTTGTCCGAAATTATAATATATTTCATGAAATATAACAATTTTATCCCTACCATGGAATAGAATAATCCTGCTTTTTCATGTCTTCATTCTCAGATATTTCATCCATTTTCTACGTAAATAGATCCTCTAATCCACTATTATGTCTTATTTCATGTGTGAAGAACAGATACATTGTTATGTTTACAATACATAACTCCCAAATAGGAAGTATTACCTTGTATAGTATGCTTAGTGATTTTCAATCTCATTGTTTTGTTTACCTATTTAGGCTTTGAAATTCCAAGTATGGAATTTTCCAAATCTCTTCTCTTAAGCAAAGCTAATGGAACATAATTATGACGCTTTCTTTAGTAAGTTCGATCTCCAATTGTATTGCGTGGGTCCTGTCTGCTTAATTTGGAGATGAAGTACAAGAAAAGAAATTGAATAATCTCCTTGATTTGGAGTAAAGGAGAAAGGTGAGATGTTGATGCTACTTTGGTGCTAGTTTCATATGTCCACGCAAGATGAACAAAGATCTTGTCTTGTCATGCAAAAATGACAGCACAACTAAAGGGTCAACAGATGGATCTATGAAGATTTGTCGGGAGGGCTTTTCATGCAAATTTTGTGATAATTTGCACAAAAAGATAACAATTTTGTTAAAATAAAATCTAGATCTGATACCACGATGACACTGTGGCACGTCGGATCACGACGGACGATATATATATATACTGTTTTTATTTTTACTTATAATATATTATTATATATTGTTTGTAAGATTCTATATATTGTTTTTATTCTTTATGTATTTTTTATATATATATATATATATATATATATATATATATATATATATATATATATATATATATATATATATATATATATATATATATTACCCAAATTCGTGAAACGTGTCAATTGCAGATTTCAAAGCTTCATCTAATATTTTTTTTGGAATGTTTTCATCTAACATAATTAGCATAAAGATCACAGTATCCTAACATTAACAACATTTGACTAACTTGGCTTGGAAAACAAACTAAATTAATCCGTAATCCGAACTTGAATGACCTGAAAACCCGATTTACACAAACATTTTGTGAAGAAGAGTCTTTGCTTGATGCCTTAGTCCGAATAAGATCTTTATAAATGTATTTGCCAACATCTCATTTTGTAAATTATTTTTCACTCAACTGAATAACAACTCTTTGACCCTACAGATGATTTTATTTTTAATTAATTATAAAATTCAAATACTCGCAGCATAGCACGAGATTTTATTTATTTATTTGCCGAAACAACATTTTATAAAAAATTTGCACTAATAAATCACATTTCTCGAAGGATAATAGTATCTTATACCAAGTAAGAAAACTAAACCAAAAATAATACAAATAAACTATTATTTGTGAACCAATCATAATTCTAGCCTAAACACATCTGTATTATAATAATCGACCAAATATACAAAAATCATAAAAAAGGAATGTTCATACAAGCTATAATTCATCCACAAAAATGTCATACCTAGCAAAAAAAAGGGGTATATTTAACACTCAACGCACTAAGTTGATTCAATCAGCCGATTAACAAAGTCGTTAACCTACCAATTAAGAAACCAATATATTAATTCAATTCAAAAATCATAATGGAAAATTTCATCTATGCCCATGTAGAAAATGTAGATATCACAAATAGCCCTACAAGTTGGAATCCATACAAAAAAATATCATATACACCCCTAAAAACATGAAAATATTTTTATACATGCAAATTTCCAATTTCTTCAAGAATTGCCCAAACTATTCCATTTATATTGGAAAAGGATATTAGTGATACATTTAATATTTCTAATTGAAGGGCTATAGATGATATTTTGAGGTCTTACAAGGGCCCACATGAAATTTCATTTTTCAATAATAAAAACAAAAAGTGAGTTTTAGAGTATTTACCTTATGGTGACATTTATGAGCAAGTGATTTTATATTTCTATAATGTTTATAAACATTTGGCAAACAATTCTTGGAAGAAACCGAACAACCCATGAAAAACGAATCAGGTACGCCTTTATCTGAAACATATCTGAATCGAATTCTTCTAACTAACCTAAAACCCTAAAAAATTAAAATATACAAAAAATCAGTACACGTAACAAAATATAAACATAATAGTATTAGTAAATTAATAAATACCGTGTGGAAACGTTTCTGAGCAGCTTGATTGACTATATTGAAGTGATAAGAAGCATGTGAAATAAATGAACTGGAGGCATCCATTACTAATGATTTAAATGTGTTTATGTCTTTAGCGTATTGGAAATAAACTGCTTCAGCTATTTGCAAAACCTGATTTACAATTTTAAATATTGCTTGGATTAATATAGTAATTAACATGATACGATACGTGAATAAAAGAATAATTAATTATTAATACTAAATATTACCTTTGTAAACATGTTTTTTATAGGAGACTCGACAGGGTTATTTCTTTTTTGAACTTTTGATGCCATGATCTACAAATAAGTTTATTTAGTTAAATTAATTAATGTACAAAAAAGCGCCTATATTATGCTTAAATTGTATAAAGCCACTCCATTATTGGAAATTGCATTAAAAATTATATTATTTGAACCCAGTGGGTTTTTGTTTGCAATTTCCTAAATAATAGAGGAACTTTTTTGCAATTTAACCATAACGCAGGGGCACTTTTGCAAATTTATCATTCATTACTTATTCACGACAATAATGAAATATTGGAAAAAATATGAAATAATACTTTTGTCAATTGAAATGCTTGCTCAAACTGTCTTATTTGAACCCATTGCTCTGAAATTATATTCTCAATCTGGTTAAATATAAACAAAAAAATTGTTAATAGAAATTGCAAAATTATTTTTCTGAATCTTAAGATTATCAGACAAACGGAAGGTGAGAGAAAAAAAAAATACTTTTTTAATTTCTGAATTTAGGGTTTCAAGCTTTGTCTCTGTATCTTTTGCTGATGATTCCATGTTTAGAATATTGGATTTCAAATTTTGAGATTCATCCTTAAGCAACTGCACCTATTTCATGCCAATTTGAAACATATTTCAGTGAAAAAGAAAATATCAAATTATATATGAGTTTCAAATAAAAACAATAGAACAGAGAGAGAGAAACCTCATCTTCCAAATTATTCGCAAAATGTGAGTTGGCCAAGGATTTCTGAAAAAAATAATTAAAAAAAAGCATCAAGTATCATTCAGAAATCAAGTTATAATTTTGCATAAATAAACATACAAATATTCATGAATTTTTACAGCTATCAAGAAATTTACTATCATATTATTTTTTATCAATATTGACCGTGTACTTTACAAACCATATAACACACATATTTCAAATAATTAGAGTTCAGTTTACAAACTTAAACGTGCTATTGAATATTAAAATTTACAACACAAATAAAATAAAAAAAGATTAAAAAAACAAAAACAAAGATTCTCGCTTCATTATAAACTTCACATACAAAGCCAAATTCAACAACTTCTCTCAGAGTCAAGACGTTTCTGCACATATTAATATATTATCTTAAATAAATATACTATTTTACACCAGTATAAAATAATTAAATTAAATCCTACCAAAAACCTCAATTGAACAAACATTATAAGGTTCATATTTATTTTGTGTAGGTAACATAAATTGATATTCATTAGAAAAGAATTCATACCTTAATATTTTCTTGTTCATTAATTAAATATTGAATATCACGCTCCATTGCTTCAATAATTCTACTATCTTCCTCTAAAAGCTCAGTCTTCACACTTAGTTTTCTCGTGCCCTCTTCCAAAATAGATCCTAAAACAATAAATACGCCAATAATTAATTCAATTTAATAACATAAAAATAAATTAGATTTTTCACATGTTTCATGTCTAATCCCATATTAATGGTAATTCGATGCTAAATATGGCTTCAATTGAGTTAATTACACAACTGAAGTTACTAAACCCTAAACCCAATCGGATTAAACTGAACCCTAATTGCAACAATCACACTTTTGTAGCTCAATTGGCGCTAATTTGTCAAAAAAAAAAATTATATATAAATTAAAAGATATGATATGTAATAACTATGATATGTAATAACTAATTGACTAATTACCCAGTCGTAAGATTTGATCCTTAAGACACTGAATCTCATCCTCCATCTCACCTCTCACCCTCTCCACCTTCCCCTCCGATCCATCAGGGAAAGCACATATCGAAACGACGAGAACCGCGGCGGAGACGACGACGATTAGAGACCGCGTGCGGCGGCCGGAAGGAGGGGAAGTAAGGGAGAGGAGGCGGAGAGGGAGGAGGAGAGAGAGGAGGAGCAGCGAAGTTCCATATAAGGTTGGGAGGAAGGAAACCATGGTTGGAGTTGGACTGGAACTGGAGAGAGTTTTCTTTCTAATGAAGCTCCATTGACTTTTATTTGATTTTATTATTATTTTTAGAATTCTTAATCAGTAAGTATGAGGGATTTTCTCAATCAAAAAAAAAAATTTATTTAAGGGAACTGATATGTCATGTCAAAATTACTATAACAGTATTATAATTTATTAACGGATATATACAATTCATTTTTTGTAATAGTATATACACAAACGGTAAAAACATTATATAAAAATATAGTATATTAAAACAATATGTATTAATTTCAAAAGTAAAAATATATAAAGAATAAAAACAATCTATAAAACAGTTAAATTAGTATATAGAAAAAAAATTATTGAAAAGTACAAAAACAGTTTATATACCGTCCGTCGTGATCAGAAGTGTAAAAATATAATGAATAAATAAAAATATATAAAAAAATATGATATGTTGATGTTTACATGTTATTTAAACGGGTGACATGAATGTGTTCCCTTGATGAATGATTATTTGGGGGAAGAATCTAGATTATATTTTAAGTATATGTTATTAAGCTTAATTTATCAGAATTTATTAAATTTAAAATTTTTGATCCACATTGGTAAGAAAAGCCTATGGCCCACGAGCACGATTAGTTAAATACTATTTAATGGTCCATAGGCCGACGAAATCTAATTGTTAGGCCCATATATCAAACATCAAACAGTTGAATACGTTAAAATAAATAAATAAATAAAAATTATGCATTCATGAATTTGAATTTCAGCTGCAGGTTATATTTGGAAAATGTGTACCAGATTGTCAATATCATATCAGCATCATGCATATTTCATCGTGTCAATTTAGTATAAAGACGAGAATCTTTATTTTGTACAAATGTTACCAAACGTTCCAAATAAATTTGTTCTGTATACACAACAGTAATATTTATTTCCTTTTTCTTAATACAAGGAATAATTTATTTCCTTTAATTGTTTAATGTATTTAGAAAGTGTGATATTCTTCATTTCTTTCTTATTTTTGGTGGGTTGCATTAGAAGGCATCATGGCCTATAAATACTTCATTATTTTCAAATTATTTCTTGTCCACGGCCTCTCCATTTATCTTTTGCAATCAGGGTAAGAAGGTATGAATAAGAATCGCATGAATTTCACTTCATTACTTCAATCTTTCTTCCTTTTGTCCTGTTGTGTAATATTTTTATGTTTCTGATCAAATTACTTTTGTTTGATTAAATAACATCAGGGATTTACTATTAGCATATGTTTATATATGCAACAATTATTCGACATAATCCTTAAATGCAGTCTTACAAATGCAATTTTTTTAGGTAATCTTAACTTTCGAGAGAAGCCTACCGCCATGATTCTGTTGAAAATAAAATCTCAACTTTCAAGAATGACCTGTATTTATTCTTCCGACACAGACAATGACACAAACATAGTACACACTAACGGGACGACACCTCACCAATTCAAAATCAACTACTCAAAAATTAAGAATAAGAGTTACGGTCAGTGTGTCACCTCCCCCACTTTCATATCAGGGGGATATCGATGGGCTATATGTGTTCTACCCTAATGGTTATAGAGGCAACAGTACTGGCTATGGCTATGCTTCCCTACTACTTAAGCTTCTAGATGGTCACAAGGGTCTCGATGTATCATTTACTTTAGGCATCATTGATGGATATGGCAACCCAAGAATCACAGTTGAAATCTAGAAGGTTCAAACACACCTTTAGAAACTCTAAGAGTGATTGTGGGCAACTTAACATAACAAGATACGTGTTAGAGAAACTGTATGCAAAAAATGGTTATTTTGTAGTTCTTTGCACCATCGACCTTGAGGATAACGTAACCGATGAATCGAATGCGCTTGTAGATATTAGCAAGTTATTGAAAACTGGTGAGATGGCGTAAAATTTGAGGTTGATGGAGAGATTTTCCCAGCTTATAGACTCATACTTGCTGCGAGATCACCCGTTTTTAAAGCTGAATTGTTAGGTCAATGTGTGAAACAAGGATGGATTGCATAAAAATCAAAGATATGAAGCCTGAAGTCTTCAAGGCTTTGCTTTATTTTGTTTACACCTATATACTACCTGACGGTGCTGATATTAATTTGATTCAGCATTTACTGGTTGCTGCTGATCGATATGCTATACAAGAGTTAATCACGAAATGCGAATAGAGGTTGATTGAGAACATATCCTTGGACACTGTTTTGGGTTTTCTTAATTGTGCAGAATGGCACAAGTTCAGCAAACTGAAGGCGGTGTGTCTTGAAATGGTAGCGCAAATGAAGAATTTTATTCAATTAGCGCTCACTGAGGAGTACAATTTGGTGATACAAGACTTCCCTTGCCTTCTTGCTGATCTTAGGGATGCTATCTTTGGCAATAATAAACTTAGTTAGGCTTTCCATTTAGATTTGGATGTTTGTAAGAATGGAGGTAGCTAACTATTACAAGTTGGTCATTGTGTTGCTTGGTAAATGCATTATTGTTCTCTTGATATTAAGATTTGGCTACTATGGATTTATTGCTAGTAATAGTAGGTTGTTATTATTGTTGTTGCTATTATTAATATTGTTATTTTTGTTGTATGTTGGTTATATTCTATGTTACGCAGATACTTCAAAAAATCAACCGTACGCGTATCGGATACGTATCGGACACGGATATGGCACCGATACGTTTCGGACACGCCAAGTGGCGTATCCGAATATTTTAATATATTTTGATTTTCGGACACGGCTCCGATACGGCACCGATATGGCAAGACACGGCCCAATGTTTTAAATCCCAATTTAATTTTTATTTTTTTCTATAATTCCATTTTCGCTTATTTATTTATTTATTTTGTTAAAAATGATCTTTTTTAAAGCCTATTTTTTTTAATATTATTTTTTTCTTTTTTTATTAATAAAAATAACTCATGAGAAGCATAACTAAAGACGATAATATATCTCTTCTTTATTAAAAAAAATAATTTTTTTCTGATTTCTCACTCTCGCTCTTTTTTTGTCGTTTTCTTTATCATATTTAGTTATTTTTTATATTTTTAAAATATTTAGATATATAATTAATAATATAATAATATATATATTAGACGTATCGTGTTCACTGATTTTTTGAAATTGCCGTATCGCCGTGTCCGTATCGTATCGGATACGACGCGCGTATCCGTATCGGTGCAACATAAGTTATATTCCTATAAATTAACCAAATAAATAATTGATATAAATCATAAAATAATGATTAAGAATGAGACAAGCTTGGATGTAGCCGTGCGATCGAGTCGCAACTGTCCTAAAGGCAGATTGACGTACTCTAGTGCATGATTCGCCGTATATCCGCCTCCAAGGTTCTACACCACGAGGAAGTTCCGTGTCCGTTCCGGTAGCACAGTCGCAGATCGGGCCGTCATTTCAAAGAGAAATGAAGCTATGCACCATGATCTTTCAAATCAAGTATATTTGGAATAATTGGAAGAACGTATTTTTGAGGAGGAAGAAAAAGAAGTGTATGTATGTTGTGTTGTCTAAGAATAATGAGAGAAACTCTTATTATAAAGGAAGAGGAGAAGATTAGGTCAATGAAATTAATTTCATTCCAAACTCCTCATTAATTTTCTTTTTTATTTTGTTTAAATGACCATTAAACTATTAATAAAACACAACAAATAAGTTTTAAAATTTAATATATTATTTATAAATAAATAATATTCAATATCATCATCATCATTATTATTACTATTACTTGTTCACTTGGTTCTAAATTTTCCACTTGAACTCTTAGTTCTGCAAGTTGAACAGAGCTTGTAATATATATCCTTCAGAGAAAGGATGGCATGAGATACTAGATTTCCCATCACGTCTTTTGAAGAGGCTTACTTGTAGGATCAACAGAGAACCATTTTGATGAGCGCTGTCGTGGGCAGCTCTCAAGTTTACCAACAAACTATAATTAAAATGTATTTATTGGTAAGTTTTGGTCGTGCCATAGGATGTATGAGTGGCGAAAAATTAACTAAATTATTTCTGAAAATTGCCGTGTTCGTCGTCAAAAATCCCTCACTTTGACCTTTGTTTGAGACCCAATTAATGTGTTATTTGAACAATAACCAGCCCTGACTTTACTAAACTCTCTTTTTACAAGGTTGAAGTTATTTTTTTGTTTTGAAAAGAAAGTTGAGGTTAATTTTTCCACGCTAGTTTCTGCTAATTTTCATTGTATGCAAATAAGCATATATAAAACAAATGAGGTGAAATAAATAAAAATATTTCCTACATGAAAAGAGAATACATCCTGTACCGTGTGGTGAAAGTTCTTGGCTCTCATGCATTTGTGAACTTAAATTTTCGGATGCGAGCAATTTTCAGATGCAGCTTCTCTTGAGGCAACGCTTCAGCACAAGATATTTATCATCAAAAAGAATGAACAGGTGATCTCTCGCCCAGCATGTTGTATGGTCATATAATCATGGCGTTCCCAAAAGAATATGAGTTGGTGTTAGTGTCAATGTGTATTACTGTTCAATTAAATTCTCACCAATTGGAATAGTTAGACACTCATGCTCCGCCATAACTTGTTTTTTGTCATCAATCCAAGCTAATTGGTGTGTGTATCGCTTCTTTTCCAAAGGTAACTTCAGCTTCTCTACCAGCTCAGAAGAGACCATGTTCTCTGCGTATATTTCAAAATAATTTACCAATACTTGATATACTGTTAATTAAACTAGACTTAAATTGTCAAACAAACAAAAAAATTGTTGGGCAATTATCATGCTGCAACAGAAGCGATAGTGTACATATATTATTTTTTTAGGAATGAGAGACACATAAGATCATATAATATACACATACTGGTCCCAAAACCGGAAACAAAATCCCAAACATTAGAAATTCCACGTACCAAAAACACTCTCCACGCTCCATAAAAGAAAAAAACAGTACAAAGTACAAACTCATTTTGCAAAGTCGACGAATTTCGGTTTCATATCAGTTGATTATCTGATTAACTGAAGATCAGCTGGAACTGGTACTTGTAGGTGGTACTTTTGATACGCCTTTTAGTTGGAGCTCGGCCATTACACTCTCGGTCGAAGGCGGTTTCAGACCGAGAGGAAGAGGCAGCCATGGTTTCTCTAATACGTCTCCGATTGCTGCGTCTATACTCTCATTTGACTAATCAAAAGGAAAAAAAGTTTAGTTAGGAAACTTTATTATAATTCAAGTGGTTTAATGACCCAGTAATGACAAATATTTATTGCTCGGATCTAACAACTATCTCAAATACTTAATGATTAAGATTTTTCTTTATAGTTCAATTAGTCAACTGACACATTAACTCATTAATTTCAACTGCTCAGACCAAACAATTAAACTTGATCTCTAGTTACTTGACTTCTATTTTTTTTAAATATATAACTCAAACTCACCATGGGGCTAGACTCTTTTTCCTCCTAATTTTGTTTCGGGTGCAACACGTTTTAAACTTCGGAAAATAAAATAGCTTACAGGGTGAGCATCTGATACAACTTGCGAGGTGGTGTTTTTACTTGACGTTGCTGGTGGAGGAACAACTGGTCTATACATCGGATGAGGAACAATGCCAGGAACTGCCGAAGAAGGAAATCTCTATATTTTAAAACAAGCATTATGAAATTTATTCATATTGTTCTTTCAGTTATTTGAAATAGATTTAAGAGATAACTAATACGTACCGCTGTTGGCATCGGTACTGCAACGCAGGGCGATCCTGGCATTAGGGCATGCGGCTGAGACTGAAACGAAAACAATATGTTAGTGATGAATTTATATATACTCAATCATATATATAATGTTAGTATGTATGTAATATTTTTTCCCCTGAGACTACAAAATAAAATGAAAACTCTGTCATTTCGGTTATTTAATTACTAAAAAATACAAAAAGTTCGAGGATAATATATAAAAAAAAATTCTTTGTCATTTGGGATCTAGTTGGGGGATTTAATGCACAATACATATAATGTTTCTACCGTTAGGATACTTAAGTCATTTGAATCACTTGTACAAGTAATGCAACCTACAATAAATTTCATGATTTAAACAATTTAGCCCTCATCAAGTCTATAAAAATTTATATTTGGCCAGTACATTTTAGTACAATACAACATGGATTACCCTTGCATAAGGATGGTGCCAAAATGAAGGATTTCCCGGAGGAGGAATCGGAGGGTGAGAAGCCCACATCGAAGGAGTTCTCGGAGCACCGAGATGTTGCGGGGGCCACATTGGCACCATCGGTGATTCTACACTCGGATGCCCCCAAACATGAAAAGGCTGAAAATGTTGCGCGGTCGGCGGCGGAGGGGGAGGAGGAGGGAATCCGATGGTCGGTACAAACCATGATGAGTTTGTTTCTCGTTTTATGCCGCAGGATCCAGGCGTTGCGTATATTTGTCTCCTTTGGGTCCAACTTGCTGCTTCTGCTTCTCTCGCTTGCAAATGCTTTCTATGTGATCGATATTTCTACAATATGTAATTGATACCGAGTTAGTTTGTATAACTATAATTTCTTAAATATATAATTGATGCTATATTTATACTCGGCTCATGATATTAAGGAGTTTTTGCCCTTAGATATGACTTTAAGATATGTAATTTGCACATGACCAAAATTTTTAATGGATCTAAGCTCAAAATCTGTATTAATTATGCAAAATACAAATTTCATTGTCAATATAGAGATTAAAACAAATTCAAATATCACGAAACTTTTTTTTTTTTTGAGACAACTCATTAAATTAGTAAACTTTGTTAAATATTAAGTTAAATTATGTTCGGCGCGACTTGAACTTAAATCTTTATCATAATTGACAATGTGTCTTATCGCTGAACTAGCAAGTTTTGGCAAATATCACGAAACTTGAATAAATATTTTGATCTCACTCTATATATACATATACTAAAAAATACTAAAGTTAAAAAGAGATCTAATATAGTACTTGTAAGTGGCTAGCAATGTTATGTCGAGTGAGAGAGTCGACTCCCATGAGCTCTAAAATCCTCGAGGGAACGGCTTTGTCCACTCCCAACTGCTCCACGGCCTGAACAAACCTCCGGTGAAGCTCCGGCGTCCAATCTACCTACAGATTATTTGAAAAACAAAACAAATTACTATTATGATAATAAAATATTATTATTTGATGATAAAAAGACATTTGAAACAATCCAAAGATGATGTGACCTAACATCACATTGGTTCTTGTGATACATGCTTATCCCAATGTGTTTACCCTTGGTACTCAAAGACAAACATGTATGAGCAGTGGTAGACACTAGACACTGAAAAACAAAATCTTGTTTTTAAGTTTCATTATTACTGAAAATTCCTCAAAAATAAAAGAAAGGAATTAATTTGAAATAACTTTTGCCACTGATGCTTTATGCTCGTCATAATTGTTTCATGCTCTTAGAGGTATACAAATATTATCCAAAAACTATGGTCTAAAGTAGCATAAAAAACTAAACAAAATTGCACCATTTGTAATTTTTACCTTGGCTTTCTTCTTTCCATGTGAGCTCTTCACAGTCCCTGCCTTTTTCTTGCTCTCTCCTTCAACTGAAGAAGACGACGATGACTTTGCATCTTCAGCCTGACCAATTATCTCCATTAGAGCTCTACTCTTCTCTCCTTTATAATCACAACTCTCCACTCCTTTATCATTTAGTTCCAAAACTGGTACCGTTTGTTCTTCTTCTTCTCCAAAGGCTGAGAACCCTGCATAGATCTCGCCTGGATCCACCTCCAAATCAGGTAGGGTTTCTGATCCATGCTCATCAAATTTTTGAAATATGTCACTGAAATCTATGTCAAGCAGTTCCGCATCAATGGTGAAATCAAAATCTTCCAGGAATCCTCCACTAGATTCAGGAACAACCTCTGCTTGCCGTGCTTCCTCGTTCGTGCATGACATTGGTGGGACAGCAAGCATCTTAAATTACTGATTTGGTTTCTCTCTCTGGGTGTTTTACTTCTTTTCTTATTTTGGTAAGTGTAAAGAGTGGAGAGAATTCGAACGAGCTTTGATTTAATTTTGATTATTGTTTTGAAAAAGATAAATTGTTAGGGGGGTAGAAGTGGAATGATGATATGGATTAGTTTGGTTGGGGATTTTGGAGTATTAGAAAGGTGAAAAGGAGAGAGAAAGCATGTAGACCACAAGCTCAGAAAGATTTATTTTGATTTTTGGTTTGTATGTATGACGATTTGTCTTGAACTGTGACTGTGTTTCTCTCTCTCTAACCTTTGAATCATTGAGACCTCACTTGTGGATGAGTAATTTTTAGGGTTTTATAAAAGTCTCTCTCATTGTGGCCTGTGGGCGCACAGCTCTATATAGAGACAGAGAGAGAGAGAGAGAGAGTGAGAGTGAGAGTGAGAGAGAGAGCATATTGCATGGAAGATACAAAACAAATTAGGAGGGGTCAGAAATGGCAGCAGCTAGGATGTACATCAATATATCAGCTGCAGCTGGTTTAACCCTAGATAAGAGAGAGAGGTTTTCTATGGATTATTTTCAATTATTTTCTGTGTGGTCTGAGGGGAGGTTTATAATTAAGTCTATTATATATGCCAAATCATGTACTTATTTTAGTGGTCATCACATGAGTTGGAGTTTTACTTGTACTTTGAAACAATCTTGGGTATATATATATACCCACCCTAACTAGTAACTACTTGATTCTATTTTCTTTTCACATGGTAAATATTTGCAAAAATAACGTCTTTATGTTTAGTTTGAACAATTAATATTTCTGAACTTTCCAAATTCAAAATCATTACTTACTTCTATTGTGAATTCTGAATTTCTGAAATTAACTATATATTATGATATTTCAAAATAAAAAATGTTAGCTATGTATATGAAATTCAAACATAAGAAGGCTTTACTACAAGGTACTTTCAACAAACAACTCACCCAGGTGAATTAATTACTAATGCCCTTTATGTAATTTAATAATATGTTGAGAGATGATAAAATATTAACTTTCTTAAGGACTATATACTTGTATTAGTGTGTGTGTGTGGCCATAATGTTATTGTCTTTTCCTGTAATTAATGTATCAGTGTTATTTTCTTAATTTGCATGTGGTGGACCTTTTTTTTTCTTTTTCTTTTTCTTTTATATTAAAAGAAAAAATATTTTTATAATTAAAAATCTCTTTGTCAGGCATATTCTTTTTCAAATTTTGCAAAATTTCATCTATGATAATGAATTTTGACAGTCAGTAAATTTGATTTCACGCAACATTTCATTGATTCAAAAGAAATATTTTTATTTAGCAGTAAACATGATTTTTTTGCATGTATAGGAGGTTTAGAAATGTAAGTGTTTCGAAGCATAACTTCTTTCTGTAAGCATTTTGAAGATAAATGAAATGGAAATCTTAGATAATTTACAGAATATGATTGTTTTTTTATTAGAGAATGAAATTTATTAAATGAGTAAAACAACAAAATTTGAAATGTAGGAATCTACAAAATGATAGTTTGGCAGAAACCCCTAATGTGGAAATGGTACTAACTCAAAATGTATTATTTATAAATATTGTTACTTAGTAGGTTATTATATAGATGTTGTTTTATAATATATATATATATATATATATATATATATATATATGTATATATATATATATATATATATGTATATATATATATATATATATGTATATATATATATATATATATGTATATATATATATATATATATATGACAAAATGAATATAAGAAAGCAACTAAATAACTTGTACGAATGATAAACATCATATATGATATGAGATATCATATACCACCACGCAAAATGTGAAAATAGAAGAACAATCAAAAATTATTTTATTGGACGTATAAACTGGCGCAAAATAACTAAAAATCGTAAGAAATTGGTCCAGATCGTAGCCAAATCAGTCGGCTAACACAGAATTAGAGAAAATTAATTAGTTTTCCGAAACTGAGACTAAATGGGATTAATGAAGAGTTTTATATGAATAAAAAGAAACGATTTTTCTTACGAAAAACGGACTAAATGCATAGATTTTTTTCCATCAATTTTAATTAGGACCACAAGTTTTCTTTCTTTTAAACACACCATGTACAAAACGTCTTTTTCAATGAAAGAATACATGAGCCAAGATGGTTGCATTCAATGTAAAAAAACAAAACAAAAAGTCTGAATAAATACTAGCTAGAGAGAGAAGAACGAAAATGATAGTTTAGATAAAGTCTATTTGAATTATTGCAAAACGCCTTCGTCTCTGACTCATTTTTAGATCTGGATTCGGATATTGTACTGTGTTGGTCCTCTCATCAAAATAATTAACTAATACTACTATAACAAATCCTCTTTTTTTTTTCCATGTGCAATAAGTGATGGATCTTGATAAAAAATCTTAAGGCAGACCGTAAGAAAAAATACACCAAAAATTAAGAAAGGCGGTGTATATATATCTTCCACTTTAATATAAAATATAATGATATAATCTATAAATATATACGGCTACTTCAAAATGTATTTAGCAGTCCATCTCATTCTAAATCAGGCCAAGCCCATGGTATTTAATTATTTCATTCATGATTCTGTTCAAAGTTTTGATTCTCGATTCTCGAATCTCCCAATCTATCAGATTTCACGTAAAATAACATCTATGATGAAATCGTGTTGCGAGTTGAAGACCTTTTACACTTTCCACTTATGAATTTGTTTTTTTAAGAAAATGACTTAAAAATTACAAAAGACCAATATTTTGGACTTCTAAGTGTTCAAAATCATTATTTTCTTATCTAGAATTATTAGAGCACAAAATTATTTTTTCACAAATTTAAAATGAAAAAATTATTTTAAGTTTTCAGAATTTCAAACTTTTAGAAATTGGAGAAAATTGTGGAGATCTTATTGTAAAAACACCAATTCTTTAAATGAAATTTAAAAAAATTATGAAAACTATTTATTGTTCTAAATGTATATAAACTAGAGTGTGCCCTTTCTCCGTTTCGGAGTAATAAAAATTGGTGAACTTATCAATATTTTTTCTAATAAAAATTTATTAACACTTTTATATAATTCTTCATTTAGAAAGAATTTGTACTTTTGGATGTAACTTTATGTTCTCGATCCATTTGGTATTAAAAAAGAATATTGTTTTCGTTTTTAATACATAATGCCAATATAGGATATATATTTTTGGAAGGGTGTTTATGTATTTTCCTGTTAAAAGATTGAGTGCATTTTTATTGATAAAAATTTATTACCTATTTGAATTTTGAAATGTAATACTTTATAAAAAAATTTGAGAGATGACTCTAGTTTCTAAGAGCTTGTTCATTTTTTAGGTGCAAAAAAAGACTAATTTGTTAATATTTTTTATATTTTGAAGCAAAGAGATGATAAATTTGATATTTATAGTTTTTTGTAAGCATGTTTTATTAATTTGATTTTAAAGAGCAAACTTTTTTGAGCTTTAAATCTACCATCAACGAGTTGAATGACCTGTTAAATAGTAGCAAATGTATATGTTATGATTTGAACCTAATCACCTCTTCAAAAGTTGAAAGTTGTCTAACCACTTGAGCAATCAGACTTTAGCTTGAAAGAGCAAATTTGACATTTTAACTTTATGATTATTGGAACATGAAACATATTTTAAATTTTGAAATAACAAATTTGATAATTATAAGTTTTAGCAGTGTTGCAAATAGTGCTCCGTAGCGGCGCTATAGCGGTTTTCGGAAGTTAAATGCTGCGCGCAACGGTTTTGTTGCGGTGTATCATTTTTCGATAATTTAGCGGTAAAACGGCCACAATAACGGTGTTGCGTGTGCATATTGCGGCGTAGCGGTCTGAATAGCATTTTTGATGAATTTTTTTTAATGAATAGATATGTTGTATTTTAATATTTTAATATTAATCATATTTTGATTTTGGACATGTAACTTTTGACAAGAATATTTCAAAATTTTATTGTTAATATTTTAATAATAATCATATTTTAGCGTTACATATTTCTTCTTTTAGATTTTGTGATGCATATATTATATAATGGTATGTAGGCAAAAAATATTCATACATATTATCCGCTATAAAAATATTTCTCCGCAACATCTGCGTTATACACTGCGCTATATGCAATTCGTTATATGAAATTCTAAACGCAACACACCGCTAAACGCTATTTACAACCTTGAGTTTTAGCTTTACAATAAAAACCCTACAATAAATAAAGAAAACAAAAAAAAAATTAAAAATTTTCATCTATCCTAATTATGGCATTGGTTTCTTTTGTCCCACCTTTTGATTGTCATGTGTTTCTATTGTGGCTGACTATCATCTTAAAAAAAAAATTGTTAATAAATTGAGGCAGCCGTGGCTGACATTCATCTTCAAAAAAAAGTCGTTGATAAATTGAAGCATCCGTGCATTGAACCCGGGTGTGCTTTATGATTATGAAGTAAGCAAACATACTTATCACTATGCTACAGTCTTTTTGATGTATTGAACTTTCACAAGTTTATAAATACTATTTTGGTCTCATGGACACGTGGCAATAAACAATAACCTAACCAAAATTATAAGATAGTACCAATAACATTTGTGAAATATGAGATTTCAAAATTGTTATATTTTTATTCTGAACTCCAAAAAACTACTTTTATATTTTTTTCTTCTTGATTTTACATTAAAAAAACTATTCCAATACCTAATAATAACTCAAAATGTCACTTAGGTCCCGAGTGGGAATGAGATAAGGGAGGGATAAATCCTCTTAACCCTGCCAAACACCTAAATAAAATGAGGACATAACAAGAGTTAAGTCCTCTAAATTTAAACCCAGCTTGGAGTGGTGATAAGCAATCCCTCCTTTTAACCTTTGAAATGTTTACCAAATTACCCTTATATATTGCACATGACCATTTTTTATATTTTTTATATTTGAATCCTTCTCTCTCACACACAACTCCTCTCCCAAATCTGCCATTTTTTTTCACGTATTCTCTTCAAAACATAAATTACTCTTATTACTTTGATTCATTCCATAAATAAATCACATAAGAAGTTTCTCCATTTTCGATTTAAGATCCCACGAGCATGAATTTAAATCGAGTGAGTGAGTTCGTGTGCGTGCGCTTGTGTGCAATTATGTTTGTGGTTGTGTACTGGTATGTGATCATGTGCGCAAGTTTGTGATGACAATTGAAATGTATTGTCTTTGCTCCATTTTTTGTTGTTATTTGTTTTTTTGAAATGTAAATGTTTGTTTATGTTGTATTAAATCAAATAAAAATTCAGTATATGAAATATCTACAATGATAATGCTAACAAAAATTAAAATATAGTTTATTTTTAGAATAAATGCTACTTTTTAAGAAAAAAGATAGAAAACAAACAGAACCTTAATCCTTCCCATTTTTTAGTTTTGAATTCAAGTTCTTGTATCCAAAACTAACATCTATTTCTTGGCCGTTTCTACGGCCTTCTCGGCAGTCATAGATATCATTTGTTCACAGTTACGAAAAATACATTCATTTCTTGTCTTCTATATTTTCCAACAAGTGATGACTCATATTGTGTCTAACTTTCGTTGGCTATCCTTGATTAGCTTCTGATGGACAGAGTTAAGAATTTGTAAATGAGCTATATCATACTACCAGGGAGTGTAATATGGTGTTGCTTTACAATGCGTATCCATACCTCTTTTGCAAAATGGTTTTGTGCGAAGAGGTGCCCACATATCTCCGTCTCGCTCGTGTTGCAGTGGGTACATACTTATGTGTTCAGTTGATCTGTTGCATGAATCTTGTCTCGTGTTTACGATTTTCCTTTGGAGAGAAGCCATAAAAAAATACTCAAAAGTACTTCCCATTCATAACTTGCTGAAATAACAAAACAGTCCAATAAAATCCTTAATATTAAGTTGCTACAAAAACTTATATAAACTTTTGCTAAACAAATCAAGAAATTGAATTGCTAAACAGATCAAATATAATTCTTAATTCCCAACTTGTATAAGTAATATTCTCCTAATTTGGAATTGTGCTACCCTCGAGCCACCAAAAAGTGAATCGTAGCTTCTTCTATTTTTTTTAGGAGAGCTACAAGCGATCGCTTGATGTTTGTTCTCTTGTTAGATGAACTCATATGTTTTCATCTAAATTTTTAAATCAATCCTGCTAGACGTGAAATTCGAATCTCTCACCTATAAATAAATATAGTTGGTACCATGACTAACCATTAGGGTGGTCGCAGCCCCTTCTATTTGTAACCTCTTTTAATCGTTTGGTAAAACTCCGCCTTAACCCACTGAAACTCTTCACAATTAAAAGTTGAAGTATTTGATAAAAGCTAAACAGATCGAGAAAATTGGGCTGCTAAATAGATCAAATAAATCCTTAATCCACAGTAGCTCTTCTTTTCACCAGTTGCTTTCGAGTATGAAATCTCTGCTCATTCAATACCCCAGCACATAGCAACCGACTTGACTTGCTAAAGAAGTGCAAATATTTGTAGCTGAGAAATTTCAATATACTTTGCTAAAACATCTTTCAAAGGAATGTTGCCAAACCATTGACGCACCAGCGATGAAATACAATTGCAAGAGATAGAAAATGCAAATGGCTGAAATAGGAGGTCAGACCCAAAAATACAATTGGAAGAAATACAATTGTTTTTTTTTTTTTTTTTTTTTTGATAAGTTGTTTGCTCTACAAATACTAGAACTCAAAAATTGGAACTCACATTAAAGAAACTCCCCACTATAATGTGCAGTTGCTAAATATTTCTTCACATTTAATGGGTAATATATTTTACAGAAATATATGGATCACCAAATATAATCATTATCTCAGTAGCTTACGATTTTGCAATATCCAGTCAAATTAGAAGATTGGTTCAGTAAATAAATTTACAATACCAGAGAATTTTTGCAATTTTTCAGAGATGTAATTCAAATTAGACCTCAAATTTGTTCAGAGGGCTTGCTAAAATTCTATAACTATAGTTCTTCTAGCAATAATTCTTCTAGCAGTAAACAGGAACAAGTACTGGCCAAAATTGAAGTGATTCTTTGATGGTTGTCAATGATTCAGCTCAACCCTTTTGCACAATAGTCTCAAAATCAGCAGTATCTACTCAAGACCAGTTCGTGCAATGTGAGGAGTAAGTTCAAAATCAGTCACTTAGATCGAACTGATATGAACTGCCCAAATCGCCTCTTTGCAAATGAGACCTGCATTGCCAAAATACGACCGATTTGCGTCTTGCTCGTGCAGTAAAGAGAATCACCTCTCTGCGGTGAACTGGTGTAGTCGAGAGGCCGTTAAGATATTATAGTTAGAACTTTGTTGTTGTTATGGGTTGATGTGTTTGCCTGATGACTATTAATGGAGTTCTGCAAATGACGTTGAAAAAAATGATAAAGATTAGGAGAGAAGAATTTTGTATAAGTTTCAGTAATACATCGATTTTACGATTAAGGAAAATGACGCAACATCAGACTTTGTGTAATATTCAATAATATATGGATTTTTTTTTGCAAATTAGGAACATGCAGGGGCAGTAATATCTAATACATAAAAAAAATCTTGTTTTATGTATTCTAATTAATTATTTAATATATAAATAATACATAATATTTAAGGGAACGACTATTTACCCCTCATAATTAGTGACTTTCTATATCATGATCAATCATAGCGTGCCATGTCGCATATAAATGAGAGTATATAGAAAATTATTTTGGATTCTCTCATATTTGTGATATTATTAGAAACTTCCAAATTACCTCCCATAAAAATTAAGTATACATTTTTTTCTCCTACCTCCCTATAGCTCACATTCAATTTCTCAAGATTTTGGTATAATTTTTTCGGATTTTTTCATTATTTTTTTCATTTCTAGGTTTTTACCTAAACAAATACATATCGGATGAATAGACATTCATACCAGATTTCAACAAACACATACTAGTCTTTATATTTCAAATGTAACAAACGCATACCAGTTAAAGTAAAAGACATACCAGTAAGGTATAAATACATACAAAATCTAACTAAACACATACCAGTTAAAGCAAAAGACATACCGGTACGGTATAAACTCATACAAGTCTAAACAAAACACATATCAGATGAATAGAAGTTCATACTAGATTTGAACAAACACATACTAGTCATTATATATCAAATGTTGATAAACTCATATTTGTCTAAACAAAACACATACCAATATGGTATAAATCCATACATGTCTAGACAAAACACATACCAATATGTGTTTATCATGCGAAATCAAAATATTGCGAGATGATATGGATGGAAGCTGGGTGGGAGTCAATAATTTGGGTTTGTTGAATATTTGAGCTAATTTGAATTGGAGCCATTAGGAGGTACTTCAAAAATAATTTCAAATATGACCGTACTACCTAAATTGAGCTCCCATAGTGTGGGAAGCAATGAGAGGTAGATATGATGGGAGCACCAAATCTTTTTCCAATATTTAATTAATTAATACATATTTAGTTAATGGTGTAACATATTACATAAAATCTATGTTACACGGACACGGACACGGGTGTCGTGTCCGACACGACACGGACACGGCGACATGACGAATCTCAAAATTCATCAGGACACGACCCTTTATATATGTATTATTATATTATTTTTATGAATAAAATATATAAGTTAATTATTGTATATATTATTTATGTCAATTTTATTTTATTTTAAAGGATTATACATAATATTTTTACTTTATAATTAGAAAGTTATACATAATATTTTATAATTGATACAATATATAAACATTTTAAATTGCACTTTTATACGTGCATACAAGATATTTGACGTTTTATATTATGAAAACTTGACACTAAATAATCAAAATTCACTTTAAATGTGTAGTCCCACAATTACTGAAATAGAAAAATGAGATGAACTAATCTCTAAAATACGAGAATGATGAAATAGCGTAATAATTGCGCTATCAAGCTCAGTGCACGTGTCTAAGAAGTGTCCTAAGAATTTTAATAATAAAATATTTAACACGCCACGTGGTATATCCGAGGAGTGTCCGAGGAGTGTCGTGTCCAACACGGACACGGTCGGGTTTTTGAAGTATCCGACCAATGGAGCATATAATTAATACAAACTTGATATATTAAATATTAATCTTCATTTTAATATTTACTTAATGACTAATTCTAATATTATTTAATATTACTTTGACAAATCAATAAGACAATATATAATTAGATGAATATTTCGTAGTTCTTGATACTGAAGAGGGCATTTTGGTATTTTCTTAATAATAAGTATTTAAACTCCATATTATCCCTTTTTTTAATCTCTATGTACTTACCAAACACCACACTAAAATGTAGGATTAAAGAGGAATAACTTCTTTAAACTCCCACAAAAATTACCTATCTTATCTTTACTGCCAAAGAGAGCCTTACAAAGTTAGGCCTAGACGACACAAATACATTCCACAAAGATACAATTCCACATTCTAGTGAAGATATTTTGAGAGCCTATTTCTTATTCCGAGAGCTGGGAGTGTCAAATAAAGTTGCTTTTAAATGTATCCCTGCTCTCATAATAAGAAATATGCTATCAAAATAAGAAAATATAATTTAGCCAAATTTCTCATTTTCCTCGGACAAAACCAAACCAAACCAAAAAAGAAAAAAAAAAAAAAAAAAATCCCCTAAACTAAACTAAACTAAAATCCGAAAAAAAGATCCCGAAACAGAATTCGTTTCACAACCGCCGGCAAGATTAGAGGAGGCGAGCGGAAGCGGAAGCGCGCCGGCTGCGGGCGGCCAGAGCCGGCGGAGAGGCACCGGAAGATGGGCGTGGACTATTACAAGGTGCTTCAGGTGGATCGAGGCGCTTCGGACGAGGACCTGAAGAAGGCGTACAGAAAGCTCGCCATGAAATGGCATCCTGATAAGAACCCTAGTAACAAGAAGGAAGCTGAGGCGAAGTTCAAACAGGTCGCTGAAGCCTATGAGGTAGAATTGTGAAGTTTCTTTGTTTTTTTTATGCATGTTTTTGAGTTATTGGTTGGAAAAATTGAGTTATTTTTCGAAATGAGAATTTGATTCTGTAGGGTATGAGTGAATTTCATTTAAAATTTGCTGTTTGTTCTGAATTTTTGTTCTATGAGCTCACATGTTCAAATTCAAAGTTCAAATGTTGTCTATATTATCATTATAACTCAATTTCTTTCTAACAATCAGTGACCAAATATAATATCCTCCATTCTTTTCTTTTACTACAGTCAACGTCAACCTGGTTCTAATCATATCAAACTCCAGATACTAATCACATTAAACATTTTTATTAAATAAATTAATAAATACACAAATAAACAAGGCCAAATTTCATATCTACCCCTGCAAAACCTCATAATTTCACATATACCCCTACAAAAAGTAAAATATCACCAATATCCCTACAAAATCGCTAAAATATCATGGATACCCCTACAAACCACATATATATCATGAATACCCCTATAAAATTCTTAAAATAACACCAATATCCTTGCCATTTATGTTCCGTCAAAATTTGTCAGTCCAATAACATCTATAATGATTGCATTATTATTAATTACTTTATTAACAATATAAAATTACTATTATATATTAATTTTTCTATTTTTTAATAATTTCTTTTAGAAAATTACAAGTTTTTTCTCAAACATATTCATCTTGAACCTACCATATATAAATTAAAACGAAGATAAAATGACTCAAATAAATCCTTACCATATTTACATAGAGACAAAATATGAAAAAAATAAATAAAAAAATAACGTTATTCTTAACACCAAATATATCATAGGGGTATTCATGATATTTGATTGATTCTGCAGGGGCATTGTTGATATTTCACTTTTTGTAGGGGTATACGTGAAATTATGATGTTTTGTAGGGTACATGTGAAATTTGGCCAATCAACAAAGAAATCAACAAATAAATAAATTGTCTAAAAATTTTCCATTTCGAAGAGAAGATGGACTTTCGACCCTCTCCAGATTTTCTAAAAATCATCAAATAAACAAATCATCTAATTAATTAACTAAACATTTCTTCCTTCTAGGTTTTAAGCGATCCTCAAAAGAGATCACTATTCGACCGCCACGGCGAAGCCGGCCTCAAAACCAACCTCCCTCCTCAACAACCCTCCGCTTCCCACCCATTCTTCTGTTCCACCGGACCCTCCTTCCGCTCCCCCGACGAGATCTTCGCCGAGTTCTTCGGAAGGACCGGCTCGCGATTCGGGGCCTTTTCCGAGGACATGTTTGGAAATTCGGAGGGTGTGAGGAGGGAGAAGGCGGGGCCGGTCGAGAATAGGTTGAGCTGTGGGTTGGAGGAGCTGTATAATGGGGCGACGAGGAAGATGAAGATCTCGAGAGAAGTTCTTGATTCTAGCGGGTATGTATGTGCTTTTTTGTTATTGTTAGGTCGGAAGTTTAAAAAAAAAGAATGAAAGAAGTCGTTATGTCTAAATTGTGAAAAGAAGCCTATGTTGTTGAAAATTGCAAAAAAAAAGGAATCGACATTGTTGAAAATTGTGAAAAGGCCCTTCCATTTTAATTTTGTTAGGAAATTTTTCAAAACCCCCCGAACTTTTCTGAATATTTTCAAAACCCCCTTATATTTTTAGATTCCTTCAAAACCCCCCTAACTTTCTTGAATATTATCAAAAACCCCTTCCCTTTTAATTATATATTTAGATATGACAATTTGACCCCTCCCATCTTAGTATAGTTTTATTTTTTTATTTTATTTATTTGAATGATTATGCTTATATTATCAATATTCCAAATTATATTAAAAAATATATGCTTTATAAATATATACAAAAAAATGAAAAAAAAAAACAGTTGGAGTTTTTCAATATATTTTTGGAAAATTGCAAAAACGCCCCTACATTATGCTGAAATTGCAAAGAAGCCCTGCATTATTGAAAATTGCAAAACAGGCCCTACATTATTGCTACAATTGCAAAAATGTCCTTACCGTTAGTTTTAGTTGTTTAATCACTTGAAAAATATTTTTTCAATATTAATTAACATTTTTATTTTAGAAAAATTATTTATCTTGCAAAAATCATTTTTAAAAATATTCTTTTCATAATATTTATTCAGAAAAATATTTTTTTATGAAAAAATATTTTATTGAGAAAATATGATTTTAAGAAAAAAATATTTTATTGAGAAAAATATTTTTTAATTAAAAAAAATTAATGTATTTTTTAAGAAAACAATATTTTTATAAAAAAAAAATTTCAGTAAAAACTTGTTAAAAAATATTTTTCTGAAACTAATTTTTTCTCTGAGACAATATTTTTCAGAACGATTTTTTTTCCAAAAAAAAAATTTCTTAAAAATTGTTTAGACAAAAGCAGGGGCCTTTTTTTCAAATTTACCTATATTTCAAAAATATTGCAAATAATTTGTTTTCATTTTTTTCTACATTTTTGTAAAATTATATTTTTTTCAATATAAGTTGTAGTATTGTGACCCTTAAGAAAAGAAAAATAAAACTATACTAAAATGGGAGGGGTAAAATGGTCATTTTAAAAAATATAACTAAATGAGAGGGTTTTTTTGATAATATTCAAAAAAGTTTGGGGGTTCTTGAAGAAGGCCAAAAAGATAAGGGGTTTTTGAAGGAATCTAAAAAGATAAGGGGTTTTTGATAATAGTTAGAAACGTTAGGGGGTTTTTGAAAAATTGCCCCATTTTTTTTGATAATTCCCTCCTTTTTGATTAATCGACCTAAAAGTATTAGATACTAATTTACTGCTAACTAAAGAATGAAAAGGCTTGTTACATTTTTCAGTAACACATTGTTTATTTGCAATTTGCACATAACGCGGTCTTCGTTTAGCAAATTTCCCATTTAATCAAATTTTTTTGTCTTCATATCATCAGGAGACCAACCACAGTTGAGGAAATCCTAACAATATCCATAAAACCCGGTTGGAAAAAAGGCACAAAAATAACCTTCCGTGAAAAAGGCAACGAAGCCCCAAACATAATCCCCGCTGACATCATCTTCATCATCGATGAAAAACCTCATCCAACCTTCTCCCGCGAAGGCAACGATCTTATTATGAATAAACAAATTTCTCTGACTGAAGCTCTGACTGGATTCAGTGTGCGTGTGGACACTCTAGACGGACGACACCTGGCGGTGAGGGTTGAGAGGGTCGTGGGGATTGGAGATGAGGAGGTGGTGAGGAATGAGGGGATGCCGATCGGGAAGGAGGAGGGGAAGAGAGGGGATTTGAGGATTAGGTTTGGGATTAGGTTTCCGAGGAATTTGAGCGAGGAACAGAAGAAGGGGATCAAAAGGCTCTTTCTTGGGAATTGATAGGAATGATAGGTTGGTTGGTTAGGGGTTTTGTGGAAGGGTGTTTTGTTGGTGGTTTGTATATTGGTTGGGAGGTAGGTTTGGATGGGGGTTTAGGGTTTAGTTTTTGTAGTGATGTATGAGATATATGCTAGTGGTTCTGATTTGATAGTTCAACACAGATATGAGTTTAATCATGTTCTTGTTATCTTCTAATTTTACATATGAGCAGATATGAGTTTAATCATGTTCTTATTATCTTCTATTTTACCATACGAGAAAAACATTCGCAAACATCATCTAAACATCATCATAATATATTTTTAGTTGTTCATTATAATTAATTCAATTTGAGTTGATACTTGCATCATTTTGTCTTTGAAATGTTATTGTTTAGTTTCATTAATAATTTGCTTGATGACTTGTAAAATTAAATCAAGAATGAGGATAAACAAATGTATTAGAGGAATAACGATGATTTGAGTTGGAATCTTCTACTTTTGTACCGTTCAAGCAAAACATAGGTGCATGATTAGATCTTTCCTACTTGGTTAATCAACTCAAAATCCATTAGCAACAAACAAAAGTCGGAATTTGGAATCTGGACCTACGAGATGTAATAATGTGGCACAACAAACAAAAAGATAAAAAAATCTACATGACTTTGTTTTGAACCATATTTGCAAGTCTAAATAGCTAGAAAGCAAAACTAGAGAATGAGATTCCCGGTATTCGATCTTGACATCCTCATACGGAGTTCTTGACTTTGTTGTAGTACTGTACTGAGGTATAGACATTTTGGACAGACTCGTCAAGTCATATTTTTTTCCTTCTGTTTTGGAAATGTTATAATTTTGTAAAGAGTCAGAATACATATCACCTGCACCACCGACTCACTCAAAAGTCGCTACGTCATCCAAAGATCCATCCATGTTACGCGCCACAAAAAAAATTCACCCACGTGCGCACGTGGATGAAACACTTTAATGTTTTACGGATCCTGCCACACATCACAACGCATGAGCAATATAAAATGTATGCGAGCAATATAAAAGGCATATCAGCAATAACGAAAGTATATCAATAATACATAAAGATATACAAAAATACAAAAATATATTTCATATATACAAAAAAACATAAAGATAAAAATTAAAATACAAAAATAAATGTGAGAAATACTAAAAGACGTATCATTAAATACAGAATAAAATGGTATATCAGCAATACAAAAGATATATCATTAATACAGAACAAAAGACATATCAACAATATATAAAATATATCAGCAATACAAAAGACATATCAGTAAAATACAAAAATGCATATAGCAAATAAAAAAACATATCATCAAGTACAAAATGCATATTAGCAATACCAAAAAATTTACAGAGAAATATGGTGTTTAAGAATAAATAATTCTTGAATTTGAAGGAGACAATAATAATTTGGTTCATGTGTTTGACAGATCACGTGGTTAAATTGAATCTACGTATTTTGAAGACTTAACGTAGACCGACGCTATTTGAGTGCGCTGCCTTATTTAATTGGAATGCTTTAATTATTAGTCTGTCGGTGATGCTTAAATAGTATATAAGTAGGTGATACGAACAATTTCTCTTTTTTAAATCTTTCAAAGAAAGACTATTATCGTTGGAATTAACTTTTTGATTGATATAAATTGTTGATTATAGGCCTTATGCAAAATCAGGTAAGAAAGGAGGTCCACAGACAGTGGAAATTCGGAGGTGCAAACTTTTCTTTTTATTTATGCTTTAAGACCAGCTAATCTTTTTCATTATACCAAGCGTCAAAAAAATTATACCAAGCATGTATATTCAACTCATCTATCATATTATTATTTAGGACATATATCTTTTTGCACATATAATACATCAATTCCCATTCATTATTCAAACATATAATGCTCATAAGTATGACTCATTATTTCTGCCCCAACTATATAGGGACCCTGATTAGCCTAACTCTGCATTATTTGAGATAAAAAGTAGTAATCAGAATCAATTCTTTTTTCCTCTTTTTTAATCATTTGATCACAACCACAAAACAGAACATGTCTCGTTCAAGTCTCATCACTTCACTTACAACTATAAACGATCCTAATTCTCTCTTCATCAAAAATAAAGAAAGAGAAAAAGAATATCAAATATGCCACCTTCAAAACACAGAAACAAATCCATATGTCAAAAATCCGCAATAATAGCTTCAAATTTTCTCAGAGCCTCATCATTTATGCTCGCGAAAATGACTCTTGGATCACCACAATTAAACCCTCAAATGAGTCGAGGCATTAATACAAATACAATGCCTCAAAATACCAATAATACCATAACTCCTAAACATGAGTTTCCTGCTAAGGTGGCGGGCTCTCATCCAAGCTCGTATCTGACGCAACCTGATGAAGGAGAAGATGTAGATGCAGAAGCGCAGGAATTCATTGAAAAATTTCATAACAAAATTAAGTTGAGTAATGGGTCGAGAGATTATATGGCCGATTCTATACCGCCGCCTCCTGCTCCACCAAGTAGACAGATGACAGGGTATTATTCGTAGCTCGGTAATTAGAGGAGTTTATTTGAGGGGATTAAAAGCATATGATTATGTGATTATGTGAGAAGAATGATGGATGTGTGATCTTATGTTATTGTGGGTTGAATTGCAATCTTAAACATTATGATAGTTCTTCAGTTATTTTCTCTTCATTATATATGCAATATGTATATAAAATGTTCTTGTTTTATATAGCTTAAATGAAAAATAATAATTTATTATTGTATACGAAATAATAAAATAGTACATAATAGTAATAAAATAATATATACATGTAATAATATAATATATAACTAGTATTATAATCATATTATATATAGCAGTTATATTGAAGATGTTATAATATATAACTATTGAATTAACTCATTTTTTGTCTCTTAACTTTCTATTAGTCCAATTTTAGTCTCTAAACTATTCAATAAATGTATTTTTAGTCATTTCATCAGTTAAGTGTTTATATGTCTGTTAAATTTGACACGTAAGCAATGACGTGGTATTAGTAACGTGACAAATATTTGAAAAAAATAAAAAAATTATTAATTCCCCTCTTTTCTTATAACATTATTTTTTATTAAAAAATGTATATTTTTTATACATGTTTAAAAGTTAACAAGTTATTGCGTATGTGTTAAGAATATATGGTATGTCATTGCTCACGTGTCATATTTAATGGACACGTAAGCACTTAACGGATGAAATGACCAAAAATTTACCTATTAAATAGTTGATGGACTAAAATTGCACCAATAAAAAGTTCAAGAATAAAAAATAAACTAATTCAATAATTAAAGAGGTAAAAGTGGACTTTTCTCACGGTATATATTACTGTAAAACATTATATAAGCATAATAAATTGTATATAACCAAAAAATAATATATAAGAAAGAAATAAAGTATAGGTAATAGGCCGTATGCTGAGCCTAGCCCAATTCCAGTATGATTAAGATCTTACTAGAATAGAATATATCTATTCACATCTCCAAAATATACAAGTAAAAATCAAGAGTGTCATTACGAACATAAACAATTTCCAAGTGCCTTACCAAATTTAGTTTTTTTTATTTTTTTGAATAGTTAGTTTATTTGATTATTATACCTCATTTGCATTATTTAATGCAGATACCAAATTTGGCTCAAAATAAGAAAAGTATGAAGCACGTGTATAATTTGTTGTTCCACTAGATTAGATTCTCTCTTTTTAATTTTTTAGAACCAAACTGAAGCTGCAATATGAACAGCAAAGTAAACCATTTTCTTGCTTTTCCAAAAGAAGGCACAGTTTCATGTATACTCCTACAAAATCTCAAATATCACAAACACCCTTCCATAATGGGAAATGCCATGAATACACATAAAGTAAAACTGCAAATTGTCTCATGGCCTAGTAATTTAGTGCAAAACATAATAAATCATAGGTCATGAGTTCAAATTTCAATTGCATCAAAAATAAATGTTGGATATAAAATCATCTCCATTCTATAAAAAAAAAATAATAAAGTAAAGCTTAAGTGGGCTTAAGATTTTGGTTTAAATATGGAAACTAACCAGCAATTTTTAGGCAAATAAAGCTTAAGTGGTTTTAGATGTAACTATATTAACAGAAACTATATATACTTCAGTTTCAAAAACTTAAATCAAAGTAATCTCAATATTTTTTTCAAGGAAATTAACAACATACACCAAAACCATTTAATCTGATTAATCGCACACCTCCAATTATGTGATTAATTAGCTATGTTGCGCGGATACTTCATAAATCCAGCCGTATCTTATCAGATACCGTATCGGATACTTATACCCGTATCGGATATTCGGATACCGTATCGGACACACCACGTGGCGTATCATAATATTTTATTCCAAAATAATACCGGATACTCCACATATACTTCCCGTATCCGCATCGGATACTTCCAACGTAAGAACATTTATTCTTAAAATATATGATTACATATATAAAATCAATAAAATAAGATTAAGACATCTAATTATTTAACTAACTATAACAAACAAATATTCTGTATCAACATATTTCTATAATAATAAGTTTTTAGCTTACATCAAAAGTTTAATATCTAAATATATATAAATTAACTAAATATATAAAATATAATTAATAAATAATAAAATAATATATAAATTGCCCTATCCGTATTCTATATTTTTTAATATTCGTCATATGATCATATTTGTATTATATCAAATACGATATCCGTATCCGTATTCGTACAACATAATTAATTAGTCATCCTACAAATAACCATGCATGTCAAAGTCAATAAAAGGTTTGTACAATTGTACTACTTTTCAACAAATTTTGAAAAAATATGTTCCACTTTATGCAAAAAGAATCTTTGCACCTTTAGACAATGAGCGTTGGCAACTTGCTTGGAAATTTTCAATTTTGTTACAAATGTAATGATCTTGACTAAGTCTTTTCTTTGGACATGTAAACCCTAAACACTATTCTCACTTGTTAAAACCCTTATTTGATATGGTTCCAACTTACAAATTTGTACATCTTTCCAAGTTCAATAAAGTATGCTATTAATCTCAACAATGAAACTATTTTATTTTGGGAAATTAAAAATCATGACGGGAATACTGTAACGATCCTGTAGCGATGGATTGAATTATATATTGCTTTCTCGCATTTCTATATACCCTATATACTGTTTTCATTTTTTTAAATATATACTGTTTATCAAATGGATTTTTATATACTGTTCAGTTTATATGTTTTTATATACTATTTTTAATTTTTTTAAATATATACTGTTTTACCGAATGAATTTTTTATATACTGTTTATTTTCAGTTTATATTTTTTTTCAGTTTTTATATACCGTCGCGCAGTATCAGCTTCTTTTTATTTTTTGGGAAATTATATGGTACAACATTTTATTAACTTCCATGATAGATAAATCTAGAATCTCGATCATTTTAAGTAAATAGTAATTTGGGTATTTAACAATCAAATAAGTTTTTCTTTTTTTCTTTTCATTAACAATTAATGCTAGGCCCAAAAAGAAAAAACTTCATGTTTTCACAAATTATTTAATCTGGGATATATAACACAAAATACTAGTAGCATTAGTTACTTAGCTTGCAAGTTTCTGTAACTGATCATGTGGACCTTGACTCGATGACTTCTACTTTTTCTAGCCATTTCCGCGGGGGAAAAAAAAAAATTCTACTTTCCTATTGTCAAAGTATTTGATTCTAATTTGGCTCAATTCCACAATCAACACTATGACCTTTCCCATTTACAACGAGTTAGTTTCATAGCAATTCATTAATCAAAAGGTTAAGTGATCAGCACAATTTTGTTTGCGCCCATGTAAAACCTAGAATATCATATCATCTATCATGTATACCCTGCAAAATGAGAAATATTATGAAATCTCTATAAAACTAAAAAAATATTATGTATGTATTGGTGCTGAATCCCCTGTCGTATTTTTTTCGAAAAATATCATACTTTATAGCAATATGCATGGTGTTCTCAACTAACCATTATATATATATATATGCATGGTGTTTTCACGCTGCAAGGGTACATGATATATTGATGTTTTACAGGGTTACACATAAAGTTATACCTCTCTACAAAACTATAAATAGAACCTCTCTCATATTCAAACATACACTAATCTTTTGCAAACAAGGAAAAAGAAAAAGAAAAAAACTCAAAGCAAGCATGAGTGCTCACAAAAATACATGGAGAATTGACTCCCTTTCTGATAGATCCAACAAAGTCACCGTACCGGCCAAGAAAGCCAGTACGGCAACAAAACCTTCTTACAAATCTTCTGAGTCATACAGGACTAACATGCAGTACCGGCATGCTGATGTCACGAGCCATGTCGTACCAACAAAGGTGTATATTATAGAAGTTGAAGAAGGGCAGGGAGATATTGATGGAAAGGCCGAGGAGTATATCAGGAAGATGAGAGCAAGACTTGATTCTAATTGATTGTTTAACTAATTAAGACTTTGATTTGCATATATGATATGTGATTAATTATTGGCTTTATTTATTATGATTGTATAGGGATTTAAATGCATGAATAAAAACGGATTTATGTTTTGAAAGCAAGTTAGAGAATTAATTAACTCTTTTTCTGAATTATGCAATGTCTAAATTTCTTATTAAGATATAATCCAGCAGTGTTACGGAGGGAAGAATTAAAAAAAAATTATCAACTTCTATTTAAGCAAGAGATTAAACCAAGCGCATTGAATCCGATCATATTAAGACGGGGTGGCGCTATTTCTAAAGCGAGTTTTTCTTCGTCTAGAGGTAGATTTGAATTTTTCTATAGAATTGCCAAAATGTCATTGCTTTAACCAAGCTAGATCTTTAAAACACAATTATTGATTTATTCATGTATTATTTCTTTCTTAATTAATCTCAACAAATATGCCAACACTATTATTGCAAATAAATCCAAAATTTTTATACTTTATAGTTTGTTTATGTTTTGCGCCATGTAAATGTTCCAGAAACAAAAGTTATAGAGCTCCATGATTTTTTTTGTGAACTACAAAATTTTATTATATGATGTTTATTGAATTAATTTGATATTTTTATGAATGATACAAAATAATTAGATTATATATTATTGAAATAAATAGAAATTATATCACCACATGAGATTATTATAGATTATTAAATTATGTATTATATATTGTTTCTATGTATATTATGGTATTACATATTATTGGACTTAATATGAAATATTATGAGTTATACATTATTATGAATAACAAAATGTTAGAATTAAATTTAGAGCGCCATATAAGTTTGAAAATATGTACATACAATTTCTGTCAAATATAACAAATGATAATTATTGCCCGTCTAATAAAAAAAATAATTAGGCCATTGATGGCATTTTGATAATTTTTAATCTATATAATATTTTAGTTCAATCTAATTAAGGTAGGTGATAAAACAGAATCAAATCATTAATTCATGTAACAAATATCAACCACAATTAGATAAGAGGTATTTTCGGAAGTTCAGTTAAAAATCAGAATCTTAGTCTAAATGAATCAATGTCTGCTCTAAAAATAACATTGCCCATTAAGACGAATCTCCAAGTAATCAAAGATTTGGAAATAATTTCCTACGATGAACTTCAAGCATAATAATTTCTCATCCTGATCCGTTTACCAAATCTTGCGAAACCCCTATTTCTGGAAGTCAATTTAAGCAAAATCATATTTATGTCCTCTTTCGCATAAGAAAGTAACCCCAGTTTTTAAATTTAAGGAAATATATTTCACGAAGAATCCCTGCAAACAAACCCCATCAATTTCATTAAACAAATGAAAACAAAATGGCAAACTGAGAACATATATATCCGCACACATACAAAAATAAGGGTATGATGCTGCACGACGGACTTTTTCGTCATATAGCATGATTAGAAAAAATAGCATATAGAGAAAATATACAATCTATAAAATTAAACAAACAATATATATAATTTTTCTTTAGAAGCAATAAACAATATATACGTAAAATAATGAAAATTACATATAGAAAACAAAAAATATACTGAACAGCGAAAAAATAGTTGGGCTGCTCAAAGCCTGTCGCATCTACAGATTTCCCAAAAAATAAACCAATTTCATATATGTTATGGTTACAATATATAACAAAAGAAATAATAAAGTGAACTTAAACCTCCGAAAGAAAATCCCATTCCATGGTGCTTGGTAGAGCTGGCAAAATCTGACCCGACCCGACCCAAACCTGAGTGACCCGTAACCCGAAACGACCCGAATCCGAATCGACCCGAAACCCGAACGACCTGAAACCCGAATGACCCGCAATCCGAACGACCCAAAACCCGAATGACCCGCAACTTGAACGACCCAAAACCCGAATGACCCGCAACCCGAACGACCCGCGACCCGAACGATCCGTGACCCGAATGATCCGTGACCCGAATTGACCCGTGACCCAAATGACCCGTCCGATTTGATCCGAAAATAAACTTTTTTTTGTTTTAATATTAAAAAAAATCTTGAAATTGAGAATTTTATGGCTTGTTCTAACATGACATGATAATACTAACTAAAATAACTCAAATGACCTGAAATATTAATTCAAATGAATAGCGACCTCTAATCTGAGTGACTTTTGACTAGAATCTGACGTTGACCATAAGTCAACTGACCCGCGACATGAACCTAAATGACCCGAAACCCGAAATGACCCGAACCCGAATGACCCGAAACCCGAATGATCCGTAACCCGAACGACCCGAAACCCGAACGACCCGTAATCCGAACGACCCGTGACCCGAACGATCCGTGACCCGAATTGACCCGACCCGAATCCTAACTGACCCGCCTGCTTGCCACCTCTAGTGCTTGGAAGGATAAAGCACAAACAAAACGGATCCAAAAATCCCAATTATAACCGGTGCAGCAGTAAATGCTTGCACCAAATACTCCTCACCACTTATTTTTCCCCAAAAACACTTGACCACATTATTATTGTACAAAACCACAACTGAACGACAAATGTTGTTATTACATGGATGAAATCTAAGCCCTTGATTTTGTACTTCACTTGATCCAACGATGGCGAAGTTCCGTCAAGGATTAGCAGACCGGTTCAAGTGACAATTCCGTACCAGATTTTATTTTGACTATTCTTAAAACTGTCTGTGAATGTGAGAACTGTAGAGAAGATTACACATAGAGATATTAGAGCAATCATTTCGATTCTAGACGTGAGTTCGCATCTTCCTCGCGCGGTTGTAATTGGGGCAAGTACATGAAAAGAGAAAAAATTACCTAATTCATAATGATTACATTGATGCAAATGGCGATATAGCTTGTTTGGAGGCTAAATGATGTACGTTACAGTTTTGTAACACGCTAATTCTAAAAGAGTTTTGGTTGGATTTATACAAAATAAAATGAATTTCATTAAAGAACTTATTCAATTACAAAATAATTTTTTTTAAAATTACTTTTGATTAAGAAGTAAATAAAAAACTTTCCTCCACCAGAATCCATTTTTGTTGCAATTCTAATACTTTGTTATTTTTCGTAACAAACTTTATTTGAGATGTTTGATATAATGTTTTTCAATATTAATATTTTTTTTATTATATATTAATACTTAATGATATCATCCGTTAAAAATAATAGCGTCCGTTACATCGTTCGTTAATTGTAAAATGCTATAAAAATATCCTTAACGCCACACTCTTAAATGTTACGTCACTCTAATCTCTCCGTGCGCAATCTCCTCTGCAATTCTAACCTTCACCGACTCCTTCAAAGACTCTCAAAACAAGCTTCCTTACGGGATCCCGAGGTGCCTGCTTCAAACCATACAACACCTTCTTCAGCTTGCACACATACTCAGGACGCACCTTAAAAATATATCCAACCGGTTGCTCCATATAAATCTACGGGAAAGCATTCGTCACATCCTTGTCGAGTTCACCATACAGGAAAGCATTCTTCACATTCAGTTGTCACAGCTTCCAACCTAGCAAAGTAGTCATTGAAATCACAACTCGCACGGATGTCATCTTGGCGACAGGACTTAAAGTCTCTTCATAATCCTCGCCACACTGTTGAGAAAAATCTCTCGCTATAAGCCTAGCTTTATAGCACTCAACACTCCCATCCGCCTTGCGTTTCAACTTTTAGACCCATTTGCAAGTAACCGGCTCCACTTCCTTGGGCTCTGGAACAAGATCCCAAGTTTCATTTTTCCGAAGAGCTTGCATCTCCTCGTCCATAGCATCTTCCCACGACTTGTTACCTTTTGTCTCCTCAAAGCATGAAGGTTCACCATCCGCTTGAGAAGAAACACGAATACGTCGACACGAATGTTTCATCTCTATATTTAGCCGGCCGAGTTACCGTCCTTGTTGACCTCCTTAGAACTTGTGCATTTCTATTTTCTTATAATTATACTTCGTTGCTCCCCCTTTTACTTTAATCCATCTTACTTGAACTCGTGATAGTCGACGTAGGCGACGAGAACCTCGGATCTTCATTAGGGTTACCCATGTCATCAACACCCGGGTTTCCCACGTGAACAACAGGTGGTGTCGGCAGATTCGAAACTACCGTTTGGGAATCACCATCACCATATAGAGAAGACGCTTCATCAAACACCACGTCTTGAGAGACAAAGAACTTATGAGTTGTCGGATCCATGCATTTTCATCCCTTCTTTCTTGGATCATAACCAATAAAAACACACATCCGAACCTTAGCATCTAACTTCGTCCTCTTCTCATCCGGTACGTGAACAAAACACATACAACCGAACACCTTCAAATGCTTCACACTTGGCTTCTCATCGAGCATCAACTCATGAGGTGACTTCATGTTAATCGGACTGCAGGAAAGCCGATTAACCACGTAGGTAGCACATGCCATACCTTCTGCCCATTACGCCTTTGGTAAATTCTTCGCATACACCCAACTTCTGCATACCTCCACCAGATGCCGAATTTTTTGTTTCGCCACACCATTTTGTTGCGGTGTATAAGCACAAATCAACTCCTTCTTGATGCCATGCCTCTCGCAAAATGAGAGAAACTCCTTGGATGTAAACTTACCTCCATTGTCGGTTCGAAACTTCTTTATCCTTTTACCGAGCCTTCCCTCAATTATTGTTCGAAATTCTCGAAATTTAGAAAACACCTACCATTTCTCCTTCGGAAAATAAACCCAAGTGTACCGTGTAAAATCATCGACGATTATCCACATATTCCAAGCACTCCCGTATGATGCATTTTACGTAGGACCCATCAAATCACCATGAATAAGTTCTAACACATCTTTACACTTTGACTGAGACTTCTCGAAAGGCAGTCGATGAGATTTACCATATTGGCAACCCTTACACACCTCAACACCACTTGCAAAAGAAAGAGACGGAAGCCCGTTGACAAGATTCCTCAAAACCATCGCGTTCAACTTGTCAATACCCACATGGCCGAGCCTAGCATGCCAAACCGACACGCCCTCATGGTTTCTCATCTTGTCAACATACGAGGAAGAAGCTGAATGAACATATAAGTCTTTTACCCTGTTAGCGACATGAGTAATATCACCATTCACCTCCTCCACATTCCGGAGGAACTTCACATCCTTCGGCCCAAACAACACATAGTGACCCGCATCAACTGCATTCGCCACTGACAGAAGATTCTTCTTCATACCAGGCACGTGATAAATACTATCGAGAGTTATCGACTTGTTATCTTTATCAGAAACAACAACCGTGCCCTCATTCACTACATGGTGAACACTATTGTCGGCAATAACAAAGGCAGTATTGCCTTTATACCCGCGAAGTGAAAAAAATTTGGAATCGTCACCAGTCAGATGATGACCACAACCGGAATCAATGATCCAGTTGTCCTCGTAGTTAACAGAAGCACACGTGACTAAACGAAACTCCTTCTGCTACGAAACCCATATCCCAAACTTGACACTTCACAATATCCTCTTTATCCGCTGCATTTCCTTCCCTCAACTTAACACATTAATTCTTCCTTATGTGACCGAGTTTTCCACATCAGTAACACTTGATAGCTGACCGATAACCACCTATTTGAGGAAGACTCCCCTTCTTCGTAACCTCCTTCTTCCGTTCCTCTTGGTCATACCGAGTTTTTAATTTGTTAGACACAAGAGCACGACCTTCGCCTTCGGAAACAAGAAACACCCGTCATTTGTCGAGCCAATGATTCTTGAGAAGCGAGCAAGTTTTCAAACTCCGTCAAGGATGGTTGTGTTGGGAAACCCGTAGTCATGTACGTTACATGCGCAGCGAAACCTACGGGTTCAACCCGCTCTAGGATCTACGTTAAAGGAATAAAAGTACGAGATTATGCTATTAAAATTTATACCTCGGATCTTCCTGATCCGGGAGAGAGAAGCGGATGTAGGTCTGAACGAACTTCCGTCTTGCTTCCTTCTCTTTCCTGGCTTCTGAAGCTCGACTCTGAGAACCTTCTTGCTCTTCCTAGGGATGAAGAACTTGATCGCGCGCTAGTCTTCAAAACAGAAGACCTCTACTCGTATCCACGTCGAACTTCGAATCATCGGAATAACTAGACTCGGCTAGATGAGTGCGGAAATACTTTCAGGAGGCTCTCTCTCTCTCTCTCTCTCTTTATTACGGCAGCCTGGAGGCTCTGTAATATAATAGAGGGGAACTGCCCCTCTATTTATACTAGAGAGGGAGGAAAATGATTACTTAGTTACCATAATTAAAATCCTAATTTCAGCGCTTATCCGTTCCCAACAAACCTATTTCGTTGCCAACGGAATAGGGTTTCCTAATCTGAAAACTTGGCTGTCGAGAAATTGGCTGAGTTCTGTTGCCAACGGAACTGTTCCATTGGCAACGGAACTGTTCTGTTGCCAACAGAACTATGCTGATTTTTGCACAATCACTCATATCAATCATCCAATGATCGATTATTTCCTTCACCTATTTATACATCACATGTATAACTATTTAAGAATATTTCCTTCCCGACTAGACGTTGTTCTATGTGTGACCGTGTAGGTTCCATTTAACGCTGGCAACGATCTTCCAAAGATCGTAAGTCATAAGTAACCTCTAGACTGGTGTCATGACTACCCATGTTAAATGAAATGATCAGCGATCATAAACCTATCTGAATAGACATTTGATTATTCCTTTTGTTCTACGATACACGTCTTGATCACAAGGCACGGTAATATCTCATCCTTGAGTTTGATCAAAGTCTCTTTCCTGATCGAGAATTAGACTGAATAAATACAAAATGATATTAACAATACATGTTAATCCATTTTGAGCATGGCCATGTATTTCCTTCCGTCCTAGTTCATCAGGGGGCCCAGAGATATCTCTCTTTTAACGAGAGGAACAAATCCCATCTTGGTCACTCACATTCCTCGTCATGATTCAGTGCATATCTAATGATGACCCTAATGATCATCCCGTTACGGATGACGTAAGATCATATTAAAGTATGCAGTTCCTCATACATGAATCCATGGTGACCTCAGGTCATAGGAACAAGCACACTATTCATATGAGAATCACTAATGACATATACCATGCATATTCTCATAGTGTGGTCAGTCTAGTATGTATTCTCTAACACGTGCCTATATTCTAGACTTGACATCCATATGTCCATGATCAGCAGAACATGATCATCCAGTCTGCAAATATACTAGTGTGGATATGTAGCTTCTTACTGGAAGTATGTTTATCTCTATAAACATCCCACATATCACTAGGGACGGTTTAGAATGTCATTCGTTGGTTCATAGTTCTACTATCAAAATCACGTATTCTGATGACGTGAACCCGAAGTGTCATTCATGGTCGATCTAATATACGTAAATATATTAGTCACCCATGCACTCATTCATATATGAACTGAATAAACATGTTTCTCATAATCTAATCTCTAGTCCAACACTTTGGCCTATGTCACTAATCCTACAGTCTCCCACTTGCACTAGGCCAATCTTAAGCATCCAATGCTTATTATGCAACATGACTTTCATGTTGTACTAGCGGGAAATATATGCCTATCAGATTATAGAAATTTACATTGCAAACTTGTAACGACTACTATTGATCTCTATCATTAGTCGAGAACTTTTGAAACATGTACTTGTATCCTTGTATCTCTATTCTGAGCGACTCTTTGTTCATAACATAGATCGTCAGGCCTTAGGAGCAATCTGAACTACTCTTAGTTCCAATATCAAGTTTTGATCCAAGCATACCTATTGTTTGCTTCTAAAGCACCAATATGGGGTCTTGTTTCAGTTACAGTACCTTATTTGGAACTCTTTCCAAATTACTGTATTCGAAATAAACGAATTGCGATAATGATCCATGTTAGGAAGGTGTAATAACTCACCACTACCTAGTTCCTCTAGATATCTTAGTTCTTCATAAGAACTTTGATATTTATTATAGTCATCAAATGACTATTATTTGCTCTCTTATGCTCTAAGCATATTGCACTGTACATTGTATGGCTTGAAAAATCTTATTCATCCCGTTATCAGGAACTGTTTCTTGTACATTGAACGGATGATAAACGTATGTCTTCATTATATGAATGTCATAGGCAATAATTCTTTCTTTCATATTGAACTCTTTCAATATATATTGTTGAAAGTGTGCCTTTCATTGTTCATATTAGTACCACAAACAAGAACTCTTTCTTGTATATTGAATATTCAATATATGGTTGAAGGCATAAAATCTAATTCTTATACCCTTTTATTGTTCATGTGAATGTCATAAGCAAGAACACTTTCTTGCATGTTCATTTCAACGTATGGCTGAAAGTATAGAATCTATTTCGTTTACCTTTTCAGCATTCATATGAACACCATGAGCAAGAACATTTCTTGCACATCGAATTCTTTCAATATTTTACCAATGTGCTTTATCCTGTAACTAGAAGTCTGTATAGACTTCAACTCCTAACTATTAGGATGTGTAAGTTGTTGTAATGCAGGCAGATTGCTATACTCCTACTGAATTTCTTGAAATCAAGATGGTCGTATCTATTTTGATTAAGTCAAACTCTTCAATTTACTTTATCAAATAGATTCATCCTGAGATGCTTGCCTTAATCGATTCATGAATGAATTTACCTTTCAGAATTCTTGCGATCACAAAACTCTTTACCATGTATCAAAGATACATCCACAGTAAAGTTCCTATAAAGGAATATGAGTTTTATATCCTTGTTCCATCATTCATAATCGCATTGTGCTATGGAAGTTAGAATTCGTAATAGCAACAAGTGAGAAATTCCCTTTACTATAGCCATACTATAGCTACTTTCTTTGCTATTTGTAGGTTATCCATGTATTGTATGCAATGGCCATCAAGCCATTGGGTACTTCAATCAAGTTTCAAACATGATTGCTCGTACATGCGTTGCATCTCAGTTCTCATGGTCCAACCATTTTGAGAACTTTGTCTTTTCACAGTCTCCTCGGTAGAAAGTCGACTCATCCTCTACGAGCATCTTTTATGAGAGATCATATCTCTCACCTTAATGTCTACCAGGTCTGTGAGGAGGACCTTATGTTTCAAGTACAGCCTTATCAACTACTTGATAGACTCATTAATGGTTCATCGCTAGTATGTGGATCTCGAACCTTTCGAGATGTATTACACTCCCACTGTTTCTTTAGGAGATGAGATCTCTTTTAAAGAAGTTTGAATTATGAGTAGCAAACAATTTGAACTCGTAATGGATGTAAAACAATATCAAATTGATATTCCACAAATATTTATGAGATTGTTGTGTTGACATCGTCAAACCTTTTGACACAAGTCGTACTTCATCCTTTAAAGATAATTTGGGACTATTCCAAACCCATATCACATATGGTGTCCTTTTGAACCTTATGATATTCAGTGTTTAGTATATGCAAGAGTATAAACCTATAAGAGTCTCGGAGGCATAGACTGAATTTTATCCAATAAGTTTCATTTTCTTCTTTATGTGCATATCGTGAGCTGCTGCATATAGAATTAATTGTGAAACATTTTTCACAATTTCTAAGATAATTGTCAAACTATTGACTCAAATACTTGCCACTTCGATTTGATCGATGTGCTCTTATTTTCTTGTCAAAGCGATATCAAATTTCATTCTTAAATGCTTTGAACATTTCAAATATTTTATGTTTCATTAAGTAAATATTTTACTCAAAACACTTTAATATGAAATTCTGATATTCTTTATTTCTAGCCGGCTTACCTTTTGTCTCTCATGCATCTATATGCATGAGACTCAACAAACTAATCCATCAATTTCGTGATGGTTTCCCATTCTTGTCATCCTGTTCGATAAATAAAATTTGCACGTCTCAATTGATCCTAGATCCAGTGAGTCAAACTTTCCACATAGGGTGGAGTTTTAGAAATGCGATTCTTATTTTGTGACTAAGATGACATTGCTAGAAGTATGAAATCAATGGACTTGTTATTGTATAAGTGAACATTTCAAATAGACAAATCTAGGAAAATTTTATTATTCCAAATAATAAATTTTACAACCATTATAATGCTAATGTCGAAATAACATTTATTTCATTGCAAGTCCACAATGGCTAAGTCAATAAAATTCTAGAGCTAATGTAGCAACTCTTGCTTCATTCCCCACTTGTAAGTTGACTTCTCCTCTAGCTAATCTTCTACTTCTCAGTAATATCCTACACATTCAAAATGTGAGAATTACAGTGGATATCCAATATCCAAGTAGAGATTTAGAAAGAGGAATACCTGAAATGGCAGCCATTGATTCTTCTTCTTGACATATCTTATATCCTCCTCTCCAGTGATCACGCATAGAACATGCAATCACTTCTTCAAATTCATCAGGTTTAGGCAACTCTTTGCCTTCACTCTCGATCCAGCTCTCCCATGCGGCATGTCTATTCAACTCATTTTCCCTTTCAATCCTGAGGGCATTAATGACAAATCTTTCCTCTATATCCTTCTCTGCCTGTTTAAGCATCTTATGCAATTCCGTGATCGTCATCTCCATCCAACGCTTATGATATTCAGTAATGAACAAATCAAAGCTCGGAGGAAGCAATCCAAGAATCATGTCAACTGCGAATTCTCTTCGAATAGGCGAACCAAGTCTCTCTAAGTAATCAATGTGGCTTCTTATCTTGAACACATGAGTATCCACAGAGCAGTCCTAAGCCATCTTGCTTTTGATCAATAATTTGGTGGCCTTGTAGCGCTGAATACTAGCTTGCTTTCGGAATATTTCCTTAATCGCCTTGATCATATCATAGGCATCCATAAAAACTTATCTGCTTCCGTAGGTTCCATTCCTGCTAACATCATCCAGGCTACTTCATCAGAATCATCAATACACTTCTGATAAATATCTTAAATGACTCTAGAAGCGGTCGAATGCGGTGGATTTAGGATGGGTGTCTTAAGGACATCAATTTTCCTTCACTCTTGAGAACAATTCTCAGAGTCCTGAGCCATTCAGGGAAGTTTGTACCATCGAGCTTAGCCTTCTCAAGGTTAGATCACAAGTCCATAAATTTTAAATTCATTCTACAAGTTTAATATGCAATATAAAGTTTATTATTTAAAATTTGAATTATTCTAATTTTGTTTCATATATTATACTCCCATTATTTTTCTTCAAATCATACACCTTCATTAGTATTGATTCAGAAACTTCAATTGAATGAGGTTTCATAGTGAGTCAAGATCCGTATTTCATTGAGTATTAAGTGCGCTTTGGCGCAACCCTTAATACAAAACTATTTAGGTAGGAACACTTCCAATTGTATCATATACAACTCTTCCTTTTATGGAATGAGCATCATATGCCCGATGTATTATTCCATCTTGTGCCCTGAGCCCAAGTCCGACTTGCTTGCTCAGTTAAGTTTAACCATGTATGATTATCAGCAACATAGATTCCAGCACACTCAGCTTTGTCATGACCCATGCTGGACACCATTTCCCGCATACCCTCCTTTACAAAGATAATCCTCCATATGCTCAGCTTTGGCATGACCCACATGGAAGACCATCTAAGTACCGAGGGCTTCAATGACATGGGGGACACTTCCTTACTTAACATTCTGAAGGATTTTATTTTAGATTTATAAATATAAACATCATAGAAACAAGTCAATATGGTATGAGTCTATTCCTCACGAGCGATCATGAGGTTCCTAATCCTAGATTTATCTCCAGATTGCAGGTGAATCTTCAACAAACCCTTCGTTGTGTGTGTGCGAAGATCCAATGCCATCTTCTGAAGATTGTGCCGAGATCTTTGTCTCGTAGTCTTCATATAATACCTATCCTAACAATTATCCTATTGCTAGAAAAGTAACGTACAATTTTGGACAACTCACTGGTTGCCATAAATTATAACTTTGGAAACCCGTAGCCATGTACGTTACATGCGCAGCGGAACCTACGGGTTCAACCCGCCCTAGGATCTACGTTAAGGGAATAAAAGTACGAGATTATGCTATTAAAATTTATACCTCAGATCTTCCTGATCCGGGAGAGAGAAGCGGATGTAGGTCTGAACGAACTTCCGTCTTGCTTCCTTCTCTTTCCTTCTTGCTCTTCCTAGGGATGAAGAACTTGATCGCGTGCTAGTCTTCAAAATAGAAGACCTCTACTCATATCCACGTCGAACTTCGAATCGTCGGAATAACCGGATTCGGCTAGACGAGTCCGGAAATACTTTCAGGAGGCTCTCTCTCTTTTTCTCTCTGTATTAGGGCAGCCTGGAGGCTCTGTAATGTGTGTCTAATAGAGGGGAACTGCCCTTCTATTTATACTAGAGAGGGAGGCAAAGGATTGCTTAGTTACCATAACTAAAACCCTAATTTCAGTGTTTATCCATTCCCAACGGACCTATTCCGTTGCCAACGGAATAGGGTTTCCTAATCTGAAAACTTGGCTGCTGAGAAATTGGCTGAGTTCTGTTGCCAACAGAACTGTTCCATTGGCAACGGAACTGTTCTGTTGCCAACGGAACTATGCTGATTTTTGCGCAATCACTCATATCAATCATCCAATGATCGATTATTTCCTTCACCTATTTATACATCATATGTATAACTATTTAAGAGCATTTTCATCCCGACTAGACGTTGTTCTATGTGTGACCGTGTAGGTTCCATTTAACGCTGGCAACGATCTTCCAAAGATCGTAAGTCATGAGTAACCTCTAGACTGGTGTCATGATTACGCATATTAAATGAAATGATCAGTGATCACAAACCTAGATATTTGATTATTCCTTTTGTTCTACAATATACGTCTTGATCACAAGGCACGGTAATATGTCATCCTTTAGTTTGATCAAAATCTCTTTCCTGATCGAGAATTAGACTGAATAAATACAAAATGATATTAACCACACATGTTAATCCATTTTGAGCATGACCATGCATTTCCTTCAGTCCTAGTTCATCAGGGGGCCCAGAGATATCTCTTTCTTAACGAGAGGAACAAATCCCATCTTGGTCACTCACATTCCTCGTCATTATTCAGTGCATACCTAATGATGACCCTAATGAACATCCCGTTACGGATGACGTAAGATCATATTAAAGTATGCAGTTCCTCATACATGAATCCATGGTGAACTCAGGTCATAGGAACAAGCACACTATTCATATGAGAATCACTAATGACATATACCATGCATATTCTCATGGTGTGGTCAGTCCAGTACGTGTTCTCTAACACGTGCCTATATTCCAGACTTGACATCCCTATGTCCATGATCAGCAGAACTTGAGCATCTGGTCTGTGAATATACTAGTGTGGATATGTAGCTTCTTACTAGAAGTATGTTTATCTCTATAAACATCCCACATATCACTAGGGACGATTTAGAATGTCATTCGTTGGTTCATAGTTCTACTATCAGAATCACGTATTCTGATGATGTGAACCCGAAGTGTCATTCATGGTCGATCTAATATACGTAAATATATTAGTCACCCATACACTCATTCATATATGAACTGAATAAACATGTTTCTCATAATCTAATCTCTAGTCCAACACTTTGGCCTAGGGCACTAATCCTATAGGTTGTTGCGTCCACCCTTGTATTTAGGTAATGAACGGGACATATTCTCTTCGAAGACCACGAATAATATACCGCTTCACTTCACCTCCGAAATAGCCTCCTCCGGTTCCAAGATAGAAATTTCAGAACATAAACCCTTTACTCTCAAGAAATATTGAGAGATAGATAATTCACCTTGTGTGCAACTTGTCAACTCATTCTCCAGAAATTGTAATCATGACGTGTTCTTCTTGTTGAGCAACTCATCAAAAGTTCTCCAAATCTCAACCGCTGATTTGCACCCTTTAATATGCTCGAATAGATCGCTTGATATCAACCTCTTCAATAAGAACTCCGCCTTTGCATTCGCTTTCGACCACTCCTTTACTTCGTCTGCATTTATTACCGTACCGATGACAGGCGTCGGTGCAACCTCCGTACCAACAATGTTCTTCCATAACCCTTCACTGTTAATACAAGACTTCATACAACTCTTCCACTTAGAATAATTCAAAAGATTTAGAGCCTCAATACCGAATCCATTAACCCAGCCTCCAAACTCCAGGGATGCCGTAATAAACAATCCTCTTCTTCACCAAGGGACGAGAACAACACCGTCTATCGCCAACGTCGTCGTCCAACACCCTTGAAGCTCTGGTACCAAGTAAAGAAACTAGACAATCACACAAGGACTGAACCAGATAACCGCGTCGCTAACATAGCAACAGAACAATAGTGACTGCACAGTGACACGGCAGCACTAAATCAACAGCGAAAATAATAGTACAGCAATATGCTCACACAAGCCCAAGAAAGAACAATAATAGAAGAAGAAAGGATTGAACAATGAAACTTGAAAAATAAGATAAATTTCTTATTACAAGAGAAAGAAAGAGATACAAAATATTGTTGTTGTTGGAATGAATAAAACTCTAGCTCTATCCCCTCTATTTATAAGATAGTCATATCTAATATAAGAAAATAACGTAAAGAATTACTGCCCCAATTAATACCTAATACATGGTAATACTAAACCTCCTTGTCAAGAAACATTATTCATGGTAATACCAAACCTCCTTGTCAAGAAATCTTATTTCCAAGATACATCTTTCCTAATTTGTTGACTGCCTTCATAACATACAAATGCATTTTTATATTTTAACACAGGTGACACTCATCCATCTCTCATCCAACGGCTGTGATGCTTCTTCGCTTCCTAAAAATAGGGTCCAATGATTCGGCATGTATCTGAGCAGCCACATTGGTACTGATTCTTTCAAGAGTTAGAAAATTGTAATAAACTAGAGAGAGAGAGAGAGAGAGGGAAGGAGGGAGAGAGAGACCCTTGATTTTATAGAGGGATTCGGGGAAGTGGAAGCTTTGGCTAGTTTATTGTCTCTCTTCTGACGAAGAAGTGCAAGCTTCTACTGATCATCAATGGTATATTTTCTCTCTAGCTAGTTCTTTCGAATCTCTTTCTTTTCTTTTTGAGGTTAAATCATTGAATTTTTGTTGAAGTCATTGCTAGTTGTCATATTATTTTTATCTATTGGGAAGCTTCACGCTTTATTGTGCATCCTTTTGTGGTTTCTCTTGTGTTACGTATTTGAACTAACATGTTTCAAAAGGCAAGAAAATTAATAATATTATGGCTTATTTACATTACGATGGAACAAAAAAAAATACCACTAAGAAAAGAGGTCTTAAGATAAAAAAGGTACATTTTATTTTGAAAATGAAAAATCTTGATGCTACCTATTCAGATTCAGATTCAGAATCAGTATCAAGCAGAATAGGTTGTTTTCCCTTATCGGAATCAGTATCAAGTAGAATAGGTTGTTTTCCCTTATCGGCTACCTCACCACCACCTGTCCAACATAAATTATTATTATTATTATTATTATTATTATTATTATTATTATTATTATTATTATTATTATTATTATTATTATTATTATTATTATTTTGACGTCTCTCACGGCTCCGAATAATATACCGTAAGGCTCTAGCTCTTCTGAAGTTTGTCATTCTCATAAACATTCTCAAAACCTAATATAAAAAATATTACAGCGGTTTTATTAAATACAAATTAATTATTAATAGATTAAATTATACTAACTTATTTAGATATATAAATTTGAAAATTGAAAATAATTTACCTGGTGGCACATCAATTGAAGGTTCATGGAAACTTTGAACTGGCGGATTCACTATATTTGTTAATCAAAATTTATTATCATCATAATATATATATATATATATATATATATATATATATATATATATATACCAATTTTTCTACCAAATTTCCTACACATAATAGTAATTTTAAATTTTTCGTTTTTTCCCCATTAGCTTCCGTTTCCAGCCCTTCCTTCCAAAGCCAAATTCAATTTCGTGCATCTTTTCATTTGTCTCTAGATTTATTTACTTTTTTTTAATTGAATATTTCTTTCCATCCCTCTATCTCGCTCCTCTCCCCAAGTATTGTTTTGTTTGACCGCCCCTGATCAAGTCTTGCATCATAACTCTCTCTCTCTCTCTCTCTCTCTCTCTCTCTCTCTTTACACACACACATATTCTAACTCATATAGGTTTAGTTTATTTTGCTAAAAAAATTGACTTTATTTCATTAGAGTTAGAAAAGTCTTTTTTTTATGTAATACCCAACATGAATAAGTCTCACAACATATAAAATAAATTTTGAAATGAATTTAGGTGAATTTGTATGAAGATTAGTAATACTTTTCAGACACCGACTAATATATTCAGGTCAATATAATTTGATAACAATTTGAAAACAAAATAATCATCAATTTAATACAAAAATATTATGAAGTCAAATATAATCTTGTCACTGTATAGAATCTAATATACTATGAAATACAATTACTCTACATTGACATACACAAACTACTCACAAAATTTTAAATAATAAACAGAAAAAAATACATGTCAAAACAACTCTTTCATACCACTGGTACATATTTCTCTCCGTACTAGTCCCCATAATACCTATCAAACCTTCCTTTTATTACTACTCAAAACCAAATTGAGGCATCGTCGCACCAGCTAGAATTACTAGTTCAACAAATACCCATTACAGCCAATTTGAAAAAAGAAAAAAAGGGGAAATCCAGAATTGCGGCTTGTATGTAGCTAAGGAGGAGCTTCATGTATGCCATGTATTTCCGTCTCGTTGCTTGCTCGAGAGAGATCAGGAAGCGAGAGAAGGCTCCTGTTAGGAACCGAGACGCAACAGCAAACACAGAAAGCAAGACACATGAACAAAAAGATATTTTTCACGTGGAAACCCTAAAGGGTAAAAATCACGGCCGCCGGCACTCAAACACTCTCTTAATACTTGGAAGAAAGAGAAATACAATACAATTGTTTGTGGTTGTTGGAATGAATAAAACTCTACCCCTACCCCTCTATTTATAGGATAGCCATACCTAATACAAGGAAATAAATCAAAGATTTGCTGCCCCATTAACGCCTAATTCATGGAAACAAATCTAAGGTAAATAAACATATTCCAAATTCTAATTATCAATTAAGGAATAGTATCAACCAAATATGGAGAATTTCCATATCTTCCGCAGCGTTTCCTTTTATACGGTATCTAGAGTTTTCCAGAAGTTTCCACACCAAACAATCTCCCACTTGGAGACTTCATAAAGGTACGAATCATTTCCATTGAAGCCATTCTCCTTTCTCCCCTGTATCTTCCTTGAGCCCGGCGACATGCTCCCACTGACTCACTCGACCAACCCCACTGAGGCAACGCACAGCCTCAGCTTATCGATGGGGACTTCCTTGGTCAACTGTTTGGGACCCTGTTTTAGACCGTATAAGCTTTTCTCGAGCTTATACGCTAGACCCTCCTTTCCTGGGGTCTCGAAACCTTCAGGCTGCACCATACAGATGTCCCCCTCCAAATCGCCATGGAGAAACGCCGTCTTGATATCCATATGCTCGAGGTGCAAATCTTCGGCCGCTACAATACTTAACACCGTACGAATGGTTGTTAGCTTCACCACCGGCGAGAATAACTTTGTGTAGTCAACTCCTTCTTTCTGTAGGAATCCCTTTACTACTAATCTCGCCTTGTACCGCTTGCTGTCAACTGGTTCATCCTTTATCCGATAAACCCACTTGTTTTGTAGCATCTTCTTGCCATCTGGTAACCAAGTCAATACCCAAGTATTGTTCTTTCCGAGAGACTCAATCCCATCTCTCATTGCACGCTCCCACTTGACAGAATCTCCCGTCTCTACCGCCTCATGGTAGTCCTCAGATTCGTCATTTGACCTATCATTGTAGTAGCGTTACCCGCCTTGGACCGTAGCTGGTCCCCACAAATCGCTCTGCACCAAGTCTAGCTTCCCCGTCTTGAGTTCTCGTCCGACAGTCAAAAAACTAACCCGTTTTTCCTTGCCGAGCACGCAGTTCTCACAAAAACCGATTTCTACCGATTTCACCTTGGGTAACAAACCCTTTGAAGCCAGCACTTGCAGTCCTTTGTGACTGACATTACCGAGCTGATTATGACACAATATCGGCTCGGTTGTCGCTCCCGGAACTGCTAACAAATCTCCCTTGTTTTCCGTGAGATAAAGAGTTCCTATTTTTGTATCCTTCGCCACAACCATCGCACCCTTTACAATCTTCCACAACCCGTTCCCAAACACGGTTTTGTACCCCTCACTATCCATCTGCCCAATGGATATCAAGTTCTTCTTTAAACCTGGAATATATCGAACTCCCCGCAAAGTCCATCTAAATCCGTTACTTGATTTTATTTGGACATCGCCCATGCCCGATATGCATAGCGGTTTCCCATCCGCTAATTAAATTTTTCCAAATTCTCCGCATTTAAAATTCAAAAACTTATCTTTTCGTGAGGTAGAGTGGAAGGATGCGCCTGAATCCAGAATCCATGACTCGATATGGTTGTCGATGCATAGAACTAAGGCATCGTCTGAATCCTCCTCAGTGGCGGAATTTGCGGAACTTGTTTCCGCCCTTTTCTCCTTTGTTGGGGATTTGCAGTCCCTTTTCATGTGGCCCTTTCTACCACAGTTCCAACACTCCAACTCGCTGCGACCTCTTGACTTGGATCGTCTGTGGTTGTTGTTTCCTCGGACCTCCATGACTCGACTCTCCACATTCAAGGCTGAACTCATTCAGGATGCGGTCTCGTACCTCCTCAAAAGTCAGATCCTCCTTGCCGCCGATAACGTCTACTGTCGTCGACCAGCTTTCCGGCAATGATGACAACAACATAAGAGCCTTCGTCTCTTCACCCAGGTTCAATTTAAACGAGTCTAACTGGTTTGAAATAACCTGAAAAGAGTTCAGATGCTCGGCCACAGATCCGTCTTCTGCCATCTTCAGATAGAAAAGACGGCGTATCAGATGCAGCTTGTTTAATGAAGACGGCTTCTTGTACGTGTTGGATAGCGCCTTCATGATTCCAAAACCCGTCGTCTCCTTCGCCACGTTGAACGCCACGTTCTTGGCTAAGGACAATTGTATGTAGCTTAACGCCTTGCGGTTCATCTTCTTCCATGCATCAGCGGTGATCCCTTCTGGCTTCGTTTCGAGTAGAGCATCTTGTAGATCTTTCTGGCAGAGCAACGCTTCAGTTTGCATCTTCCAATAGCTGAAGTCTCGCCCGTCGAACCGACCCACCGACACCTTGCTCTCGTCCATCGCTCGTCTACGTATCGCCTCCTCGTTCGCACCCAAAGGGAATTTTCTTCGAACCTTAGCTCTGGTACCACTCGTTAGGAACCGAGACGCAACAGCAAACACAGAAAGCAAGACACATGAACAAAAAGATATTTTTCACGTGGAAACCCTAAAGGGTAAAAACCACGGCCGCCGGCACTCAAACACTCTCTTAATACTTGGAGGAAAGAGAAATATAATACAATTGTTTGTGATTGTTGGAATGAATAAAACTCTACCCCTACCCCTCTATTTATAGGATAGCCATACCTAATACAAGGAAATAAATCAAAGATTTGCTGCCCCATTAACGCCTAATTCATGGAAACAAATCTAAGGTAAATAAACATATTCCAAATTCTAATTATCAATTAAGGAATAGTATCAACCAAATATGGAGAACTTCCATATCTTCCGCAGCGTTTCCTTTTATACGGTATCTAGAGTTTTCCAGAAGTCTCCACACCAAACAGCTCCATGTATTTCCGTTTGATTAGAAAAATACTTCCTAAAAAAAATACAAATTTAGTTAAATAATAATACAGAAACTATAATAAATGAAAGAAACTATAATAAATGAAACAATCAAAGGGAATGTCACTTGCATTACTTAGCAACATAGTTGAACCAATAGTATATCTGATTCACATTAAAATAAACTCTAATATTAACACAAGTCAAACCTAATAATATGACTAAAAATTTAGTTACCCTATTCAGCCAAATTCCTCCAATTAACCCATAAACTAATCATACCAAATAACCTTAATTAACCAAATCCGATTTTAAGAAATTAATACATTATCAGACCAACTAAGCTTTGATAATCCCAATTTCAGCTCCATTAACAATGGTTCAGACATAGAACCGTAATTCCTCATAAATTTAGCTTAATTCAATCACTTCACACATAAATTGAGACCAAATGATGATCCCAAAGAGCACAATCCAAGGAACTAAGAATAGACTACCCGATCAGAAAGAAAAATTGAAGAAAAAGTCATTCGATTCGAGATATCAAGCGCGATAGAAAGTCAAGAAGAGCTGTTCGCCTGAACCTTGAGCTTCTGGATATGACGATCCTGAATAAACCTCAAGCTTCTGGAGGTGACGACCTGCAAACCTGAAGACAGGTGAAAGGCGGAGCATATGGAGGGTATGAGCTGGTCGCCTCAAGAGGGGAGAGTTTCGATTGCAACGAAGGTTTTCTGCAGAGATAGAGATACAGTATCGGGGAAGGGAAAACTTCTGTCAGATTAATAATTTGAGAGAGGCGGCAAGACGTGAGGGTTACGGAGAGCTCCAGCGAAGAGAAACAGAATAATTGGGTTTGACGGAAATTTTAAAAGTTGCGTCATGTGCAGGAAATTTGACAGAAAAATTGGTATTGGTATATATATATATATATATATATATATATATATATATATAGAGGGTGTGGCTAAACAACATACGTATGTACAACATACGTTTTTTTGCCACACTCAAAATATGTATTAAAAAAATAAAAATAAAAATTTCAACCGTACGGATGTAATATATATGTTATAAATATGTTGGAGATTAATTTTCACAAAAATCAGAATATTATAACATTGCCATCATATATCATCAAAAATATACAGCACTATTCAAAACATATATCGGAATAATAGTTTGATGATACATGATGGCAATGATATATTATTCTGATTCCCGTGAAAATTAATTCACAACATATTCATAACATATATATTACATCCATACGGTTGAAATTTGAATTTTTACTTTTTATAACCACTTTACGGGTACTTTAAAAAAACGTATGTTCGAACATACGTATGTTGTTTAGCATCTCCATATATATATATATATATATATATATATATATATATATATATTGTATGAAAAATAAAAATTAAAAATATGATACCTTGATTTTGTTCCACCTGGCTTGAAGAGCTTGGCATGCCTAGCTCAGCTTGTGGGATGTAATTAGTCGGTCTCTTTAATTAAATGGTAATTTGGGTTCATAATAATTAACTAAGTTTCTTTTTCTCTTTTAATTAACAATTAATGTTATATCTAAGTAGAAAAACTACATTTTTTCCACGTAAAGTTTATTTAATCAGAGATATATTACGCTTATTACTAACATTAAATTACTTAGCTTGCAAGTATTTGAAGAACCGCACATAGACCTTGACTTCTTGTAGCTATTTTTGGGGAAAAAACATAATTTACTTTCCTATTTGTCAAAGTCTTTGATTCCGATTTGGTGCAATTCCACAATCAACACTATGGCTTTCCCATTTACAACGTGCTAGTTTCATTTTTGAAGCTCAATACATATTTAAGTGATCACAATTTTGTTTGCGCCCCGGTAAAACCTAGTATATCACATCATGTATACCCCAAAAAAATGAAAAATATTATGGAATCTCTATCTATAAAACATAAGAAGTATCATGTAAAACCTAGAATATCATATCCTGTATACCCGACAAAATGAGAAATATTATGGAATCTCTGTAAAACATAATAAATATCATGCATGTATTGGTGCTGAAACCCCCTCATGTTTTTCTCAAGAAAAATGTCATAATTTATAGCAATTTGCAAGGTATTTTCACATTGCAAGGATATATATATATATATATATATATATATATATATATATGATATTTTGATGTTTTATAGGGTTACACATAAAGTTACGCCTCTCTGCATAAAACTATAAATAGAACCTCTTGTCCCCAATTCTTCATCAACTCATCAATCTACTCTCTCTCATATTCAAACTCAAACCATCACTAATCTTTTGCAAACAAGAAGAAAAAAAAGAAAAAAAAAATCACCAATCTCAAAGCAAGCATGAGTGCTCACAAAAATATATGGAGAATTAACTCCCTTTTTGATAGATCAACCAAAGTCACCGTACCGGCCAAGAAAGATGGTACGGTAGCAAAACCTTCTGACAAATCTTCTGAGTCATACCAGACTAACGTGCGGTACCGGTATGCTGATGTCACGAGCCATGTCGTACCGACAAAGGTGTATATTATAGACGTTGAAGAAGGGCAGGGAAATATTGATGGAAAGGCCGAGGAGTATATCAGGAAGATGAGAGCTATACATGATTCTAATTGATTGATTAACTAATTAAGACTTTGATTTGCATATATGATATGTGATTAATTATTGGCTTTATTTATTGTGATTGTATTGGGGTTTGAATATATGAATAAAAATGGATTTACGTTTTGAAAGGAAGTTAGAGAATTATTAACTCTTCTTCTAAATTGTGCAATGTCTAGGTTTCTTATTAAGATATAATCCAGCAGTGTTACGCCATTGAATCGACGGGAGAATAAAACAACAAGAAATTATCAAGTTTTATTTAAGCAAGAGATTATAACGAAGCGCATTGATTCCGATCAGATTAAGACGAAATCTCGAGTTTTGACTAATCAAACATTTGGAAATATCAGTCCCCAATTCAATTTCGAAATTGAGAATTCAAATTTTCTCCAAGCATCTAATTTCCTATGAGGAACTTCAAGCATAATAATTTCTCATCATGACCCGCTTACCAAATCTTGCGAAACCCTTATTATTTCTGGAAGTCAATTTAAGCACAATCATATTTATGTCCTTTTGGCATAAGAAATCCCACTTTTTAAATTTAAAGAATATATTTCAAGAAGAATCCATGCAAAAAAAAAACCATCAATTTCATTAAACAATGAAAACAAAACCGCAAACTGAAAACATATATATCCACTCAAATACAAAAAAAGAGTTCTGATGATTCACGACGCAAAAAAACAGTACATAGAAACAATGAACAATATGTAAAATTAAATTAATAGTATATAGAATTCATTTTTTTAGAAACAATAAACAATATATACATAAAATACTAAAAATAATATATAGAAAACAAAAATTATATTGAAAATCGGAAAAAATAGTATAACGTCGCGTTTTGGACGGACTCAACCCCGTCATGTTTACAAATTTCCTCAAAAATAAACCAATTCCATATATGTTATAGTTACAATATATAGCAAAAGAAATAATAATCACTCAAGTGAACTTAAACCTCCAAAAGGAAATCCCAATCCATGACGCTTGGAAGGATAAAGCACAAACAAAATACTTCCAAGAATCCCAATTATAACCGGTGCAGCAGTAAATGCTTGCACCAAATACTCTTCGTCACTTATTTTTCCCCAAAAACACTTCACCACATCATTATTGTACAAAACCACAGCTGAAAATACGACAAATGTTGTTATTACATGGATGAAATCTAAGCCCTTGATTTTGTACTTCGCTTGATCCGACGGTGGCAAAGTTCCGTCTAGGATTAGTAGACCAGTACAAGTGGCAATTCCGTATCGGATTTTGTTTTGACTGTCCTTAAAACTGTCTGTGAATGTGAGAACTGTAGAGGAGATTACACATAGAGATATTAGAGCAATCGTTTCGATTCTAGATGTGAGCTTGCATCTTCCTCGCGCAGTTGTAATTGGGGCAAGTACCTGAAAAGAGAAAAGATTATCTAATTCATAACGATTACGTTGATGCAAATGGTGATATAGCTTGTTTCGATGCTAAATGATGTACGTTACAGTTTTGTAACACGCTAATTCTAAAAGAGTTTTGGTTGGATTTATACAAAATAAAATGAATTTCATTAAAGAACTTATTCAATTATAAAATAAAATTATTAAAAAACACTTTTGATTAAGAAGTAAATCAAAGACTTTCCTCCACCAGAATCCATTTTTGTTGCAATTCTAATACTTTGTTATTTTTCGTAACAAAATTTATTTGAGATGTTTGATATTATATTTTTCAATATTAAGATTGTTTTATTATATATTAATACTTAATGATATAACAACCGTTACTAAATGAAAAAAATTTCCCGAAAAAACCGATACAATCTTAATATTTAGTATCGGTTTTTTATTAAAAATCGTTACTAAACCCTAAATTTTGAAATTTTTTTGGGCCAGATTGTAAGTTGGGAAAATGGTCTAGTTCCGCCAGTGGGCTAGTTCCGCCAGAGGGTCCGGCGGAACCTATATTTTCGTCATTTTTGGGCCAATTTCACCGTCTAAATTGGGCCATAAATAAATTTTACCTAGTTCCGCCAGACCCGGTGGCGGAACTAGCATTTTTCATTAATTAAGGCTGTTTAAGAGTGCCAAATGGCCGAGATTAGCAAAAAAAAAAATCCCCTAGTTCCGCCAGACCCTCTGGCGGAACTACTTCAGTTCCGCCAGAAGGTCTGGCGGATATCATCCGCTAAGAATAATAGCGTCTGTTACATCGTTTGTTAATTGTAAAATGAAATAAAAGTATCTTAACGCCACACTATTAAATGTTTTCTATTTGCGATATTTGATATTGTTAGGGTAATGGGTAGAATATTGATGTATAGTAAGAACACTCATGAGAGAAATATCTAGAAAAGAAGAGAAAATTCGTATAATCAACTGTGAGACTATATTGTAAGAATTGGGATACTATTACAATAGCTAGATGCAACTTTATAAAGGAGAGAGGCATGGCTAATTAGCAAAATAAGTTGCCTAAATTAAAGATATAATATCTAAATTATCTAAAATGCAATGCAATGATAGAAAGAATTCACCTCCTTCTATTATCTAAATATTTCCTAAATATTTATTTCCATAGCCTAACCATTTCCTATAATATTACCAAATAGAAAATAGATTATTGAGAGATTTAGAGTCATACATAACAATCTCCACCTTGACTCAAAATCTCACTCATGATACACTGTCGTAATAACGACATATCCAACTCGACCTCCTCCTCAATAGCAGCTATCCACTTTGTCGTTTTACCTGAGGCTACCGCCTCCTTGCAAATCGCGAACTCGCCAAACACGGATTCATTGGCCATTGCCAAACAACACACAAAATCGAAGTATTCATGCCTCATAGAAGGTCCACCCCTATCCCTTACAAAAGCACATTCCCAACTTTTCTTAACCGATGAATCTTCAAAATCATAATGCTCCAAGTTGCGTCAAGTAACTTCATCTAGTTGATCGGGAATATCAAACTCCACCTTCTTCTTGATTGTCTAACCATCCTCAATAGCCGAATCAGACAATTGCTCCCTCATCCGTAACATAACCAGATCAAAAGCCACGTCTCTCAAAACAAATAGTTTCATAATCAGACACCACAAATGATATGCCTTTACACCTGAAGCATATCCAAGAAGAAAATATTTTTTCTTCTCATAGTCAAGTATCCATTTAACGACTTATGCATAAACATGATATCCAAATACCTGCAATGTTGAGTAATTCATCTGTTTACCGACCAAATATTTATTGGTGCCTTGCACCAAATTACTGTATTCGTAGAACGGTTGACCAGCCACCAAGTAGTATTAGTGGCTTCTAACCAGAACTTCTCGCCTGAACCCGCCCCAAAAACATGCACCATGCCTTCTCGGGTAGTTTTCGATCAGCCACGCCATTATGTTGTCGAGAGTGAACAACCATGCAATGCTGAACAATCCTTATAAAAGGATCATAAATTTATCCCCACAAATCTAAATAGATATCGTCCAAAATTCCTTTCATGCGATGAACAGCTGTAATAAAGCTGAGTCTCCTCCGTTTGTCACAAACGGAATCTTCACAAAACTCATGCATTTTGGTATTCAGGCCACACAGTAGATTCCTCGTGCTCAAAACTGTCACCCCGCATCCAATCGTAAACCCTGACCTTCAAACTGAGGCAGAGAAGGCGACAACGAACGCGCCTAAAACTGCGCCAACTTCCCGAAACAACTTTCCGATACTCTGGAGTTCCAGAATATATAATACACAGGTATTCTGGCCACACAGTAGATCCCTCGTGCTCAAAATTGCCACCCCACATTCAATCGTAAACCCTGACCTTCTAACTGAGGCAGAGAAGGCGACCACGAACGAGTTTAAAACTGCGCCAACTTCCTGAAATAACTTTTCGGTACTCTGGACTTCCAGAATATATAATGCACCACTCATTCCAGCATTCATCATTGCAAGAGCCCATCTAGATATCTTGAGGACTCTACCTTCATATCGGAACTTGCAACCAATATCTCCGAGAATGCCTAACGAGATCAAATGGATAATCCGGTCCTCCATCTTGCTCAAATGGACAATCTCGTCCTGCATCTTGATCAAATGGATAACCCCGTCCTGCATCTTGATCCGAACCATGCCAACACCACAATGCAACATAGATGTTCGTCTCCCAAAAGAACATCTCCACTAAACGCCTCATATGTAGTGAACCACTATCGATTCGGGGTCATCTGATATGAATTACCCGAACCCATAACCCAACTCTTCTCAAATCTCTCCTTCTCATTCACCACAAAAAGTACCTCAATCTTACCGAATTTAGCCTCGCAAGCTTCTTCCGATAGAACACCGCTATCCGTCTCCTACTTCTCTTTGAGCTTGTAACAATCGGCCTTAATGTGCCCCGTCTTCTTGTAATAGTTGCTCATCAGGTTCTTGTACTTGAATTGCGAATGAGTCTTCTCTAAACTTGAATTTCTCTTCTTAAGTCTCCACCCCTCTACAAATAACTCAACTTCTTGATGACAACTCTTGGCCATGAACAAGTCATAGTTAACGTCAGACTTGACTAATAAGTTACTCTTGACATCATTAATGGTAAGTGATTTCCTGATATGAAGCATATGAAAGGAAACGCGTAATCTTAGAAGCACAGCGGAATTAAAATTTTACCCGTTTCCTAACCGAGGATCCGTATATTATCAATCAAATCAGAAAAATAAATCTTATTTATACCTCGGATTCGGCTAATCCGGTTTGTAGGGCTTCGCAATTCATCTCCAAACGATCTCCCTACGTCTCCTTGCGGATCTGATCATGAAAAGGCGCTACGACTCCGACACAGCCCTCTACACGTATCCACACACGACTGACTCGTTGGACGAGAAAACGAGATTACTAGATTTGGTTTCTCTTTCTCTCTCTCTCAATAGGCGAGTAGGGTGAGATCTGAATCTTCTTACCTAATCAGATGAACCCTTCATTTATTTATAGCATCTAATGCTCACACCTCTTCACCTTCCTTTTGATTTTCTGTGTCCAACTGAGTTAGTTATGTTTGTGTGCGACCATGTAGGCTCATTTAATATTGGCAATAAACTTCAAGTTTATAAATGTAGCCTCTACTACGACGTTATGATTACCCAAATTAAATGAATGACACATGATCATAACCTATACATCAATTATGTATTTAGTCCCTTTGTTAAACGATATTTATATTGATCATAAGGCATGGTTTTATGTCATCCTTATTATGATCAATTCTCTTTTCTGAATTATAATTAGACTGAATAAATTAAAAGATATTAACAACATATGCTAATTCTATCATACACGGCCGTGTGTTTTCCTTCAGTCTCAATTTATCAGGGGGGCATGAGATATATCTCTCGTATCCGAGAGTAACAAATTCTATCTTGATCATTCACATTCCAACTTATGATTTACTAAATACACAATCATAGCTTTTATAATTATCGGTTAAAGACAACGTTTGACTATGTCAAAGTATAAAGATATACATGCAGAAATCTATGATGATCTCAAGTCAAAGAACTACTCATACATTAGATGATGAGAAAATACTAATGACATATACCATGTATATTCTCATAGTGGGTCGATCCAATATATATTCTCCAACATATATTTATATTAATGAATTGATATCCAATATCCATGATCAGTAAAACGTGATCATTACAAATAACATACTAGTAACTAAATATATGATTTGAGATTTTCAAATATGTTTGTCTTACAAACATCTCATATATGACTAGGGATAATTTAGAATTATATTCACTTTGCTTTACGGTTTTACTATCAGAATCGCATATTCTGATGATATATAACAGACATACATATTCATGGTTAATTAATAATCTAACAACCTTTACGCACAATTATTATATGAAAAAGTTTAAGAGATAAAACATCTAATACAAAAAATATAATGTCTGATACATAATCTGTTTCCCACACAGCAAAACAGTTTGGCGTAGGGCATTATTACTTTCAGCATATGCAATGTGCACAAGAACACCACAATTTTATCATTTTCGTCTATCTTATTATCGATTGTCTCCACATTATTAAAGAAACTGATATATTCCAAAACTTGGACGTTAACGGACATACCTCCTGTTATCTTCAAAAAATGGAATCGTTGCTTTAAACATAACTGGTTGATAACTGATTTCTGTACATGGATGCCTTCTAACTTCTTCCACGCGCCGAAGGCTGTAGTATCTTGAAGAGTCAATTTGCTCGAATATAACTAAATATCAAGAGGGTTATATCTTTCAACATCTCCCCAACTTCGCCCTTCATCTCCTTCTGTCGCCCAAAAATGACGGCCTTCACATGTTGATTTGATAATATGGCCTTCACCCACACTTGCCATAGTGCGAAACTCATTGTGTCATCATATTTCTCAATATGAAATTTGGTCGACATAACCGTACTTGAATTCATGATAATACAAGGCGGTATTCTTGATTTGCGAAAGCACAAAGATTATCGTAACATACCTTTGGTACCAATTTGTTAGGGTAATGGAGAGAATATTGATGTATAATAAGAGAACTCATGGGAGAAATAACTACAGAAGAAGAGATAAATCATATAATCAACTGAGAGACTACATTGTAAGAATTGAGATACTATTACAATAGCTAGATGCATCTTTATAAAGAAGAGAGACATGGCTAATTATCAAAATAAGTTGCCTAAATTAAAGATACAATATCTAAATTATCTAAAATATAATGCAATGATGGAAACAATTTACCTCCATTTCATTGTCCAAATATTCCCTAAATCTTCATTTTCATAGTCTAATCATTCCCTAAATAATATTACCAAATAGGAAATAGATTATTGAGAGATTTAGAGTCATACATAACATATATGATATTTTTCAATATTAAGATTATTTTTTTTTTTTTGAGAAAATTTAGAGGGGGCTTAAATCCCCCTTCCAAATATTATATTTATATATTATTTTCAAAAAAATCCATTTTTTTTTCTTTTTACAAATTTTAAGAAAAGAAAAAGGAGACGAAAAGAAAATCAGTTTATCACAAAAAGAAATAAAAAAAAAAACTAGGCCATTGGGCCTATAGAATTAGTGTACCGGGCCTAACCCAATAAATCTAACTAGAACTTCAGAAATTAAGAAACAAAATCTCTGAATTAAGATTCCGAATAGAGTAATAAACCGCATTAGAAATCCACTTCCAGAAAATATCTGCTACGGTTTATTACCTGACTTATTTTTACCGCGTAGTCTCTCTCCCCCTATCTCTTCTTCTCCTCTTTCCCTTAGCGGCTACATTATTAGAGATTCTGGCTTCTTCCTTCGTTCCACCGCTCGTATTATTTTAAGTTCTTCTACAATTTCTCTTATCAGATCCATTCCGCACTCTTGCAAATCTGAAAAACATTTCTTACATCTTTCTCTCCAAACACAAAAACAGAAAGAGGACCGTAATCTGTCTTAGCTGCTGCTGTCTTACAGATTCGAACTCTGTAAGACAGAGAGGACATCTGTTAATGATATAATCACCCTTTTTAATGAGGTTATCTTGTCTTAATACTCGGTTTTGACTGAAAAGCCAAAAGAAGATTTGCATGTGGAGTGGGAGTTTGACTGACCAGATTGTTTTGAGAGGGGTGTGTGTATGAATACCCAATATTAAGGCTTTATAAGCACTCTTAGTGCTGAAAACCCCATTCTCATTCCATCTCCACCTAATCTTGTCTGCCTGTTCAGAGAGGGTTATTTCTTCTACTATTTCCTAGAGTTTATAATACTCCTCAAGAGGTAGAGTAGCTGAGATTTCCCTGAAATTTTCTGAATTCAGAAACTGTTCTACAGTTCCTTGATCTTCGAGAGAGAAAGAGTACAGAAAAGGTAGTTTATGGCATAGCAACCCATGGCCCCAGTTGCTATGCCAGAAACTGGCTTTGTTTCCATTGCCAATCTCAAAAAGGATGCTTGTGTAAAAGAAAAGTAATAAGTTTTTTATAGCTTTCCAGAAGTAGGAGTCTGACCTAATAATTGATCTTTCTTTTCCAATTAAACTCATGTTACTAACCATCTTTCTCCAAGGCAATACTTCATCAAAGGCAATACTTCATCAGTTAAGATGAATTTTCAGATCCATTTGAGGAGTAATGCATCATTGAAAGTCTGTAAGTTAATTACTCCTAAACCTCCCCCTTCCTTAGATCTACAGATCTTTTTCCAATTTATTAAATTGTATCCTTGCTCTTTATGACCCTTCCATAAAAAATTCCTTCGGATTTTATCAATCTCCTTTGTTACCCATTTCGGAAATTTGAATACTGAGGAGTCATAGACTGATAGAGAACTTAATGAGTTTAGTAAGACCAATCTACCCCCAATATTCAATAATTTCCCTTGCCAACCTTGTAGTCTTCTTTCAAATTTTTCAATCAACTCTTTGTATTCTAGTTTCCTTGGTTGTTTAAAATGTAAGGGATAACTAAGGTATTTTAAGGGCATAATTTCTTGTGGACATTCATGTTCAGAAGCAATTAAGTGTGTATCAGGATGGTTTTTAGGGATAATACAAAATTCTGATTTATCATAATTTATTTTCAATCATGAGCTTTTTTGAAATGTGTTTAGTAGGAACTTGAGTCTTCTGACCTGTATCAGCTCTGGTTTGAGTAAAAAGACTGAATCATCAACGTAAAAGACTGATGTATTTGCTTGAGGGAAAGGTCTCTCAATGAAATGCAACCTCTCCATTTTTAAGATAACTCTTGAAAATGTGTCCATTGCTAAAATGAAGAGGTGCGGTGATTGGGGATCTCCTTGTCTCACATCTCTTTTTAGATGAATAGATTTACCGGGTAGGCCATTGAGTATAATTTTTGCTGCACCCTTGAGTGCATATCCTCTTATCCACTTAAGCCACCACCCATTCATCCCTCTTTTCTCTAGTACTTGTATTAAGAAATCCCATGATAAAGTATCGAAAGCTTTTTGAATGTCTGCCTTGAAGCATAATAGGGAGATATTTGAGAAATTGGCTTTGTGTGTTATTTCTCTTGCATAGACTTAACTGTCAGCAATGTTTCTTCCCTCTAAGAAACCTAATTGATTGGGTAGTATGAGTTCAGATATTACTGTTTTAAATCTATTTGATATGGTTTTGGATTCAATTTTTTGAATACTGCTGACGAGGCTAATAAGCCTGAAATCTTTGGCCCGATTAGCCCCCGATTTTTTAGGTATTAATGCAATATGTGAGATTGAGAAATCTCCAAGTCCAGTATTAACCTCATTATTTTTTATTATCTGAAATATTTCTTCCCTTAAAATATTCCAATACTTTTTAAAAAGCTCACCATTGAAACCATCTAGACCAGGTGATTTATTATTCTTCCATTTTCTAACCACTAAATCCAACTCTTCAATTTTTAAATCTGCATTAAGCATTGATAAGTCCATTAAATTGTTTTCAAAAATTTGTGAGATATTTAAGTAGTTAGACTGATCAAGGAGTTCTGGTTCAGTTCCAAATAAATTTTTAAAATATTCGAATAAAATATGGGCTTTTTGTTTATGGTCTGAACTTTCTTCATTAGTATCAGGGTTTAAGAGAGATGGGATCATTAGATTATTTTTTTTACAGTTGCAAAATTGTGAAAAAATTTCGTGTTGCAGTCCCCTTCTTTAATCCATTTAAATTTTGCTCTTTGTTTCCAATATCTTACTTCTTCCCTAATCAAATCTCATATTCTTACTTTTATCAAAGATTTTAACCATATTTCTAGCTCAGATAAAGGCTGTATTTCTTCTTGCTTTTCCAACCAACTCAAATTTTTTTTGCTATTTTCCTTAAATTTCCTTGTGTTTTGTTTTTTATTTTTGTTCCATTGTGTTAATTTTTTACCTAGTGAGGTCAATTTTTTGTGAAAAGCTGAAAGAGTTGTTCTCTTAACAGCTTGAAGGTGATCTGTTATAATTGTGTTGGCTTCAGGGTTGTGTAACCAATTGTTCTCAAATTTGAAACCTCTATGAATTGGAAAATTTGTGTTTGCTTTTAGTTGAATAGGGCAATGATCTGAGCAAGTATTAGTGAGAGAGGTTTGGCTATAACAAGGGAATTTTTTTGGACCAATCAAGATTGAACAAAAATCTGTCCAATCTTACCTTTGCAACTGTTGTAGACCAAGTGAATGATCTACCTTGTAGAGGGGGGTTGATGAGGTTTAGCCTGGAAATAAATTATCTAAAAGGCAAGGAATTTTGCCAAGATTTGTTACTTGGGTTAGATCTTTAATGAAATGAGGCTATAAAATTGAAATCCCCCAAGAGAAGCCAAGGTAAAGACTTCTCTTCTAGATGTGAAAGCTCAGAAATAAATATGTTTTTATCATTTTTATCATGAGACCCACAGACCTCCAGTGATTTTAATGTGAGAGCCATGCCAATTACAACTTAGGATAGCAGTAATAGAGTATAAGCCAGCCAGGGTATCTACTAATGTGAATAAATTCCTAGACCAAGTTAAGAGAATTCCACCTGAGGCTCCAACTGAGTTGAGCACTATGTACTCATTTAGCCTATTGCCCATTATTTCTCTTTGCATTGCACTATGACAATCCACTAACTTGGTTTCTTATAAACATACCAAATCTGGTCTTTCACCAGTTAGGTTATCTTTAACTTCTTTTCTTTTCGCAGCATTATTCAAGCCCCTAACATTCCATGATATTATTTTAGTTGATTTTACTTGCATATTCATTATAATTAACCTTTAGCTTTTCTTCGGTTCTACCTTTTCAGCTTTTACATGGCCAAAAAACCTAATGGTATCACTCATCTCAGAGTCAATCTCAATGCCCACTTCATTAAGGAGATTAATTACATCAGCAACCTTCATATTCTTCCCCAAAATATTCATGTCAACTCCTCCAATACCTTTTTCATTCTCCTCCTCATCTGCCAAAACCAGTTTCTTTTTGAATGATTTTTTTGTTAAAACCATGTGTGGTCTCCTTATTCTGAGTTAATTGTGCTTTATCCATTGCAGTTATGTAAAGACTAGGTTGTTGCTCCCTGATTCTGTTGCTTCTTCTGAATGTGGTTGATTTTATTGGGTTAGTTTTGAGTTGAGTATCTCCAAGGATATTGGCCAAGGGCAATTGTTCAGTTATAAATAATCCAAGGATATGTACTCAGTTATCTCCACGAATATTAAGATTATTTTTTGTTATATCTTAATATTTAATGATATTATTCGCTATAAATAATATCGTTTGTTACATTGTTTGTTAATTCTAAATCACTAAAAAAATATCCTTATAATGCCACACTGTTAAATGTTTTGCAACATCAAATAATTATGATAAACAGTAAAGTTTAATATTTGATTTTGCAAATAAGTATTTGGAGTTTTGACTTTAAGGACTCCACTGACATGTATAATTAACCGAAAATTGATAAACTTTTCTGTGATGTAATCCCAAATTAAAGACCCTCCCACCCAATTGAACCTATTGATTTACCACAAACTAACATATAAAATTAATTAACAACAAACAAATGAATTTGATTACTTCGAATACAAGAGCGCTGCCTGTTGGCAGATGCTTTGCAAGCAGAGCGGCTCCCCTTGCTCCCTGTTTCACCGCCTTCTCTAGTACGCTCCTCGTAGACTGATCTCCAATGTTGCTACTTCCTCCTTCAAGTCTGTCATTATTAGCATTATTACTGTTAGATTCTGATGATTGTAAAAGGGGGTCCTGGGATTCCTCGTCTTGTCGTGAAGCCATGAAGAAATTTGGAAGGAATTGAATCTAGATGAGTTGAAGACGAAAAAATGTAGGGTTGAAAGCTTGAAATGATCAAGGCATTTAGAGGAAGAGGTAATGAAGGCCATGTCTAAAGCTGAAGTAATCTTCCCTAAGAAAATTTCCACTAGGTAGTAGATAGCGTGACTCGTGATGCTTATATGCTCTAGTGCTTTGCACGTCCCTATTTTGAGCCTGGAAATGAAATAAAGAACAATGGGAATGTACAATCTTTTATACTGAGTTTTCTTAAGGAGTTTATATTAATCACTGGCTCATCCAAATAAAATACTATATGACATGCCCTAGTTAGTGCATACTTATTTTGTGTTGAGTGCTTTGTGTATTGAATCAACCTCCACATGCTCACCATTAACTCGCTATAATTTTCTCACAATTATTTTAACATGCTTCATTCACTTTGTGAGAATTTGTATCCAGTTCTAATAAATATAACTAAATATTTGAGTGATTTATATTATATTAATAGTTATAAAATAAAAATAATTGTTCAATTATTTCATATCATTTGTTGATATATCAATTAAAGAGGAATATTTTTTTCTTTGCTTGATTTATCTTTTTTTTCTGAAGTATCAATAGGCGAAGAGCCTACTGAGACTATATTAAAATAAAGAAACAAAAGAGTTTTACAATGTTCGGTTGCTATAGCTCATAACAACAAGATCTACGAGTAAAATAATAAACAAATTTACTTAGATACTACAAAGCGCCGGAGAGGGACAAGACTAAATAGAAACAAGAAAATTGGTACGATAGCGATCAGGGTTGCTAATGTGAAGCGAAGTTCCTCTTCCTAGAAAATTTGAGTGAAAGATTGCATTCATGTGTATCGCCTCCATTTTATTGCTCCATTCCAAGCCAAATCTACTAAAACACTCTACGTTTCCCCTTTACTAGAGAATATCATGTTGTGTTTCTTCTAAAGAGTCTAACAATTTGCCAATAGGATAGTGTCGTTCATTGCTGCTTTGTGTCCTAATGTTTTTGCTCTATAAAATTAGAGGTCAGGTTAAAAATAAAATTCATAAAAAAAGACAGAAAAAGAGGCCTCAGAAGGCCTATGCTTGATTTATCAATTACAGAGAAAGAATTAACTCGTGATTCAAACCTGAAATAATCCGACCCGAATGACCTGAAAACCAACTATCCCGAAACTTTAATGACTCAAAATCCAAATGATTCAAAACACAAACGATCTGAAACCCGAATAACCTGTAACCTGAATGACCGAAACCGAACCACGAAAAACCGAAATGACCCACGACCCGAGCATCTTATCAATTCAATTAAGATTTGACCAATGATATTGTGTCCAGCCCCTAGTTACTCGGGTAGTGATATCGTCAGGAAAATATTTTTCTTGTTACAGGAAAAACTAATGTAGAATGACATATTTACCTCTATTGGTCAACCATATGTATTATGGAAAGAATGGTAATGAATTTCACTGAAAATAAATTAGAAAGATTGAATTATCTAATGCTAAAAAATATGAGAGAAATATGTTATTTATTTACCAAGTTATTATGTAAGTAAATAAATTTTCCGTTTTATTACGATATAAAAATTAGTCTTCATGCTAATTTATTTTAGATTTTAGATTTCTAGCGTTGAAGCATATAACTTTTTATTATATAATTCGCAAGTCCCAATTTTTTATTTTTTTTATCTAGCAACAATTAAAGAGACGGCCCAACCCCTTCTAAAATCATCAGAATCCAACAATGATAATGCTAATAATGGCGGATATGAAGCATGAAGTAGCAAGACTGGAGATCAATCGAAGGCGAGCTTAGTGGAGAAGGCCGTGAGTCAAGGCGCAAGAGGAGCCGCTTTGCTGGCGAAGCATCTGCCAATCGGCAGCGCTCTTCTGTTCGAAGTACGCAATTCATCCATTTTAATCATGTATAAGATCACATTTTACCATTCATTGCTAATTAATTCCATCCAATCAATTGTTTCATCAAACAATTCTCCGAAAACGACAACAAATCGATTTTCTTCACCACAAACAAAACTTCTCAATTACCTCAATCTTCTCACATTTTCAGGTTTTTTCCCCAATTACAACCGCACGAGGAGAATGCAAGCTCAGCTGTAGAATCGAAACCCTCACTCTAATCTCTCTGTGCGCAATCTCCTCTGCAATTCACCTTCACCGACTCCTTCAAAGACTCTCAAAACAAGCGCTGTTATGGGATCGCCACCTTTCATCCATTTAATAAAGACCCTAGTGATTTTCGCAGCTGTGGTTTTGTACAATGAGTATGTGGTGGACTGCTTCGTTGGGGAGATTAGTGAGGAGGATTTTTGGGTGCGTTTTGTTTGTGATGTATCCGAGTAAAAGATACGGGCTGGGGTGATTTTATTATTATTATTATTATTATTATTATTATTATTATTATTATTATTATTATTATTATTATTTTTTTTTTTTTTTTTTTTTGATGTATTTGAATTTTGAAATGAGTTTTTGAGGTGATTTGTGTTGAAATATATATAAAACTAGCGGTAACTCTCGCTCTGATTCGGAATAAATTCCTTCCTAGAAAGTCATAAATTATAAGTTATGATGTTATTTATCAATTACAAAAGATAACTCATACCAATTGAAACATAATTATCAACTATTTAGTTTTATGTAAATTATTATTTCTTCATTTATTCAAATATTTTGATTTGAACAAAGTAAAATATAAAAAAATAATTTTATCCAAATACAAATTAATTGGATGAATGTAAAAAATAACTAAGCAGGACATGATTTTTTTTTTTTTTTTATATGATACCATATGACACAAAATGTAAAAATATTTTTGACAAATTACGGAGAAAACAAAAACTTACAAAAAGAACTTTTGAAAACAAAAGGAATTTAAAAAAAAATTGAAACAATATTTCCACAAAGATTTTCTTAAGAAATTGTGTTTATAATTATAGTAGTATTTCAATTAAAGAATATTTTTCTAAATATTCTAAAGAAATTTTACCTAAATTTAAAGTGATAAAAAAGAAGATATTTAAAATTTTGGAGAGATATATCTAAAATTATTTTCAAAAAAATTAAATAATTAAGAGGTTTGTGAGGTAAATTTTGGGTCCACATAACAAATTTTTCTTATAAATTTTATTTTGTTGAGTACAATTTGGGTATAGATAACAAATTTTTTCTTAGATTTATTGGTGAAACCCATTTATTGCACAAAAAATATTGAAAATTATAACGGGTCATTAAACTAAGAGTTCACAAAATAGTGTAAAGAAATTTTACAGAAAATCGTACAAAAGGACACATGTCAAATATTCGTGGCACGTAAAGCTTTGTATATAGGAAGGAATGGGTTCTTTTTTGTATGTGGAAATATATGTTTCCTTTTTGTGGATTTGGGTTTCAATTGTTTAATGAAATTGACGGATTTTGAGACATAATTTTCTGGGTTTTTAGAATATAATTCTTTTCAAATTGTAATTTTTCAAATTTAGAAACAAGGCTTAATTTAATTTCTTAATTAAATATGATTGGGCTTTAATTTCAAAATCCGAAAACAGATATAATTATTTTGGTAAAAATAGTATATTTCGATTTTTAATAGTCAGATGCATGATTGACATACCGGATTTACTGTGGGACCCACAAAATGACATGTGCTCTAAATTTTCACCAAATATATCCAAGTGCAATATACCAAAATTTATTTTTGAAATTTGAATTCAGAATTCGACGAATGAATTTCATAATTAATGATTACTTCCCGTTTGTATTTGCTCCAAATTAATCAAAAACATTTATCGACTTCTTTTATTTCTGCCAAAAATTTCAATAATGAAGCGAAATGATAAATGGAAATCGGTTATGTTTTCCTATGAAGATAAAATGAGGAAACACAAAGAGAAGTGACAAGTTGACATACTTGAAAGAGCATATACAAGTAAGTTTTGTTTATAAAATATTTTGATTTATTAACAAAACTTACTTGTATATACTCTTTCCAGTATCTCAACTTATCACATCTCTTTATGTTTCCTCCTTTTCGCTTCAGAAAAATAAACAACCAATTTTCCTTTATTATTTCTCGCCATTGAAATTTTCGGCAAAAGTAAAAAAGAATTCAAGAATTTTTTTTTCTAATTAATTTGAAGGAAATACCCAATATATAAGCCCTTGAGAGATACAACTGGGAATTAATCATTAATTACGAAATTCATTCCCTAAGTTTTGATCGGCTGAAATTTAAATTAAATAAAAAATTAATTCAAAAAACAAAAATTTATCTTGGTACATTGCACTTGGCTGAATTTGGCGAAAATTCACAGCATATGTTGCCTCGTGGGTCCCACAGTAAACCTGGTACGTCGATTCTGCGACGATCAAAAATAGAAATGTATTATTTTTATCTTATGCTCAATTAATTGAAAAGGAAAAGAATATGTGAATTAAATAACGTGAAAAGAATTTACTGAACCAAGTCCTTCACCATGTTGGTTTGACAAAGAATAGGTCCCTTTATTGTTTAACATTCTGAAAATGACTTGTATTAACTCTTGAACATTAATTTTTTTTGTTATTCTATGCTCTTTTTATTTAATTTAATGGCTCGGATATCGACTTGATCTGTTTTCTCAACGATTGTATTATGGATAATTTACTTAGTAGTAATTTTGTGCTCCTTGTACAAGCTGGATTTTGCTTTCTCAAACCAGGATTCCCAGATTTTGTACAAATAGAATTTGCTTTCTCGGACTAGTATTCTCGGATTTTGTATAAACTAGAATTTGCTTTCTCAGACCAGGATTCTAGGGTTTTGAGTATACATGTCTATTGCAGAAGAACTTCAATTAGCACGAATTAAACTAAATTAAGCCTTAATTCCAAAACTCCTAAAGTGAAACCATGGATTATAAATAAATTAAGCCAGTTTAACGTAGTTAATTATGTCTCAATTCAGCCAAATCATTACAATTATTCTCCATTGTTCAGGCAAATTAAAATCCTAATTTAAGAAGGAAAAAACTCTATTTTTCAGGAAGACCCTAGATTTGGACACGTTAAGAGAAAGAGTGGTCTTATATATATGTTTTAGTGACATAATTTTTTTTATCAAGCACATGAAATAAATATCTTAAAATGGCATGTGTCATTTTAGATGATAATCTTCTGTATATATTAAAAACAATCCCAATATCATTACTTCTATGCAAAAGGTGTCCAAATAGTAGTTTGTTTATCATCTCTTCGATATGTCAAAACTAGACTAATACTTGTTTATATTTATCTCGTCTGTAATTAAAGGAAAACTACAAAAGGAAGTACAATAAATCGTGAATTTTCCACTAGAAGAAAAACTATAAGCAATTATTTATCATGACTTTCAACAAAAAAAAAATTCAAGAATTTACCAGAAAAATAATTTTCTTTTGGAAAGAAACAAATTAAATCGTGAGAGAAAACATACCATTATTGATGAAGCAGAGACTCTCAATTCTCAATCGGAGGGACAACAAAAAAACCCACAGTCTCTCTCTCTCTCCAAGCTTATTACGGGCTTCATGCCTGTTAGACCGTATTTATAGAAAAGAAGGTACCATCACAATCGTTGGATGCTGACACTGATGAAAGCCACGTGTCATTACATAGAAACTACGATTCTGCCTCCACCCAAGGTTTTAAAAAATTACCGAAACACTCGATTATTTATAGCCTAGATTTGATCCAAACTCTGTCAATTTCTGAATATATGTCAAATGAACAAATGGACACATGCCGTCTTTCCTTAACCAAAAACCACTTATGATGTGGTCTGCGGTTTTGAAAAACTTTTGAGTACATCACAAGTGGTTTATTTAGATATGTAAAATTTACCTGGCCACACATTAGTGGAAATCTTTCTGTAATATTGCATTGGTGGATTTCTCATATTGTTTAATCTAAATACATGTTTGTATGAAAAATAATAAAATTAAAAAAAATAAAATGTGATACCTTGATATTGATCCACCTGGCTTGAAGAGCTAGGCATGTCTGACTCAAATTAGGGTTCGTTCAAGTCTATTAAAGCAATATTTGAATTTTTGCAAATTAATAAAATGAATAATTTGTGGTAATAAAACAATAGAAATATTAAAAATACATCTTCAATTAATAAAGATGTATTTTATATCACACATTTCTATGCTGATAGCAAATGACATGTCTTTCAGAGGTTCACTTATCTGCTCAATCAATATTTAAAAAGGAAAAATATGTCGGTTAAAAAAGTTAAGTTAATAAAATTGAAAAGGAAATTTTAGCAGTTTCAAAGACCGCTTCGCTAACATTTCTTGCCGGAAGATTAGTTTAAATGTTTTTTAAATAAAAAAATATTTGTAAAAAGAACATAATTATTATTCACGTAAACAATATTTACGGAAAAAGTAAATAGTTATTTTTTGCATAAACAAAATTTGCAAGACAAAAAATGGATTTACATACAAACTATACCAATTTAGTTCAAATCCTCTCGTGGATTAATATGTTGTTCACATAGGGCATGCTGATTTGGTGTATTTTGAGATATTTGTATTTTTTAAATCTAGTATTTCACCAAATCCATTGTTTGATTTCAAATATGGTTAAATATGTTGTTCACACAGCATGACGGAAAGCCCGACGACAAAAAAACATGGTTTATTATGCCGTTATTACAACTAATTAATGAAATAATATTTGCATCTTGTCGGGTTGCCGTCAAGTTTTTTCGTCATGCTATATATATATGTAATATTTTTGAATTTTAAATGCTTGTCATTAATTATCACGAACCCCACATGTCATTTCCAATTATAAATAGATGAAACAAAAGAATAGAGTCATAGAGTAACTTAATTTGGACAAAAAGAACTTCAACTTAATGACTACTATGAGGTGAAACTGAAGCCTGAGTAATTTATTGTCACAATTTAATGTCTGAGTAATGTATGCTGAATTCTCTCCAAATTATAATTAAACGTAAGTTATACACTAATATATTCATAACATTTTCTATAACCACCATCTTTCTTGACTCTATATTTTCAAAATTTTATGGAATTTCAAATTACGAAATTCTGCTCACGTGTCAGAAAAATCTTCTAATCCATCAGTCAATTAAATCTGACAAATGAGATTGTGGCCCAATTAGAAGTCTAAGCCCATAATAATCTTATAAGCCCAGATGCTAAGCAGACATGATTTCAATTCCGGATTTCTTCAAAATCCAGTTTTCATTTCCGATCCTCCAAATGGGGTAGTGCAAAGCACTAGAGCATAAACCTCAGTCCTCCCTTCACCAGTCAGCACTATCTGAGTGGAAAATTTCTCAAGCAAGATTTCTTCAGCTTTAGACATGACCTTCGTTACCTCTTCTTCCTAGAAGGTTAGAATGAGGAATAAAATAAGAACTCGTCTCTGATAAAGCCTGAGAGCTGGTGTTTTTATTAAAACAGAGAAATCGAAAATGAAGAAATGTCTGTCACTCACATTGTGATCGAAGCCGCTTAGAAGAGAAGAAAGACGGCATTGATTTATACAAGGAAGAAAGCCCCAGATTATCTAAGCGGTCAAAGGGGAAATAAAGGAAAGTGCGGAGAATCTCATTAATTAGGTGGCTCTAAAGCCCCGTGGGAGATTCACTCGGCTTTGTCGGCCTTCGTTCGCTATTTATCAAGTAGTTGTTTTCGTCTTCTGGGCGCGACTGACTTATGCGTAGAAGGAAGGAGGAGAGAACGGAATTGGTTTCTTTGTATTTAGAGGCCCAGCGCACCGGCGGCCCTTATGGCGCGACTTCTAGCGCTTCTAAATGTCGGTACGAGGGAGTTGACTTTGATGCTGCCGCCTAAGGAGTTAGCGACGTGAGGAAAGCAGGTTAGGAAGCTCGAGATAACCACACCCTTGATCTTTTTGAGCTTTCAACCCTTCAATTTCGCATTAGTTTCTACCAAATTTCTTCATGGCTTCAAGGCGAGAACATGGAATCACAACAAGAGATGACACAACCCCTTTTACAATCATCAGAATCTAACAATACCAACGCTAATAATGGCGTAACTGGAGATCAGTCTAAGGTGAGCTTACTGGATAAGGCAGCGAGTCAAGGTGCAAAGCGTCACCTGTCACGGAATCTATTAGAAAAACGAAATTAGGAAGAAGAAGAAAAACACAAAATTTTATCTCTTAATTATTTTCTTATTTTTTATTCATAATCTTTTTATTACCAAATGACACACACAAAACATTCTTATATAGATATATGCTCTCATAGAGTTTATCCTCTAGATACATACACCCCTTTCACACACACACACAACTCCTCACATAACCACACACATCTTTTCACACATACACAACTTCCCACACAACCACACACACATTTTCACACATAACTACATACAAATATTAAATAAATATTAAATTTATTATTATTTTGACATCCCCTTTAAACTTAATATTTTCTTCCGTCTTGTTATTGTATCACATCATATGCCAACTTTGACGTCCTTGTAGGTCTTCTCAAGTGACGACATTTTTCCCAAACATTTACACTTCATTGTAGCGAAGAAATATCTCATATCAGCACTTTATTAAGAACTTCTCATTAACTCTTCTTCGTAGCGGATCACTACTTCAACTTGTTCACACATAATACAAGTTATATCATTTATCGACTCCTCTTGACAACCCGCATCATGGCGTCTTATAGTTGCTTGGTCGACACTTCTTCATGCCATGGTTGATCTAAATTTGCTGCTCTCACTTTCGGAGTTTACTTTACTCCACATTGGCACATAGCCTTATGATTCGAGACAATTCTCAAGGATTCAACTATCCTGTAACTCGGGACTCTCATCACCGTCGACATCTTCGGTAGAACGGGAACACACATCTTTCCCATTTTGAGAATACCAGCAGAGTGACAACTGTGCACAATTTCCCACTATCCGCAACTTCCCGTGTCTCTTCTCAAATACGTAGTTTCATTTTTCAACTACGATTTTCTAATTATGTCATCTCATAATTTCTCCCACAAAACTATGAAAGACATCAACCATAACACTGATGCTACACTTGCGCCACCAATATAAGTCGTCAATTTAGATACATTGAAACTCTTCATCTCTTTCGTCATCCTTCATGACCGCTTCTATAGAGAGCGATCCTCCACATCATGGATCACATCTTATTTGGTGTTGGCTTATTATCTTATAGCCGGACACAAACATCTTCTCTTGAAGTGTCATCCAAAATCACTTGATTTTCTATTTTCTTTTTTCGTGGGTGTCCAACAATTCAATAAACTTATAGGCTGACAATTTGTTTAATTTTGAACTTCTCAATCTCTCCAATTAAGTTATGAAGAGGCAAAAATGGCATCTCCAACCCCTTCGCATCTCTTCACTCAAAAAACAGCATACGTCCAACACATCTCTACTTGCATCTTTCCACAATGCTTCCGCTCATGTCGTCTTTATTCTCTATTCGATAAGACAACAACAATATTTCTTCGGTAACAATTATGAAGCCAACAGACTAGCGATGATGCCCGCGGTAAATGCATCAGATACATCTTTCTGCGCCAAGTCTCTTCTTCTCTCCATTTCATGCAACTCATATCCAATCTTATAAAATTCGTACGACGCGTATCACCGCAAGCCCTTTCGTCTTTTTTCTTCTTTTTTTTCTTTTTCTTCATCTTTGTCAACTTAATCCCTAAGATCGAATCTGAACGCTTTGATATCACTTGTTAGAAAAATAAAATTGAAAAGAAGAAGAAGCAAACATAAATTTCTCTTTTTTTAATTTTCTCTCTTTTCTCTTTATTATAATATTCCCCTTATTATCTCCTCATTACCAATGACATACACAAGACATTCCTATATAGAGTCATGCCCTCATAGAGTCTTATCATCTAAATATACTTTTTCAACTGGATAATATTAACAGTCCATTGAATGCATAAGAAAACCTCAATTACCTACATGTTAAATTTGTTGCAAATGAACCTCAATTAACTTAATTAGCATAAGCTAAACCAAAATTAAGCCTCAAGTAAATATCTAAATTAAAAATCCTAAATTAGAACTTAATTAAACCAAATCAGCTCTGGAAATTATGACATGCAATTTCGAAGCTGAAGGAGGGTTACACTTAGTTCTGATTCAGAATCAGTATCAAGCAGAATAGGTTGCATTTCCTGAGCGGCCACCTCATCACCACCTGTCAACATAATTTTCATTCATAATACAAGCATTAGAAAAGATATGGGGAAAATTTTCAAAACTCCTTGATGTTCTTTAACATTCTTAAAATAAAACATGAAAATTAACTAATGAGAAGAATTTTGATCCAAAAATGATAAATTTAGATAGAATATAAGGATGTTAATTTAAACCATCTCATAGAGGGATACTTAGAAATTCAATTTAATTTAGAGGGACTAAAATAAAAATTTCCCAAGAATTCAACATGCAGACACTATATTTCTCCACTCTAGTCTAGTGTATAGAAAATACGTAAATTCAATTAATTGGTCATACCTACCATAGATGGACCCTCTATATGACTATTATTAATAATATTATTATCTGTTGAGAATAAATCTGTCATTTTAGATGATAATTTTATGTATGTATTAAAAAAATGTCAATATCATACTTTTACGCAACAAGTTTCAAAAAACAGTTTCTTGATCATCTCCTCTATATGTGGAAACTAGATTGCTTATCTATATCTATCAAGTATGTAATTGAAAGAAACCACAAAAGGAAGCACAATAAATTGTGAAGCTTCCACTAGAAGAAAAATAATAGAGAGCTAGCTATCATAACTCAACAAAAATTCAATAATTTACCAAAGAAGAAGAAGAGAATCGGAAAGAATTACCTTAAATCTAGAGAAAAAATATACCAAAATCTATGAAGTAGAGATTCACAATTCTTCATCGGAGAGACAATGAAATAACCAAAATTTCAACTTTCCTCATCCCAAAGCATCAAGAGTCTCTCTCTCTCTCTCTCTCTCCGGGTTTATTACGGGCTTCCCACTCTCAAAAGAAAGAGCACCCACTTGGTTGTTCCAATACGCGCCCCATCGAACCTTTTTTATAAGAAGAGAACATGATCTCAACCATTAGATGAGAATAAGGATGGAAACCACGTGTCGAAACTCAGAAACCACATGTACTTCAACCCATGGTTTTAGAAAACTACTGAAGCATTCTATTATTCCTTGCTTAGAATCGATCCACATTATTTCCATAAAAGAACAGCCGTCGGGTGAAAAGATGGATGAGTGCCACGTGCCAGAAAGAGGAAACCACTTATGATGGAGCCCGCTATTTTGGAAAAAACGTCTAAGCAGTTTACAAAACTATGATTACATCATAAGTGATATATCCGAATTCTGACACGTGTCTCCCATCTGTCTTTTCATCAGACGGCTATTTTACTATTGAAATAATATGGACCGAGTCTAAACAAGAAATAACTGAATGATTCAGTGGCTTTCCAAAACCATGGGTTGGAAGCATATGTAGTTTCCGAGTTTGAACAGGCGGCACTCATCCATCTCTCATCCAACGGTTGTGATGCTTCTTCGCTTCCTAAAAATAGGGTCCAATGATGTGGTATGTATCTGAGCAGCCACATGGGTACTGATTCTTTCAAAAGTAAGAAATTGTAATAAACTAATTCGGGGGAGAGAGAGAGAAAGAGAGAGAGAGAGACCCCTGATTTTATAGAGAGATTCAGGGAAAATGGAAGCTTTGGCTAGTTTATTGTCTCTCTTCAGACGAAGTGCAAGATTCTAATGATCATCAATAGTATATTTTCTCTCTAGCTAGTTGCTTTTCTTTCTGAGGTTAAATCATTGAATTTTTGTTGAAGTCATTGCTGGTTGTCATATTTTTTTATCTCGTGGGAAGCTTCATGCTTTATTGTGCTTCCTTTTGTGGTTTCCCTTGTGTTACGTACTTGAACTAACATGTTTCAAAAGGCAAGAAAATGAATAATATTATCGCTTATTTACATTACGATGGAACAGAAGAAAAAAATACCACTAAGAAAAGAGGTCTTAAGATCATAACGTTACATTTTATTTAGAAAATGAAAAACTTGATGCTACCTATTCCGATTCCGATTCAGAATCAGTATCAAGCAAGATAGGTTGTTTTCCCTTATCAGCTACCTCACCGCCACCTGTCCAACATAAATTATTATTATTATGCTGCTGCTGTTATTATTATTATTATTATTATTATTATTATTATTATTATTATTATTATTATTATTATTATTCAATTAATTCATCATACCTTCCATAGATGGTGCCTCTATATTACTATTATTATTACTATTATTATTATTTTGATGTCTCTCACGGCTCCAAATAATATACCGTAAGGCTCTGGCTCTTCTGAAGTTTATGTCATTCTCATGAACATTCTCAAAACCTAATATAAAAAATATTACAACGGTTGTATTAAATACAAATTAATTATTAATAGATTAAATTATACTAACTTATTTAGATATATAAATTTGAAAATTGAAAATAATTTACCAGGTGGCACATTAATTGAAGGTTCATGGAAACTTTGAACCGGCGGATTCACTATATTTGTTCATCAAAATTTATTATCATATATATATATATATATATATATATATATATGAAAAATAAAAAATAAAAATATGATACCTTGATTTTGTTCCACCTGGCTTGAAGAGCTTGGCATGCCTGGCTCAACGTATGGCTCATTTAAGTCTATTAAAGCCATGTTTGTACTTTTTCGCTATAAAATGAGAAATTTGTTGTTACAAAACAACATAAATTCTTGAATTAATAAAGATGCATTTCATATTTTGCTGAATTAATAAATAAGTCAAATAAAATAACGTACGTTTCTGCGCCGATAGCAAATCACAGGTTTCTCAGATGGTTGCTCTTCTGTTCAAACCACATTAAATTAATTAAAAAGGGAAAATATTATGTCGGTCAAAAAAAGTTAAGTAAACAGAAATTGAAAAGGAAATTTTATCAGTTTCAAATTTATTTAAATATTTTTAGTACGACAATTTTACCATTTCGCGAACATTTATTGCGGGATTAGTTTAAATTCCTTTTAAAACTAAATAAAGATTTGAGATATAATTATATTTGTAATATTTGTAAAAAGATTTATTATTCGCGTAAACAAAATTTGCGGAAGAACATATTTATTAATAATCGCGTAAACAAAATTTGCGGGACACAAAAAAAAGGATTTTTCAACATTTATATTTATTATTCGTATTTTATTTATGCACAAATATATATCAATTTATTACAAATACTATGTTAAATACGCTGTTCACAAAATAAAAAAAATTTACAACTTACCAAAACCTACATAATACAAACAAATAAAAGCCAACTACAATTTTTACTCAAAAGAAAAAGAAAAAAAATACATGTATACCCCTGCAAAACAATATACATGATATTTCATATGATTAATATGGGTATCATGAATTTTTCACTTTTTAGGGGCATATTGGTAATTTTGACATTTCAGAGGAGGAAAAAAATGAAAATTTAATCTGAAAATAAAATAAAAAATAAAGCATAATACCTGGTTCTGCCACCAGCTCATCATCACCTTGTGAGTTTTGTTCCATTTCTTGCTCTGTTAGAAGCATTTAATTTTCATTAATACTAATTTTGACTCAAACATGCAATTTTAAAACAAATAACATGTGTTACTGCTTTATAAAAAAGAAGAAAAATTTGCAAAAATGCCCCTGCATTATGCCCAAATTGCAAAAAAAAAAAAAAACCTTTATTCTCAAGGAAATTGCAAAAAAGAACCTAAAACCGATCATTTTAATCATTTCTTTCTGCAATTTTCTTAACCATACAGGGGCCTATTTGCAAATTTCCCAAAAAATAAATTAAAAATAAACAAAATACCTCGCTGATTCTCAGAAATCTCCATCGGATTAATCTGAAGAAGCCTTTGGTACTCGTCTGGAGACAGGTACTTAAACATCGTACCGTTCCGTACCGTTCTTCCGTTCACACGCAAGGGCGGCAGAACCACCTCGATCTTCCCCGCTGGAGCCCTCCAGTCCCCGTGCTGTCCCGCCGGACCAGGATACCGCCCCCTATGTTGTCCCTGCGGGTTAGAAGAAGTCTGACAGGCCACTGGAGGCCTCCAGGTATTATGCTGTCCCGCCGGACCAGGATACCGCCCCCTATGTTGTCCCTGCGGGGTTGTAGAAGTCTGACTGGGCTGTTGACATCCCACTGGCAGCCTCTGGTTGTTATGCTGTGCCACCGGACTAGGATAAGACCTTAGTTGTCCCTGCGGGTGGGAAGGCTGACTGCCCGCTTGGCTGGATTGGAACATTGATAGAGGATCGAAGGGAGGTCTCCAGTTGTTATGTGGTACCGCCGGACTAGGATAAGACCTTGGTTGTTCTTGTGGGTTGGAAGAAGGCTGATTGCGCTCTTGACTAGATTGGAACATCGACAGAGGATCGAATGATGGTCTCCAGTTGATTGGCCGTGCCGGCAGAACAGGATTACACCTTCGTTGTCCCTGCATGTTGGAATAAGGCTGACCGGAGGGCTCGAACGGAGGCCTCCAGCTGATGGGCAGTGGCGCCAGAACAGGATACTGCTGCGGCCTATGCCGTACCTGCGGCGCGTCGGAACCACCAGAAGTCTGACCGGGTTCTTGACCGGGTTTGAGTTTTGATCTGGAGCTCTGACCGGGTTTTAACTTTGATCTGGAACTTTGACCGGGTTTGGGCCGGTAACGGGTTTTGCTGCCCCGTTTGTTGCCGAACCAGAACTGGACCTGGTTGAAAGTCAGGCCAGTCATCTTCGCCAGCTGGATTTTTGTCTCAGCTGAAGGCCTTTCTGATACTGTAAAAGAAGAAATTAAATAATTAGATTAAAAAATTAATTGATTTATTTAGTTGAAGATACAGTGGTATTAGAGGAAGATCAGTTTGATTTTGGAGAAATTTGTGAAATGAAGAGATTTTTATAGCACTGTTTTGACTGTATAATTGAATTTGTACACAAAAATCGCGATATGCATGGATTATCTTGGCTAAAATAAAATATTCAGTGTGTGTATATATCAGAAGTAAAAATTAAAATAAACGATTTTTATTAATAAAATAATAATACTTACTTATATATGCTTTTTCAAGTACATCAACCTGCCACTTATCTTTGTTTTTCCTCCTTTTAGCTTCTCCAGAATGGCAAACTGATTTTCCTTTATTGTTTCTCTCCATTAAAACTCTTCCCAAAACAAAAAAATCCAAGAAAATTTTTCTGATTGATTTGAAACAAATGAGGGGCAGATTATATAATCTCTCGATCGATACAACCGAGGTTATTATCATTAATTCCAAATTCATTTGTCTAATTCTTATTGGCTGAAATTCGAAACGGAAACTGAATAAAATTGAAAATAAATTCATATTTTAAAAATTGAATTTGGTACAATGCACCTGGCAAACTTTTGCGAAAGTTCACAGCACGTGTCAGCTCAGTTAACCTGGTTCGTCGGATCCTGCATCTTGATTATCAAAATAGATAGAAATATATATAATTTTTATCAAAATATAATATAGTTATATTTTGTTCTGATTTCCAAATTCAAGCCCAATCATAATTACATAAGAAATTAAATTAAGCCCAGTTTCAAAATTTTAAAGAATTACATATCAAGAAGAATTATATTTCAAAATTCAAATATTTATATTCCAAAGCCCATCAATTTCATTAAACAATCAAAACCACCGTAAAAAGAAAACATACAAATCCACAAATGCAAAAAAAATCATATATATACTAACATAAATCACCTCAAAAACATAGTTTAAAAATCAAAATATATCAAAAAATAATCATTCGAGCCAGCAATTTCATATACATTTCATCCTAAATCATCTCAAAAACATATTTCGAAACCCAAAAATACCACAAAAAAAACAAAAAACAAAAAACAAATAACAATCTTTCAAGCAAGCTCGTAACGGAGCCTGGATTGGGAGTCGGTGAAGGTGAGGATTGGAGAGGAGATTGCGCAGCGAGAGATTAGAGTGAGGGTATCGATTATGGTGCTGAGCTTACATTCTCTTCATGCGGTTGTAATCGGGGAGAAAACCTGAAGGATAAAGAAGATTGTGGTGAGAAAGATGGAGTAATTGTAGTAACAAAGTGGATTTGTAATTGTTTTTTGAGGATTGTTTGATGAAACGATCAATTGGATGAAGTTTATTCATGATGAAATGTGATCGTATTTCTGATTAAAATCAATGAATTACATAATGCGAACACAAAGAGCGCTTCTTCCAGTGGGAAGATGCTTTGCAATTGTTAGATTCTGATGATCGTAAAAGAGGTTGGCTCGATTCTCGCAGTGATTCCTCGTCTCGACCTGACGCCATGAAGAAATTTGGAAGAAACTGATGCCAAATGAAGGGTTTAAACGCCTGAAATGATCAATGGATTTAGAGGAAGAAGAGGTAATGGAATTGGAAGTGAGGTTTATGATCAAGTGCTTTTCTTTTCGCGTCCTGATTTGGAGGCGGAGAAATGAAATTCTGGATTTTAGAGAAACCTGGAATTGAAGTCCTGTGTGCTTAGCAACTGGGCTTATAAGATTAGTATGGGCCTAGAGTTCTAATTGATGCGGCCTGTCAAATCGATGAGAAGATTTTTCTGAGAGGTGAGGAGAATTTTGTAATTGAAATTACACAGAGACAAGAAAAAGATGGTGGTTATAGAAAATGTTACGAAGTTTACATTTAATTATATTTTAGAGAGACTTAGGCTCTAAATTATGACAAAATAAATTACTACAATTTCAGTTTCACCTCAAAGTGATTTAAGTTCTTTTTGTCCAAATTAAATTACTCTATTATTTTGTTCCATCTATTCCTAGTTAGAAATGACATGCGGGGTTCATGTCTGAACTGCCTTGAGTTAGTCAATATCAGTCATAATTAATGACTTGAGCATTTAAAATTCAAAAATGGTACATAGCATGATGAAAAAGCTTGACGGCAACCGACAAGATGCATATATTATTTTATTACTTAGTTGCAATAATTGCAAAATAAACTATGTTGTGCTGTCGTCGGATTTTTCCGTCATGCTGTATATATTGTGTTGAATTATATATGTTTTCGGGTAAATTTCATTCTAAGTCATCCAATTTTATATTTTGACTAAATATATCATTCAATTTTTAGTTATCCTCATAATTCATTCAACTTCAAAATTGTCCATATTAGGTCAATCTGTTAATTTTTCAGTCATTTTATTAACAAAAATGCCACATAGTTTCTACGTTATCGCTGACATAAGTAATCAACGTCATAACTTTAAAACTCAAATAATCATGTTGAATTCAATAAAATCACGGAAGCCAGTAAATCTTTACAAAATGTATCATCGAAGTCAGACTTTACCAATATTTCATGGAAAGTCATGGGATGTAGGGCCGGCCTTGTAGTTTCAGTTGCCTAAGTCCGGAGTTGAAATATTGCCCGCTATTATGTCGACAAAAAATTCAACTAAAAATAATAAGTACCAAATAACTTAAGAGACCGAATGCACGAGTGTTTTTTCTAGCGCATTTATTCTTTAGAGACCGAATGCACGAGTGTTTTTTCTAGCGCATTTATTCTTTTCTTGATTTGTCTATTATAAGATCCAGAATTTTATTTTTCTCTTTTCCAATCATCATTGTAGTATTTTCTTCACTTGAGAATTTGGTCGAACACCTTACGTACAACAAAAAAAGATAAAATAATTTCAATAAAAGAATGTTGAATTCTCCATTCATGAAAAATAACAAATGCATAATTAATTATGTGCTAAATAAACTTCATGGTTTGATTTGTATAAATAAAATAAAATTTTAGAGAAAATGATTTGCTCTATTACAATTACCTAATTAGTAAAACTTAGAAGATTCAATAACTCCTCTTATCTATTTCTTTTTCTTCCTTCCTTTCTTGCGGAGTTTTTGTTGCCAAAATCAAGATGAGATTTGCAAAGAGAAACAAAAAAAAAAAAAGAACAGATGTGAGAGAAGGCAAGGTCAATCGGAGCAGCTAAGAACGGAAAGAAAAAAAGAATGGAAAGAAAAGAAAGGAAAAGGAACGGAACGGAACGGAAGAAATGAAAAGTAAGGGGGAGGTGAGGTGAGTGAGACTATGAGAGAGATGTTTTTTTCCTCTGTTGGACTAGTTCTTTATTTTTTGATTTGGGCTTTAAATAATTAGATAGATAAATAATATATAGGGATTATATATTGATTTGTGTTGCACTTAACCCACTGTTGCCAAATCCCGTGGGCTCAGTGGGCTTATGACAGGGCCGGCCTTGATGGGATGCCATGTGTCATTTTCTTATCTGACGGTTATTTAGATATGGAAAGAGTGTGGGCCGAGTCCAGGCAACAAATAATTGAGTGTTTAAGTAGTTTTCTAAAACCGTGGGAGGCGGAATAATGGTTTCTGAGTTTAGACACGTGGCTTCCATCCGTATTTGCATCCAACGACTATGACGCTACCTCTTTTTCTATAAATAGGGTTCAGTGGGGCATATATTTGAACAACCAAATGGGTGCTCATTCCTATGAGAGTGGGAAGCCCGTAATAAGAGAGAGAGAGAGAGAGAGAGAGAGAGATGCTCTGGCTGCTTCGTTGTCGCTCTGATGGAAATTGGAAGCCTGCTTGATCAATAATGGTATGTTTTCTCTCGCGATTTCAGTTCTTTCTTTCCAAATTTCTTTAATTTTTTTGTAATTTCTGAATATGTTTGTTGAAAGTCATGATAGATAATTTTTTTCTTGAAAGGCAAGATCCAGATCTAACCTGGAAGTTCCTGAGAATTATATTAATAGTTCTAGTACTTCCTTTTGTGGTTTTCCTTTAATTACGGACTTGATAAATATAAACAAGTATTAGTCTAGTTTTGACATATCGAAGAGATGATAAACAAACTACTATTTGGACACCTTTTGCATAGAAGTAATGATATTGGGATTGCTTTTAATATATAAAGAAAATTTCTTCTGAAATTAGGATTTTAATTCGCCTAAACAATTGAGAATATTTGTAATGATTAATTAACTACGTTAGACTGGCTTAATTTATTTATAATTCATGGTTTTACTTTAGGAGTTTTGGAATTAAGGCTTAATTTAGTTTAATTCGTGCTAATTGAAGTTCTTCTGCAATACATGTATACTCAAAACCCTAGAATCCTGGTTTGAGAAAGCAAATTATGGTTTGTACAAAATCCGAGAATACTAGTCCGAGAAAGCAAATTCTATTTGTACAAAATCTGGGAATCCTGGTTTGGGAAAGCAAATCCAGCTTGTACAAAGAGCATAGAATTACTACTAAGTAAATTATCCATAATACAATAGTTGAGAAAACAGATCAAGTCGATAGCCGAGCCATTAAATTAAATAAAAAGAGCATAGAATAACAAAAAAATTAATGTCCAAGATTTAATACAAGTCATTTTCAGAATGTTAAACAATAAAGGGACCATTCTGCGTCAAACCAACATGGTGAAGGAATTGGTTCAGTAAATTCTTTCCACATTATTTAGTTCGACATATTCTTTTTCTTTTTCAATCAATTGACAATTGAGCATAAAATAAAAATAGTATATTTCTATTTTAGATCGCCAGGTGCAGAATCGACATACCGGATTTACGTGGGACCCACGAGGCAACACATGCTTTGAATTTTTGCCAAATTCAGCCAAGTGCAATGTACTAAGATTAATTTTTGTTTTTTGAATTCATTTTCGATTTAATTTAAATTTCAGCCGATCAAAATTTAGGTCTCGTTTGCTATCGTTGCCGTTTTCTGTTTTCTGTTTTTTTTTCCTGGAGAAAAAAAAAACAGAACATGTTTGGCAAAATGGTTTTTTTTTCATTTTTTTCTATCCAAATGACAAAAAATAAACAAAATTTTGGAAACAAGAAAATGTTGTTTTTTCTTTTCTGTTTTTCACTGTTAGACCTATAAATGTCCGAAACCACACGAAAATAATATGATAGCACTAAAAAAAGAATATTGACCTTGAAATATTGTATTGAACTAAAAAAAAGTAAGTTGGCGTAAAAAATAGTATATTACTCAGTTGTACCGCTTCACGGCTTATATAATGCCCCTCATTTCGATATTTCCTTCAAATTAATTAGAAAAAAAGATTCTTGAATTCTTTTTTATTTTTGCCGAAAATTTCAATGGCGAGAAATCATAAAGTGAAAGCAGTTGTTTGTTTTTCTGAAGAAGCGAAAGGGAGGAAATATAAAGAGATGTGGTAACTTGAGATACTGGAAAAAGCATATACAAGTAAGTTTTGTTAATAAACTAAAATATTTTATTAACAAAACTTACTTCTAAATGTTCTTTCTAGTACATCAACTTGCCACTTCTCTTTGTGTTTCCTCCTTTTATCTTCATAGGAACACACAACCGATTTCTCTTTATCATTTCGCTCCGTTATTGAAATTTTTGGCAGAAATAGAAGAAGTCAAGAATTTTTTTTGATTAATTTGGAGCAAATACAAAAATGAGGGACATTATATAACACCTAAAGGCCGAACTAATCATTAATTACGAAATTCATTTGTCGAATTCTAATTGGCTGAAATTCAAAATGAAATTGAAAATTAATTCAAAATTCAAAAAAAAAATTTGGTATATTGCACTTGGGTATATTTGGTGAAAATTTAGAGCACGTGTTGTTTTGTGGGTCCAACAGTAAATCCGGTATGTCGATCATACATCTGACTATTAAAAATAGAAATAGACTATTTTTATCAAAATAATTATATCTTTTTTCAGATTTTGAAATTAAAGCCCAATCATATTTACTTAGGAAATTAAATTAAGACTAGTTTCTAAATTTGAAAAATTACATTTCGAAAAGAATTATATTTTAAAAACCTAGATAATTAGATCTCAAAATCCGTCAATTTCATTAAACAATCGAAACTCAAATCCACAAAAAGGAAACATATATTTCCACATACAAAAAAGATCCCAATTTCATATATATTTCAACATAAATCACCTCAAAAACTCATTTCCAAATACAAATACATCAAAAAAATAATAATAATAACAAAAACAAAAAAACAACAATAATAATAATTTTATTATTATTACAACAACAACAGAAGCAACAACAACAACAACATCAACAACAGCAACGACAACAACAACAACAACAACAACAACAACAACAACAATAATAATAATAATAATAATAATAATAATAATAATAATAATAATAATAATAATAATAATAATAATAAAATCACTCTTCGAGAGAGCTCAAGCCGTCAAGCGGGAACCCCAGCCCGTGTCTCTTGCTTGGATACATCACAAACAAAACGCACCCAAAAATCCCAATTAGAACAGGTGCAGCAGTAAATGCCTGGACCAAATACTTCTCCTCACTAATCTCCCCAAAGAAGCAGTCCACCACATACTCATTGTACAAAACCACAGCTGCGAAAATCACGAGGGTCGTTATTAAATGGATGAAATCTGAGCCCTTGATTTTGTATTTGGAAGGATCAGACGGTGGAGATGTGCCCTCGAGGGTTAACAGGCCGTGACAGGTGGCGATCCCGTAACGGAGCTTGTTTTGAGAGTTTTTGAAGGAGTCGGTGAATTGCAGAGGAGATTGCGCAGAGAGAGATTAGAGTGATGGTTTCTATTCTAGAGGTGAGCTTGCATTCTCCTCGTGCAGTTGTAATTGGGGAAAAAACCTGAAAATGTGAGAAGATTGAGGTAATTGAGATGTAGTAATTGTGGTGAAGAAAATCGATTTGTTGTCGTTTTTGGAGAACGTTTGATGCAACGATTGATTAGATAGCATTAATTAGCAACGAATGGTAAAATGTGATCTTATATGATTAAAATCGATGAATTGCATACTTCGTGTTGGGCTCCCTCCTCATTTTGGGCCAACAAATAAAATATTATTTAGACCTTTAATATAACTTTGTAATATTCAAAGTTACAGGGGATTATTTGCAAAAGTGCATTTATGCACTTTTGATCTTTTGCTCCAGGGGGTGTCTGTTGCGTGGCTTCATTTTGAGCGGCCAAACGAAAGAAAAGGAAAGAAAGAAAAAGAAGAGAGAGAGAGAGAGAGAGAGAGAGAGAGAGAGAAGGAGAAGCTTGCTCTTGTTGTTGCTCTCTCGTATCGCCGGTTAGGTACGGAACGGTACGGTGTATGGCTCTCTAGTTCCTCCTCTCGGTCGTGTCTTTTCTTTGTTCCTTTTGTGATCCTCTGAGGTGTAATCCACCGGTGTCGGTGACGAGTGTAGCCTAGGTTCAAAGTGTGAATTGCGACCTAGAAGAGGTTTTAATTCTTGTATTATTTGTAAGCGGTACGGTTCGTATCGAAGTTAATTAATACAAAGAAGTTTTCCTTAAATTCGTGTGTCTCTTATATTTGTTGTTTATTCCTTTGCAATATCGTGTGAATCGGGTTGAGTTTGTGGTGTTTATCTGAGCGTTTGAGTTAACCATAAAAGCCGCATACAAGGTGTTCGAAAAAAGTCTCGAATGAGGATTTTTGTGCGAAACGCCCCCATTTTTCCCAACACTTCGAACACAAGAGCGCTGCCGGTTGGCAGATGCTTCGCCAGCAAAGCGGCTCCTCTTGCCCCTTGAGTCACGGCCTTCTCCACTAAGCTCACCTTCGACTGATCTCCAGTCTTGCTACTTCCTGCTTCATATCCACCATTATTAGCATTATCATTGTTAGATTCTGATGATTTTAGAAGGGGTTGGGCCGTCTCTTGTTGTGATTCCATGTCTCGCTGAGACTCCGTGAAGAAATTTGGAAGAAAATAATGTGATATGAGTTTAAGAGGGAGGAATGTAGGGTTGAAAGCTTGAAATGATAAATGGATTTAGAGGAGGAGGTAATGGAGGCCATGTCTAAGCCGGAGAAATCTTTCAAATGAAATTTTCCACTCAGGCAGTGCCTGGTGAGTTGAGGACTGAGGTTTATGTTTGACTTTGTTGTAGTGCTTTGGACGTCCTGACTTGGAGGCTGGGAAATGAAATACCGGATAGAGAAACAGAGAATTGAAATATCGGTTTTCTTGTAACTGGGCTAATAAGGTAATTTTAGTATGGGCTTAGACTTCTAATTGTTGGGCCTGTCAAACTTGATAGGGTAATACAATCGACAGGAAATTATTTTACTTGTTAAAGGAAAAATTAATTTAAGATGACGCCTATTGAATTTTTGTATGCATTTTTGAAAAGTTGTGGATTCAGAATCAATTAATTAGATTAAATATACTTAATTGATGCATTTTTGGAAGGCAATCTATCAGCACTAAATTATTTTGAGTTCATGACAGAGAATTTGATGAGATTAAAATTACGAACCACACTTGTTTTATAAAATGCTAGGCTCTAATTCAGGAATTTTTAAATAATAAAATAATTAATAATAGTATTATTTCTTACCAAAACCAAATGACATTATTATAAACTAATTGTTGCTAGATAAAAAAAAAATAAAAAATTGGGACTTGTGAATTATATAATAAAAAGTTATATGCTTCAAAGCTAGAAATCTAAAATCTAAAATAAATTAGCAAGAAGAATAATTTTTATATCGTAATAAAACAAAAAATTTATTTACTTACATAATAACTTGGTAAATAAATTACATATTTCTCTCATATTTTTTAGTATTAGATAATTCAATCTTTCTAATTTATTTTCAGAGAAATTCATTACCATTCTTTCCATTATACATATGATTGACCAATAGGGGTAAATATGCCATTCTACATTATTTTCCCTGTAACAAGTAAAATATTTTTCTGACGATATCACTACCCGAGTAACCAGGGGCTGGGCACAATATCATTGGTCAAATCTTAATTGAATGGATAAGATGCTCGGGTCGCGGGTCATTTTGGTTTTGGGTGGTTCGGTTTCGATTATTCGGATTTCGGATCGTTTGGGTTTCGAATCATTTGGATTTTGCGAGTTCAGGTCCTAAATCATAACAGGTTGCAAATTATTTAGATAGACATTTTAGATCATTTAGGTCAATATTAATAAAATAATGATATTCTTAATTATTTTTTAATAAACGATTTATATTTTATATACCGAATTATTGTATCTGTAGTGTATAAGATAAGCATAACTATACACGAATAACCGAATTATAGCCGTCCGCAATTTTATTTGACCGACTTGAAAGATGTTCGGTCCGAAATATATAAGAATGTGCACACCGTATTATCTGTGCATCATGAATGCCTAACTATATGATGTAGCACTATTATTATAGTAATACATCAATGATAGAAAAGTTCTTGCTCTTTTATTGATATATCAAGCATAGAAAATATTTAATTGTACTTATTATATTAATACATCAAACATACAAAACTGAGGGAAAACTACAAGTGATCGCTTGTTTTATTCTCTTTAGGATGGACGCATATGTCTTCAACTAAATTTTTAAATCAATACTACTAGACGTGAGATTTAAACAATTAACTTGTGAAAAAATGTGAATAATGCCAACCCTAAACTATCATAGTGGTGGTTAATACATCAAACATAGAAAAATTCTTCCTATGTAATTGATAAATCAAGCATAGGCCTTCTGAGGCCTCTTTTTCTTTTTCTTTTTATGATTTTTATTTTTAACCTGACCTCTAATTTTATAGAGCAAAAAATTTGGACACAAAGCAGCAATGAACGACACTATCCTATTGGCAAATTGTTAGACTCTTTAGAAGAAACACAACATGATATTCTCTAGTAAAAGGGGAACCTAGAGCGTTGATTTGGCTTGGAGTGGAGCAATAAAATGGAGCGACACATGAATGCAATCTCACTCAAATTTTCTAGGAAGAGGAACTTCGCTTCACATTAGCAACCCTGATCAGTATCGTACCAATTTTCTTGTTTCTATTTATGTTAAAATATAAAGATGCATTTGTATATTATGAAGGCATGTAACAAAGTAGGAAAGATATTTCTTGGAAATAAGATTTCTTGACAAGGAATTTTGGTATTACCATATATTAGATTTCTTGACAAGGAGGTTTCGTATTTCCATGTTTAGGTGTTAAATGGGGCAGTAATTCTTTGAGTTATTTCCTTATATTAGATATGACTATCCTATAAATAAAGGGGTAGGGGTAGAGTTTCATTCATTCCAACAACAACAATATTTTGTATCTCTTTTTTCTCTCGTAATAAGAAATTTGTTTTATTTTTCAAGTTCCATTGTTCAATCCTTTCTTCTTCTATTATTGTTCCTTCTTGGGCTAGTGTAAGCGTATTGCTGCACTATTATTTCCGCTGCTGATAATCACAAGATCGGCTCTTTGGTTTAGTGCTTGCCGTGTTCTTGTGCGATCACTATTGTTCTTGTTTCTCTGTTAGCGACGCGGTTATCTGGTTCAGTCCTTGTGTGACTGTCTGGTTTCTTTACATGGTATCAAAGCTTCAAGGGTGATAGACGACGACGTTGGCGATAGACGGTGTTGTTCTCGTCCCTTGGTGAAGAAGAGGATTGTTTATTACGGCATCCATGGAGTTTGGAGGTCGGGTTAGTGGACTTGGTATTGAGGCTCTAAATCCTTCGAATTATTCAATGTGGAAGAGTTGTATGGAGTCTTGTATTATGAGTGAGGGGTTATGGGAGATCGTTGTTGGTATGGAGGTTGCACCGACGCCTATCACCAGTACGAATGGTACGGTGACGAATGCAGACGTAGTAAAGGAGTGGTCAAAAACGAATGCTAAGGCGGAGTTCTTGTTGAAGAGGTCGATATCACGCGATCTATTCGAGCATATTAAGGGGTGCAAATCAGCGGCTGAGATTTGGAGAACTTTTGATGAGTTGCTCAACAAAAAGAACACGGCACGATTACAATTTCTTGGAGAATGAGTTGGCGAGTTGCAAACAAGGTGAATCTTCTATCTCTCAATATTTCTTGAGAGTAAAGGGTTTATGTTCTGAAATTTCTATCTTGGAACCGGAGGAGGCTATTTCGGAGGCAAAGTTAAAGCGGTATATTATTCGCGGTCTTCGAAGAGAGTATGTCCCATTCGTTACCTCAATACAAGGGTGGGCGCAACAACCATCCCTGACGGAGTTTGAAAATTTGCTCGCTTCTCAAGAATCATTGGCTCGACAAATGGCGGGTGTTTCGGTCTCTGAAGGCGAAGGTCACGCTCTTGTGTCTAACAAAGTAAAAACTCGGTATGACCAAGAGGAACGGAAGAAGGAGGTTACGAAGAAGGGGGAGTCTTCATCTAATAGTGGTTCTCGGTCAGCTATCAAGTGTTACCAATGTGGAAAACTTGGTCACATAAGGAAGAATTGTCGTGTTAAGTTGAGGGAAGGAAATGCCGCAGGTAAGGAGGATATTGTGAAGTGTGAAGTTTGGGATACGGGTTTCGTAGCAGAAGGAGTTTCATTAGATGTGTGTGCTTCTGTTAACTACGAGGATAATTGGATCATTGATTCCGGTTGTGGTCATCATCTGAATGGTGACGATTCCAAGTTTTCTTCACTTCGGGGGTATAAAGGCAATACTGCCTTTGTTACCGCCGACAACAGTGTTCACCATGTGGTGAATGAGGGCGCGGTTGTTGTTTCGATAAAGACAACGAGTCGATAACTCTAGACAGTGTTTACCACGTGCCTGGTATGAAGAAGAATCTCCTGTCGGTGGCGAATGCGGTTGATGCGGGTCACTATGTGTTGTTTGGCCCGAAGGATGTGAAGTTCCTCGGAATGTGGAGGAGGTGAAGGGTGATGTTACTCACGTCGGTAAGAGGGTAAAAGACTTGTATGTTCTCTCGGCTTCTTCCTCGTATGTTGACAAGATGAGCAACAATGATGGCGTGTCGGTTTGGCATGCTAGACTCGGCCATGTGGGTATTGACAAGTTGAAGGCGATGGTTTCGAGGAATCTTGTTAACGGGCTTCCATCTCTTTCCTTTGCAAGTGGTGTTGAGGTGTGTGAGGGCTGCCAATATGGTAAATCTCATCGACTGCCTTTCGAGAAGTCTCAGTCAAGGTGTAAAGGTGCGTTAGAACTTATTCATGGTGATTTGATGGGTCCTACGCGAACGCGTCGTACGGGGGTGCTCGTTATATGTTGGTACTCGTCGACGATTTTACACGGTACACTTGGGTTTATTTTCTGAAGGAGAAACGGGAGGCATTTTCTAAATTTCGAGAATTTAGAATAATGGTTGAGGGAAGGCTTGGTAAAAGAATTAAGAAATTTCGAACCGACAATGGAGGCGAGTTTACATCCAAGGATTTTCTCTCATTTTGCGAGAGTCATGGCATCAAGAAGGAGTTGACTTGTGCTTATACACCGCAACAAAATGGTGTGGCGGAAAGGAAAATTCGACATCTGGTGGAGGTATGTAGGGGTTGGGTGTACGCGAAAAATTTACCGAAAGCCTTATGGGCGGAAGGTATGGCATGTGCTACCTACGTGGTTAATCGGCTTCCATGTAGTCCGATTAACATGAAGTCACCTCACGAGTTGATGTTCGATGAGAAGCCAAGTGTGAAACATTTGAAAGTGTTCGGTTGTACATGCTTTGTTCACGTACCGGATGAGAAGAGGACGAAGTTAGACGCTAAGGCTCGGAAGTGTGTTTTCATTGGTTATGATCAAAGAAAGAGGGATGGAAATGCATGGATCCGACAACTCATAAATTCATTGTCTCTCGAGACGTGGTGTTTGATGAAGCGTCTTCTCTATATGGTGATGGTGGTTCCCAAGCGGTAGTTTCGAATCTGCCGACGCCGCCTGTTGGTCATGTGAGAAACCCGGATGCTAATGACATGGGTAACCCGAGTGAAGATCCGAGGTTTTCGTCGCCTACGTCGACTGTCACGAGTTCAAGTAAGATGGATCAAAGTGACAGGGGGAGCAACGAAGTGCAATCGCAAGAAGAGGGAAATGCACAAGCTCTAAGGAGGTCGACAAGGATGGTAACTCGGCCGGTTAGATATAGAGATGAAAACTTCGTGTCGACGTATTCGTGTTTCTTTTCAGGATCGTCGGATGGTGAACCTTCATGCTTTGAGGAGGCGAAAGGTAATAAGTCGTGGGAAGATGCTATGGACGAGGAGATGCAAGCTCTTCGGAAAAATGAAACTTGGGATCTTGTTCCGAAGCCCAAGGAAGTGGACCCGGTTACTTGCAAATGGGTATACAAGTTGAAACGCAAGGCGGATGGGAGTGTTGAGCGCTATAAAGCGAGGCTTGTAGCGAGAGGATTTTCTCAACGGTATGGCGAGGATTATGAAGAGACTTTTAGTCCCTGTCGCCAAGATGACATCCGTGCGAATTGTGATTTCATTGGGTCGCTTCGCTAGGTTGGAAGGTCGTGGCGTTTGGATGTGAAGAATGCTTTCCTTTATGGTGAACCCGACAAGGAGATTTATATGGAGCAACCGGTTTGATATATTTCCAAGGTGCGTCCTGACTATGTGTGCAAGCTGAAGAAAGCGTTGTATGGTTTGAAGCAAGCACCTCGAGCTTGGTATGGCAAGATTGCGGAATATTTGCAATTTTGTGGTTATTCTTCTTCGAGTTCGGATCACAGTTTATTTCAAATTGAGACGTGATGATGGAAAGATACTTCCGGATCCTTGGAAGTTTCGTGCTCTTGTTGGAAACCTGATTTATCTCATGATTACTAGACCGGATATTGCCTTCGCGGTCGGTCTAGTGAGTCGGTTTATGCAAGCTCCGACAAAGTCGCATCTGGATGCAGCAAAGAGAATTCTCAAGTATGTGAGTTCGACTCTTGATCTCGGGTTATTTTATAAGAAGGATTCCGAGTTCGTTTTGAATGGATATACCGATGCTGACATGGGCGGTGATTTGGATGATCGGAGATCGACATCCGGTTATGTCTTCTCTTGTGGTTCTGCAAGTGTTTCTTGGTGCAAGAAGAAGCAAGATTCGGTCTCTCTTTCTAGTACCGAGGCGGAGTACAAGGCGTCATCAATTGCAGCACAAGAGTGTGTTTGGTTGCGGAGGTTCGTCGAGGATGTTTACAATGCGGTTCTTCGGTCCTACGGTTATTCGAGGCGACAATCAGAGTGCGTTGAAGTTGGCGACCAATCCCGTTTGTCACGCGAGAACCAAGCACATCGAGATCGAGCATCACTTCATTCGTGAAAAAGTGCTTGATGGAATTATTGGAGTTGAGGAGGTGAGAAGCGTTGACAACGTGGTGATATCTTCACCAAGTCTCTCTCCAAGGGATCATTCGAGTTATTGCGAGCCAAGTTGGGGCTCATGGCCAAATGCACTTTAAGGGGGAGTGTTAAAATATAAAGATGCATTTATATATTATGAAGGCATGTAACAAATTAGGAAAGATATTTCTTGGAAATAAGATTTCTTGACAAGGAATTTTGGTATTACCATATATTAGATTTCTTGACAAGGAGGTTTCGTATTTCCATGTTTAGGTGTTAAATGGGGCAGTAATTCTTTGAGTTATTTCCTTATATTAGATATGACTATCCTATAAATAAAGGGGTAGGGGTAGAGTTTCATTCATTCCAACAACAACAATATTTTGTATCTCTTTTTTCTCTCGTAATAAGAAATTTGTCTTATTTTTCAAGTTCCATTGTTCAATCCTTTCTTCTTCTATTATTGTTCCTTCTTGGGCTAGTGTAAGCGTATTGCTCCACTATTATTTCCGCTGTTGGTTTAGTGCTGCCGTGTTACTGTGCAGTCACTATTGTTCTGTTTCTCTGTTAGCGACGCGGTTATCTGGTTCAGTCCTTGTGTGACTGTCTGGTTTCTTTACAATTTAGTCTCGTCCCTCTCCGGCGCTTTGTAGTATCTAAGTTAATTTGTTTATTATTTTACTTGTAGATCTTGTTGTTATGAGCTATAGCAACCGAACATTGTAAAACTCTTTTGTTTCTTTATTTTAATATATTCTCAGTAGGCTCTTCGCCTTTTGATACTTCAAAAAAAAAAAAAAAAATCAAGCAAAGAAAAAAAATATTCCTCTTTAATTGATATATTAACAAATGATATGAAATAATTTTTTTTTTTCTTGAGAAAATTAGAGAGGGCTTGGGATCCCCCATCTAATTGTTTATATATAATTTTGCAAAACGTATTACAAAGTTTTACAAAATTACATAACTAAAACTCTCGCTGTAAAAGAAAAGTTTTACGGCCCAAAAAGATAAGAAAAGAAAAATCCGGCTCATCCTATCTTACAAATCTAAGAAAACCTTTCCAGAATTAACGAAAACTAGAAAACAATAAACCGGAAATCGTATCTTCATTTCAGACCAAGATATTTTCAACCGCTTCTATAGATTTCTTACACAGCGACATAACTCTAATCTCTTTCTCTCTCTATTTCCTTGCTTCCTTGTTCCTGCGCCGCCATGGCGATGAGCTCTTCTCTCTTCCTTTTCTCCACCGTTCGAATTAGCTTTAACTCGTCTGAAATAATTGAACAATTATTTTTATTTTACAACTATTAATATAATATAAATCAATCAAATTCATTTGTTTGTTGTTAATTAATTTTATATGTTAGTTTGTGGTAAATCAATAGATTCAATTGGGTGGGAGGGCCTTTAATTTGGGATTACATCACAGAAAAGTTTATCAATTTTCAGTTAATTTATACATGTCAGTGGAGTCCGTAAAGTCAAACCTCCAAATACTTATTTGCAAAATCAAATACTAAAGTTTACTGCTTATCATAATTATTCGATGTTGCAAAACATTTAACAGTGTGGCGTTAAGGATACTTTTATAGCATTTTACAATTTGCAAACAATGTAACGGACGCTATTATTTTTAGCGGATGATGTAATTAAGTATTAATATATAATAAAAACAATCTTAATATTGAAAAATATTATGTCAAACATCTCAAATAAAGTTTCTTACGAAAAATAACAAAGTATTAGAATTGCAACAAAAATGGATTCTGGCGGAGGAAAATTTTTAATTTACTTCTTAATAAAAAGTGATTTTTAATAATTTTATTTTGTAATTGAATAAGTTCTTTAATAAAATTCATTTTATTTTGTATAAATCAAACCAAAACTCTTTTAGAATTAGCGTGTTACAAAACTGTAGCGTACATCATTTAGCCTCCAAACAAGCTATATCGCCGTTTGCATCAATGTAATCATTATGAATTAGGTAATCTTTTCTCTTTTGAGGTACTTGCCCCAATTACAACCGCGCGAGGAAGATGCAAGCTCACATCTAGAATCGAAACGATTGCTCTAATATCTCTATGTGTAACTCCTTTACAGTTCTCACATTCACAATCAGTTTTAAGGACAGTCAAAACAAAATCTGGTACGGAATTGCCACTTGTACCGGTCTACTAATCCTTTACGGAACTTCGCCACCGTCGGATCAAGCGAAGTACAAAATCAAGGACTTAGATTTCATCCCTGTAATAACAACATTTGTAGTATTTTCAGCTGTGGTTTTGTACAATAATGATGTGGTGGTGTTTTTGGGGAAAAATAAGTGATGAGGAGTATTTGGTGCAAGCATTTACTGCTGCACCGGTTATAATTGGGATTTTTGGATCCGTTTTGTTTGTGTTTTGTCCTTCCAAGCGCCATGGATTGGGATTTCCTTTCGTAGGTTTAAGTTCACTAGAATGATTATTATTTCTTTTGTTATATATTGTCACCATAACATATATGGAATTGGTTCATTTTTTGGGAAATATGTAGGTGCGACGGGCTTGAGCAGTGAGCAGCCCAACTGTTTTTTCGCTATTCAGTATATTTTTTATTTTTTATATGCTATTTTCATTATTTTATGTATATATTGTTTATTGCTTTTATAAAATAAATTATATATATTATTTGTTTAATTTTATAGATTGTTTATTGTCTCTATATACTGTTTTTTCGCATCGTACTACACGACAAAACAGTTCGTCGTGCAGCATCAGTACCCTTATTTTTGTATGTGTGTGGATATATATGTTCTCAGGTTTGCAATTTTGTTTTCATTGTTTAATGAAATTGATGGGGTTTGTTTGCAGGGATTCTTCTTGAAATGTATTTCCTTAAATTTAAAAAGTGGGGTTAGTTTCTTATGCGAAAGAGGACATAAATATGATTGTGCTTAAATTGACTTCCAGAAATAATAGGGGCTTCGCAAGATTTGGTAAACGGGTCATGATGAGAAATTATTATGCTTGAAGTTCATCGTAGGAAAATACATGCTTGGTGAAAATTTGAATTCTCAATTTCGAAATTGAATTACTGATATTTCCAAATCTTTGATTAGTCAAACTTCGAGATCCGTCTTAATCTGATCGGATTCAATGCGCTTGTATAATCTCTTGCTTAAATAGAAGTTGATAATTTCTTTTTTCTTATTCTCCCCTCCGTAACACTGCTGGATTATATCTTAATAAGAAATTTAGGCATTGCATAATTCAGAAAAAGTGTTAATTAATTCTCTAACTTGCTTTCAAAACATAAATCCGTTTTTATTCATGCATTTAAATCCCTATACAATCACAATAAATAAAGCCAATAATTAATCACATATCATATATGCAAATCAAAGTCTTAATTAGTTAATCAATCAATTAGAATCAAGCCTTGCTCTCGTCTTCCTGATAAACTCCTCGGCCTCTCCATCAATATTTCCCTGCCCTTCTTCAACGTCTATAATATACACCTTTGTTGGTACGACATCGCTCGTGACATCAGAAGGTTTTGTTTCCGTACCGGCTTTCTTGGCCGGTACGGTGACTTTGTTGGATCTATCAGAAAGGGAGTTAATTCTCCATGTATTTTTGTGAGCACTCATGCTTGCTTTGAAATTTTTCTTTTTCTTTTTCCTTGTTTGCAAAAGATTAGTGAATGTTTGAATATGAGAGAGAGGGGTTGATTGATGAGTTGACGGAGAATTGGGAACAAGAGGTTCTATTTATACTTTTATAATGTACAGAGGTACAACTTTATGTGTAACCCTGTAAAACATCAATATATCATGTATCCCTGCAGAGTGAAAACACCATGCATATATATATATATATATATATATATATATATATATATATATATATATATATATATATATATATATATATTGAATGGTTAGTTGAGAACACCATGCATATTGCTATAAAGTACGATATTTTTCAAAAAAAAAATAAAAATATCGTACTTTATAGCAATATGCATGGTGTTCTCAACTAACCATTCAATATATATATATATATATATATATATATATATATATATATATATATATATATATATATATATATATATATATTGAATGGTTAGTTGAGAACACCATGCATATTGCTATAAAGTATGATATTTTTCGAAAAAAACACGACAGGGGATCCAGCACCAATACATACATATTTTTTTAGTTTTATAGAGATTTCATAATATTTCTCATTTTGCAGGGTATAAATGATAGATGATATGATATTCTAGGTTTTACAGGGGCGCAAACAAAATTGTGCTAATCACTTAACCTTTGATTAATGAATTGCTTGCTATGAAACTAACTCATTGTAAATGGGAAAGGTGTCATAGTGTTGATTGTGAATTGCACCAAATTAGAATCAAATACTTTGACAATAGGAAAGTAGAAGTTCTGTTTTTTTCCCCCGGAAATGGCTAGAAAAAGTAGAAGTCATTGAGTCAAGGTCCACATGTTCAGTTACAGGAACTTGCAAGCTAAGTAACTAATGCTACTAGTATTTTGTGTTATATATCCCAGATGAAATAATTTGTGAAAACATGAATTTTTTTCTTTTTGGGCCTAGCATTAATTGCTAATGAAAAGAGAAAAAGAAAAACTTATTTGATTGTTAAATACCCAAATTACTATTTACGTAAAATGATCGAGATTCTAGACTTATCTATCATGGAAGTTAAAAAAATGTTATACCATATAATTTCCCAAAACAAAAAAAGAGCTGATACTGCGCGACGGGTATTGTAGCGACGGTATATAAAAACTGAAAAAAATATAAACTGAAAATAAACAATATATAAAGAATCCATTCGGTAAAACAGTATATATTTAAAAAAAATAAAAATAGTATATAAAAACATATAAACTGAAAACAAACAGTATATAAAAATTCATTCGGTAAACAATATATATTTTAAAAAATGAAAACAGTATATAGCGTATATAGAAACGCGAGAAAACAGTATATAATTTCAATCCATCGCTACAGTATCGCTACAGTACCCCCGTCATGATTTTCCATTTCCCAAAATAAAATAGTTTCATTGTTGCGATTAATAAAATATATTTTATTGAACTTGGAAAGATGCATAAATTTGTAAGTTGGAATCTTATCAATAAGGGTTTTAACAAGTGAGAATAGGGTTTAGGGTTTACATGTCCAAAGAAAAGACTTAATCAAGATCATTATATTTGTAACAAAATTGAAAACTTCCAAACAAATTGCCAATGCTCATTGTCTAAAAGTGCAAAGATTCTTTTTGCATAAAGTGGAACATAGTTTTTCAAATATTCAATTCGTTGAAAAGTAGTACAAACCGTTTATTGACTTGACATGCATGGTTATTTGTAGGATGACTAATTAACTATGTTGTACGAATACATATACGGGTATTTTACAGTTATGGTGATATAATAAAATTTTAAAAATATAGAATACAGATACGGTAATTTATATATTATTTTATTATTTATATTTTATATATTTAATTAATTTATGTATATTTATATATTAAATTTTGATGTAAGAAATATTAAAAATTTGTTATTATAAAAAAATGTTGATGAAGAATATTTGTTTGTTATAGCTAATTAAATAATTAGATGTCTTAATCTTATTTTATTGATTTTATATATGTAATCATATATTTTAAGAATAAATATTCTTACGTTGGAAGTATCCGATGTGGATACGGGAAGTATCTGTGGAGTATCCGATATTATTTGGGAATAAAATATTATGATACGCCACGTGACGTGTCTGATACGATATCCGAATATCCGATACGAGTATAAGTATCCGATACGATACGGTTGAACAACATAGCAACAACTGGAGGCCTCTATTCGATCCCATGTCGATTGGTCAATCTTGGCCCGCATGGGCAATATAGGCAGATGTATGAATTATGATGGACCAACGGGACAGCAAAACAACAGCCGGAGACGACCATTAATTCGATCTCATGTCCATTAGTCAATCTTCCACCAGCCTGCACGGGCAACAGAAGTAGATGTATTAGAGTTTGGATTGTAAAAGAAATTTTATAGAATTGTAATAGGGACAACTGTATAGAATTTATAATTGTAGAATAAGTAGTGGATGAGAAGTCTACTACTATAAATAAGAGTTAAACCGTTGTAATTGGATGTTGATCATTAATCAAGAAATCATAATTATCAATCGAAATCTCAAAATTTTTATCTATTTTTTTTTAATTCCAATCCAGATTGAGATCCAGTGGGAAATTGATCAAATTGAGAGCAGCTTTACTAGCGTCTGAATCGAATTTCCAGTCAGTAAATCAGCTTTTAATGAATTGATTGCAACCTAATTAATTTTTAAAATATACACATTTGTATTTATCTTTCATATATCAACTTGAAATCAGGACTCATATGGAAAATTGAATGAACTGGTAGGAATATTGTCATCACCAATCACCATTTCTATTAGTGCCGAGAAATTATTAGGTAGCATGTTACATCCCAAAACAAAATTAGTGGAAATGAAACTAGTTGATTAGTCATACCTAAAGAAAATAAATATGAATTAGAATTACTTAAAGTTAGTATATTAATTACTGGTACCTATCAAGATTAAGCATGTTCATGACAATATTGTGTGAGCATGATGGTTGGGCTGGGACAGTTAATGTACTAGACTCTAACAAATGATATTCAGAGCAAAATCCTGAAGTTATTATCATGCGGCCGGAAACGTACCATACCGTTATCATATACAGAGAATATAAGGAACATATATGCCTCAATGGGGATATGGTGTATAGGATGAAAGTATGCACGGATGTGTACTAGAACGAGACTGGGACCATGTGCTAGTTCTGACAGGGACGTCAGAAATTGAAGTGGGGAGCTTTGCTACACCCCGGAAAAAATTAGTGGAAAGAGAGCTAGTTGATTAGTCACACCTGGAAAAATAAATGTGAATTGTAGTTACTTGAATATGCTAGTACACTAACTATTAACACAAACTAAGTTTAAGCCTTTTGAGAACAATATGACGTGGACCTGATAGTTGGGCTCGATCAATTAATGTACTAGACTCTAACATAGCACATATTCATATTATATAAATAATTCTCATATTTTGGCTCAACTCCTATAAACTCTCTCCGATCTTTATTCGACGATCTCCGGTGATATTTTCTCTAGCTTCCTCTCCTTTATCTCTTTTTTGCATCTTGTCTTCTTCTTTCTTTCTTCTTATTCCTCACTCAAAGCTTCTCACTTCCTTCTACTTATTCTATCCAATCTCTACTTATTCTTTCCAATCATGCTTCTTTTCTTTTCTTCTTTTCCTCTCAAAAAAATCCAAGCCACCTGACCGATACGGCCATTCCGACAACCTGGCCTTGCTTTTGAATCAACATATGGACTCTATTCTCTTCTATCTTTTCCTATTTTCTACTTTCTCACCTCTCTTCATCTCTTCTCCCTTATCATTTTTCTTGCTTTCCTCCCTCTTGATTCCCATTCCTTCTAAAATGATGATTAAGAGCTTTTTGAGTTAACAAAAAGCTCACAATTGTGCACAACGGAGTCCCGCATGACAACGACGGAAACAACTCCATGGAGAATATATTGCTTAGCTAGCAAACTTTCGACACTATAACTGATGCGAAAAGGGAGGATATTCTTCAACTTAGAAAAGAGCTAAGTTTATTTATTTCTAAATTTAGGTTGTTTTGTTTGTCATAATTGTAATCTCCTCGTAATGAAAGGTTATTTTTAATGGAGAAAGCCTACAGGCAATTAATAAAAAAAAAATCACCATTTCAATTTTCTAAGGTCTCGTTTGGTATCATTGCCGCTTTCTGTTTTCTGTTTTTTTCTTCAGAAAAAAAAACAAAACGTGTTTGGCAAAATGACTTTGTTTTCATTTTTTTCTATCCAAATGGCAAAAAATAAACAAGATTTTGGAAACAAGAAAAAGTTGTTTCTTCTTTTCTGTTTTTCACTGTCAAACCTATAAATGTCCGAAATCACACGAAAATAATATGGTAGCACTAAAAAGAATGAACTAAAAAAGGTAAGTTGTCGTAAAAAATAGCATATTCATATTAAAAAAAGAATTTTGATCGTAAAACTTTATATTCACTAAAAAAAGATAAGTTGACACTAATTAAAAATATTATCTCTGAAACTTTATATTGCAGTAAAAATAAAATAACTTACCACTAAAAATAATATAATGACACCGAAAAAGGTTTATTAATACTGAAATCTTTATATTCACACTGAAATGGTATATTGACACTAGAAAGGATATATGCCGATATTAAAAATGATATATTAATATTTTTAATACTAAAAATGATATATTGACATTGAAAGTGTTCTATTGATACTAAAAAAACAGTATTTTGATACACTAAAATCAATATATTTTTACTTAAAATAGTATATTGACACAGAAAATGATGCATTGATATTGTAAACGTTAGATTGACACTAAATACTCAATATATTGGCATTGAAAACATCATATTAACTCTAAAAATGATTGCTAAATATAGAATATTAATACTCAATAATGATAAATCAACACTATAAAAAGTACATTGATACTGGAAATGATATATTGGTACTTTAAACGGTATATTAACGCTGAAAATATTATGTTGATACTATAAACAGACTCCATGGATGCCGTAATAAACAATCATCTTCTTCACCAAGGGACAAGAACAACACCGTCTATCGACAATGTCGTCGTCTATCACCCTTGAAGCTCTGGTACCATGTAAAGAAACCAGACAGTCACACAAGGACTGAACCAGATAACCGCGTCGCTAACAGAGAAACAGAACAATAGTGACTGCACAGTAACACGGCAGCACTAAACCAGCAGCGACCTTGTGATTATCAGCAGCGGAAATAATAGTGCAGCAATACGCTTACACTAGCCCAAGAAGTAACAATAATAGAAGAAGAAAGGATTGAACAATGGAACTTGAAAAATAAGACAAATTTCTTATTACGAGAGAAAAAAGAGATACAAAATATTGTTGTTGTTGGAATGAATAAAACTCTACCCCTACCCCTTTATTTATAGGATAGTCATATCTAATATAAGGAAATAACTCAAAGAATTACTGCCCCATTTAACACATAAACATGGAAATACGAAACCTCCTTGTCAAGAAATCTAATATATGGTAATACCAAAATTCCTTGTCAAGAAATTTTATTTCCAAGAAATATCTTTCCTAATTTGTTAAATGCCTTCATAATATACAAATGCATCTTTATAATTTAACAATGTTGATATATATATCTTATCAGCAAACCGTTACAAATTATGAATGAAAATATATGGAATGATCTGATTTGACTTCAGCATCCAAGTAACAAGTCCATTGGAAAAGACCAAGGTGCCAAAGCATGCCTACTCCTTTAATTCTTTTCAACCAGCAAGCAAGTGCTATGCTTCGAGTAAAAGAAAGAACTTATCTCCAAGCAAGCATCTATTTAAAACACGCTTAATTGGATTGGATGGCTTTCATTCCACCCTAATAAGAAGCAATCGAAAAACCAAAAAAATATATATACTTGAGATATAAAAAATGTAATATAATCATTTCTTTTTAAATGAAATATTAATTAATAGTTTAAACTCATTCATGATTTTCCCGCACTTACCAATCAAAAAGGAAAAATTCAACACATTTTTTAAAGATGTGATCACCACTCCCTCAATCTAAACAAACAATCAAACAATTTTATGTATCTCCATTTACAGTTGACTAATAAAAAAAACAAATTAAATATAAACAATCACATACCAAAACTAAATTGGCTTAGAAAAAAAGAATCAATCAAACTCAAGAAGTTGAAATAGGAAAGCCGATTCCATGGCGTGTAGAAGGAAAAACAACAAACATCACACTACCGATGAGACCTGTTGCGAGCGGCACGGCAGTCAGGATTTGTTTCGTATCATAAGACATGATAGGATAGAAGCATGACTCGATGTTATTATCGAATAATGCCACCGAAGCAAAAACCATTAGGGCCATGAATGAGTGGAAGAAGTCTATAAACTTCAATTTATACAATTCGACTGTTACACTGCTTGGTATTTTCGTTCCGTCGATGACCCAACATCCTGTTCTTGTTGCCACCACATAGCGCACCTGTCCAGAGTTGAATATAATTAATAAATCTATATGTTGAGAAAAATCGTTTCATGATCATTCAAAATTTATTCCAAAAAGATGGATATATAGAAAAAAATGGTGAATATGTACTATTAATATTGGTATAAAAGCAAAATTAATAAATGATTGAATAAGTTTAATCACAATCATTGCTTGATAAAAAAAAGAGTTATATTTCAAAATTAAAATCAAAGTAAGAAGGATTACCGTGCCAGAGCTATCTTTAAAACTATCGGTGAAATTAAAGAAAACCACCAACAAACCAAGAAATGCAACTAGACAACTCGCCATGATACGATTGACATGATCACAAGTCCCTTGGTTTGTGAAGACCGGGCTCAAGATCTGAAACACCAACACGGTGCCTGTCGGAAGGTGCTTTGCTAAACTAGCAGCGCTTTTGAAAGCCGCCCCAAAAGCAGCCTGAGCTGCTGATATCTCTGTCTCTATATCACTCTCAGATGAAACCGTGCCTTGCAAAAGCGGCGTTGTTTCTTTACTTTGGTGTGATTCGATGTCTTGTTTTGTGGATGTGGATGCCATTTTTGTGTTTTGTTTAGGGCTTGAAGTTTGTAGGGTTTGTGTTTTTTAGAGTTTGTATAATGTATATATATATGGCGAGAGAATATGAGGATTGTTTTGGCCTGCCTTGCAAGGAAGGGAAACTAGTATTAGATTGCGGAAGTAAGAATAGGTTTTTCTTTCTTCAAAGGAAGAAGACGTGGTGCGTTATAAGATATTAAAGGACTTTAATAATATAATCTCTCTCATTTTTTATGTGTCATACACCATTGTTCTGTTACAAATAGATTGTTTTAAAGGGAGAATTAAGGTTATTCCTTTCCTATTTCCAAGAAAAAAAAATATTCCTTTCGCCAGGAACTAAATTGATAGAAAACGCAATCATTTACTCCAAACAAATGCTCCCATTTTCTTGCAATTTTCAGTTTTTCCCAAAAAAAAGAAAGAAAATGAAAAATTGCACGTTACTCAACCAGTGTTCCTTCAATGCGCCAGAAATTTGGTCAGTATGGCGATGAATGAATGATGATATTCACAACTCACTATTTCTTCTTTTTCAGCTCTCTTCTCTTGGACTAAAAAGAGATAATCCCCAAAATATAAGAATTTACTAAAGTACTAAAAAATACTAGGAGCTATGCATAACATTTTGGCATGAAAATTTCCCAATTTCAAGTATTGATATCGATGATATGTTCTTTGAAAGTACTCGATCTGCCTTTAAAGTTTAAACTTCCTTTAAACTTAGATTTAGGCCCATATATACTTTTGCTATATATGCTGTCAGTAGCGGGCTATTGGATAGTTGGGCCCCTTTTAGAGCCTAATTAGGATTAATATAATGCAATAGATTATTAAAGATAATACTAAGGCCCACAAAAGGAAAGGAACTTTCCAAGTTATAATTTTCCTTAATATTATAAAGAACTAGCAGAAGCTTCGCTTCGCGCGTTGCGCGAGATTTTTTAGCACTATCAAGAATTAATTTTATGACAATTTAGATAATATGATTCTTCAGCATTATCAAGATATTTTCTAACATTGTCAAAAGAATATATAATTAGAATTTAGACAATACAATACTTATAATAACATATAACAGAAATATTGTCATTACATGTGATAGTATTATAGTACTGACTTAATCAGAATATATATACAATCAACCTACAAAAGGACAATATATTATTACTAATTATTAATGCCGTTCAAGCCAATACAAATTCTTTTTTTTGTCCAACATCATCAATCTACAAAACAAAAAATAGAAATATATTATCAGTAATTATTAGCTTCTGAAACAGTATTTCAATACTAATTTTGGATGATTATATGAGCAAATATAAATTATATATAGATATATACAATGTTACAGAATGCGCTAGGCGCTAGTCGGGCGGTCGGAACCATCGAGGATTAATCGGGGATTAATCGGAGATTAATCGGAACTAGGCGGATTTATATTTTTTATTATTTTTATAAATTATATATAAATTAGTAACGGTTTTTTTAAAGAACCGTTACAGTTTAGTAACGGTTTTTTAATATTAGTAACGGTTGTTTAATTTGGTAACGGTTTTTTAAATTCTGTAATGATTTGGACTTCTTTGTAATTTGTAACGGTTAATTCAAACAAACCGTTACTAATTACATATTAGTAACGGTTTTCATCAAAGACCCGTTACAGAATATTTGTAACGGTTCTTTCGTGAAAACCGTTACTAATTACACTTTAGTAACGGTTTTTATGAAAGAACCGTTACAGAACGGTTTATTACATATTGTATGCATTTTGTAACGGTTCTTTCGGGAAAACCGTTACTAATTACACTTTAGTAACGGTTTTTATCAAAGAACCGTTTCTGAGACCGACAATATTCGTAACGGTTTATTACAGATTGTATGCATTTTGTAACGGTTTTTTCATTAAAACCGTTACGCATCTATATGTATTTTTTTTTTTTTTTTGCATTGTGTGTTTTAAATTTATTATAACAGATCTATATTTGTAACGGTTCTTTCATATAAACCGTTACAGATTGTATCATTTTGTAACGGTTCTTTCATATAAACCGTTTACAGTTGTATGCATTTTTGTAACGGTTTTTTCATAAAAACCGTTACGGATCTATTTTTGTAACGGTTCTTTCGTATAAACCGTTACAGATTGGGCGGGTCTCGGGCGGTCGCGGGCGGGTCCTCTGGGCGGACAAAACGCACGTAAGGCCGACTAGCATAATTTCGGGCGTTTTGCGGCCGCCTAGCGCCGGGCGGCGCCCAGGCGGCCGCCTGGACCGCATTTTAGAACCTTGGATATATATAGTACAACCTTAATAACATAACCAATAAAATGGTTAGAAAATTTCCTCGAGTAATTAAATAGAATAGCAAGGATATCTAAACATATAAATCTTCATTAGCGTGTATGCCCTTAAAAATGTGTAGCATTTGGTACTACAATTAGTAACCTCAAAAAAGTATGTTTGCATTAATCCATCATGTTTGATACATAAACCAAGAATCATGCACAAAATGAACACTTTTAGTTGTATATGCATGCGCAAATTTCATAATTCTAAGGCATTATTAACCTTAATTGATTAGGTATCTTCTTTCCTAACTCTCACCCTCCCAATTTTTCTCCCATGTTAATTTTGGGCACTCAAAAAATAAAGCTTAGGCATTCTATCTTGTCCTTCCTCTAGCTCATCTACTTCTCTTTTTTCAGAATATAATAGGCACTAACATAACAATTTTCCAATTAAAAAACTAATTTTCTCAATTTTGTTATATTATAAAAAATACATTAATGTTGGAAATCAATGGAGATAAATGAAATTTTTTAAAATCAATTACTTCCCCTGTCAAGGAAAGGAGCAAGATCATGAGCTGGACTAATTAGTAATATATGCTAGCTAGTGACATCTCCCAACCTACATGAATTATACCACAAAAATTATCACAAAATTATATATAATTAAGAACTTGCATAATTTGACAAAATCCAAATTAACACAAAATAAAAACGATAATCGTCATGCTAACTATACCACTGCTCACTTAATACAGTTTTTCTCGCATCATCATTCTAAACCGAACCGGAAAATATTTGTAAGAAAATTAAACAATAGAAATAATAATAATAATAATAATAATAATAATAATAATAATAATAATAATAATAATAATAATAATAATAATAATAATAATAATAATAATAATAATAATAATAATTAAAAAAAAAAAGAATTAAGATTATATACCAAAAATAACTTTATTTGTTTTATAATGTTACCTCATAATTAATTGTATCATCAAAAGCATTTCAGCGAAAAAATTGTGAACGCATTCAATCTCAAAGTTTCTGAATTTCTGTGATGATATTATGGGGGGAAATTTAATATAAAAACAGTAACATTTTCCATAATATTCACAATTACCCTATCTGGAAAAAGATTATGGTTTGAAGTTTTTTACCTTTAGTGCTAACTTTAGTTCCTCTTGCAAAACAATGACCTAATTTTAAGCAGAATCTATAAATTGAAATATCATATAAAAATATTAATTTTGTACTACAATATTAATGTAATAAATAATCCATATACCTTGCAGATGAAACCATCATTAGATGAGCTCATTTTCTTGAGGAGTCCATGCAGTGTCTCCACCATCATTCTTTTAACTGCACTCAAAATTATAATTTCACAAATTTAAAATTAAACCCTTTACTTCATGACTAATATCCACAATTTTACATGCAACTTGTCGATATAGCGGATCGGGTTTGAAAATCGGTAATTTGCATGACTGCACTGCGGGTGTTGTGGGTCTAGGTCTGACTGAAATGTTGTTTGGCGTGGGTTGGATCTGAATGGATCCGACTGGCTTTGATATGAAGTGGAAGTTTCCATCACCTAAAGACTGAAAAAAAATTTAATTATGCCCCCTGTTTTTTCGTGAAATAAGATATCAATTATATTAGATTCACAATTAGAGTTATTTTTAATATTTTTTTCCTACAAATAGAAAGAATAAGTTACCTCCATATATTGAGAATTTTGATTTCCATTGTTAAGCTAAAATCATGTCCACTACCAATACTGATGAAAAGGTACAAATATATAATATGTAAGACTATCTTTCTAATATCAGTACTACTATTAATGTAGAAAGACAACTAACGTTAGAGAGTATAAGAAATGAGCATGTAGAAGAAGCCAGTAAAAATAAAGAAAATGAGACAATCAAACAACGTGTTTTGGAAGATCATCCATGGAAAAATAAACTTCTTCCCTCACGTCGATCCGAAAGTTATTAAAATGATAAATAATATTAGTAGGATAAGTTTGTGTTCAACCAACAATAAGTAGAAAAAGGTAGAAAGCATCCGATCAGAGGAAAAAATATATCTAGCTAGGCTGAGAACCTGAAATCAACACAAAGAAAAAAAACATGATTCTTCACCGAGCATTGTAAAATTCAGAATAATCAACCCCAATTAGCCCAAATTCAGCTTAATTAATCCTAATTAGGACAAATTCTGCTTAATTGACCCTAATTTTGGGTAAAATTCAGCTCATTTAACCCTAAGTAGACCAAATTCAGCAGTGTTGAGACATAAGTGCCCCAAATAAGTTGATTCAGTCCATCAAAATCACCCTCACTTATACCCTTAGTAAACATTAAGTGAATTGAAAGGAAAATCAGTAATAGTTTGGTAAAAATTCACTCAAGAATTCATAAAATATCAATAATTTGTAAATTTGAGTACCTTCACTGTCGTCTTGTTGGCGAGAGAGGGAAATCTAATTCAAAATCCCAGCCCAACAGCAAGCTCGAGAGAAAGAGAGAGAGAAGCGTAGAGAGGTTCATAATTATTTATCTTCTATATATTTTTCTGGTTATAAGGTTTATTATCTTATCACGATAATATTATAAATTTGTTTAATTATTCTATATTTTTCAGCATCAATTAATATATCTGTTACTTATGATTTATTTTTTATTATAATTTATTTGATTATTTTTCTAGATATTCAAAGCCTATAAAAAAATTACGTAACTTAGACCATACAATAAAGTTTCTCAAAGCCTTGCAATCGCACATACATGGTTCATTACATAAAGAGCATACTCATAATAATCATTAAAAATCATTCAATTGTAAAAAAGACCATTGATGATCATTGAGTTGTAAAGCCGGTAACTTAAAAAGCATAATTAAGAATAATTATGCATCTAAGGTTCAATTAAAGCGTATACTGGCTTCACATAAACCCAATAAAATCTCTATTATATTGCATAGTTTTTTATTATAAATTAAACCTAATTATGCATCTAAGACCTCAATTACGCGATTAAGCACCAAATGATTTTAATTTACCTATTCCACTAATTTTGTAACTTTCAACTAAACCTATACTGGCTTCACTTGATTCAAAAGAGTCTCTATTAGCGTCAACCATGCAATCAAGCACACTCACTAACAAAAAGGAAAATGTGAAATACCTAGAAAAAAATAGTTTGTTAAACTGACCTCAAGTTTTGGATGCTCATTTGACGGAATCAACAATTTTTGCAAGTTCGACATTCAAACTTCAAAGTTCCTTCGGCTCACCTCTGCAGCAACATAGCATAACAACATCTATGCAAGAATTAACTCAATATCATCCTTAAATCCAGAACACCAAAAAAAGTTAGCAAATTGAAACCACTAACTAAAATACTAATTAAACACACGCATACTGGCACCGTTATACCAGTCAAAACCTAAATAAAAACAAACAATAAATAAAATAAACCCCAAAAAATAAAAAATAAAACGAAATACAGTTTTCATTAAAAATCATTTATTTCTGTGAAATTATTAATCGTTACAAAAGGTTAACCTTTTTTTAGTAATACGCCTTTTTGATTTTCAGTCAGACCGCACCAGTACAAAACAATTCATCTAGTTAATTTCAATATATCAAAATAAGAGCAAAAAAAATATATAATATTGGTATTTCTTACCATGGAAATGCGCTGAATTAGAGTCAGATTAAAGATCGAGTCTCATGTGTTATGCTCATATTAATGCAGGGGCTTTTTTCAATTTCGGCATAACGTACGGGCTTTCTTGCAAATTTCTCAAAGAATACCTTGTAATAGCTCCATTCGGTCTTCTCTCCTTCTTTATATGAAAGAGGGCTATCACTACAGAAAGCCAGCCTATGAGTCGAGACATAAAGCACGCCCATGACGGGGCCGGCGGAGGTGGAGAGGTAGCACGTGAAGGCGCGCTTGAACTTCTCATCCGGTGCCGATGCGGCGAAGGTCTGCTGGAAGATTTTTTTCATAGCCGCCGAGGACTTTGGTCGTGTGTGCAATCCGGCCCATCGTCTCACGCGAGAGAGAGAGAGAGAGAAGAGAGAGAGAGAGAGAGAGGTGGAGTGAGCTGCCGAGAGAGGAGTTTGGTGAGAGGATAATCTGTCCGTGAGGAGGGGAGAGTGAGCGAGTGACAGAGAGAAGAGAGAGTGGGAGAGATGGACGGAGATTCGAAAGATTAAACAAAAAAAAAAGCGAGAGAAAACTATCCGTTTGATTTTGATTCTACGGTCAGGATTAAAAGGACGACGTGGAGCATTCTGATTAGAGAGGACCGCCTAGATTAAGATATATTATATAATTTCAAGTTGATTTTTTAAAATTGTACTATTTAGTTACGAGTTTGTTCTCAACAATAACCCCAATTATATGAGGTTGTTCTCAACAGTAACCTCAATTATTGTCATTTTAATTCAAATTCCTTACTGGCGAATCCTTACCTCTCCTAAGGAAGTTTCTATACTAATAATATGAGGAATTATTCTCATTTTAATTATGAGATGAAATAATAATATGAGAATATTAGTATCATTTTAATTGTGAGATGATAAACTAAATATAATTATCTTGAAATGAAACATTAGTAATGCAGATAATAGACAAATTTAGTAGTACAATTTTCTCAAGTAATTTGAAATAAGAATAAAAAGGTAAATGATTTTGACTTTGACTATTTATAGTAATTTTATATATCTGTTGAAAACAAGGCACGAGGGAGTGGACCATGCATATCTAATAGTTTATTTGATGTGATAAGAAAAATATATAAATACAATTGCCTGTTTAATGTGATAAAATAATTATTAAACAAAGGCCTCCATAAAAACAATTCCCCAACCAACCGACCAACGCCCTCATCATAGTCTTCTTTGATACTAAGTAATTATATTACATTATTTAGGGACGATGAATTGTAGCACAACTGTTTATGACATAATTCAATAACAAGTATATATAATTTGTGTTTTAATCATAATTTATACATAATAGTATACATAATTTATTTTCTAATAACAATATATATATATATATATATGAGAATCCAATAATAAGTATATATAATTTATATTTTAATAATAATTTATACATATAAAAGTATATATATATATATATATATATATATATATATATATATATATATATATATATATATATATATATATAAGGTTGTTCTCAACATTCCTTACTGGCAAATCCTTACCCCTCCTAAGGAAGTTTCTATACTAATAATATGAGGAATTATTCTCATTTTAATTATGAGATGAAATAATAATAATAATATGAGAGAATTTTAGTATCATTTTCATTGTGAGATGATAAACTAAATATAATTATATCTTGAAATGAAACATTACTAATGCAGATAATAGACCAATTTAGTAGTACAATTTTCTCAAGTAATTTGAAAAAGAATAAAAAGGTAAATGATTTTGACTTTGACTATTTACAGTAATTTTATATACCTGTTCTGAAAACAAGGCACGAGGGAGTAAACCATGCATATCTAATAGTTTATTTGATGTGATAAGAAAAATATATAAATAGTTAAATACAATTGCCTGTTTAATGTGATAAAATAATTATTAAACAAAGGTCTCCATAAAAACAATTCCCCAACCAACCGACCAACTTCCTCATCATAGTCTTCTTTGGTACTAAATAATTATATTAAACGGGGACTGCTACATCACAACGTACTGTACCATAACTATTTACGACGGGATTCAATTTATTTTCTAGTATATATAATTTATTTTCTAGTAATAATATATACATAACATTATATATAATTTTTTTCTAATAATATCATATATATATATATATATATATAAATATATATTTATATAAAAGTGAAAACAGTATATAAAATGGGAAAACAATATATAAAAGTAAAAAAAATAAGAAATACACAAAGAATAAATAACAGTATATAAAATGAGAAAACAGTATATAAAATAAAAATAATAATATATTTACAGTGCGGCGTACTATAATCATGCTATAGTATGCCGTGTTTCACACATTTCTCTTATATTAATACCTTCAAAATTTTGATTATTTTAACTCAATTGTATAATGCCTCAACATAGAAGAATCTTTTTTTTTTTTTTATCGCACTCCGCATAGAAGAATCATGCAAACTATAATAAGAAACGGATAATATAAGCTGCATCTGTCCAACATATCCTTAACATTCCAACTGGATTAGAATAACCAAATAATGAATGCTTAATGGAGAATCAGAAGCTTCTTATAACTTCAAAGCAAAGACTTCATTTTCCAAACCTTCTTTGTTGAATTCATTTCTTACAAACTTTTTAATTACGTATGTATTACAACATACTAAAATAGTATAAAGTTAATTTAATTAGAAATCAAAATTTCTCATATTTTATTATAATTTTCATATATTGGCAGATTTCTTATCTTTAATTTGATTTCCAAGATATTCGCACATTATTCCCGTTCCTCCATGTATATCAAATCTCAATATATAAATCCATGACTACGCATGGGCAAATAATCAATATTAATTTGTATTTTCTTTTAATGAAAATTGAAGTCAATATTAAGTTGTTGTATTTATTAATGAGAATTTATATCAAGGTGACATTTTTTTCTACGAACAGCATTGGCTTTCCAATCAAAATTAATAAGGGAAATTTTTCAAAAACCCCCTAACTTTTCTGAATATTATCAAAAATCCCCTATCTTTTTAGATACCTTCAAAAACCACCTATCTTTTTAGCCTTCTTTAAAAACCTCCTAACTTTTTTGAAAATTATCAATAACCCCCTCTCATTTAGTTATATTTTTTAAAATGACAATTTTACCCCTCTCATTTTAGTATACTTTTATTTTTCTTTTTTAAGGGATATTATTATTCTCAATATTCCAACTTATATTGAAAAAATTATATATTTTACAGAAATGTACAAAAAAATTAAAAACAAATTAATTGAAATATTTTTCTAAATATAATTTGGAGTAAAATGTCAATACGAAATAATCCTACAAAAAATATAGAAAATTTGCACAAAAGCCTTGTATTATGTCTAAAATGCAAAAATATTTTTAAATATAATTGGAACAAAAACATTATGAAAAACATTTTTTTTTTGAAAAAAAAATTATTTCAGGAAAATATTTTTGTTTTGGAAAAATATTTATTTAACAATTTGTTTACTAGAAAATATTTTTTATTTTTTATAAAAATATTCTTTTCTTAAAAATATTTTTTAAAAAAATATATTTAAAAAAATTAATGATTTTAATTTTTTTGGAAATGTATTTTTTACGAAAAGAATATTATTATAAAAAATAAAAAAAATATTTTTAATAAAAAAATTGTTCAAATATTTTCTTGAAACAATTTTTTTCAAAATAATATTTTTCTGAACGATTTTTTTTTTCCAATTATATTTAAAAATATTTTTGCAGTTTAGATATAATACATGATTTTTTTGCAAATTTCCTATATATTTAGTAGGATTATGGTTGTATTGTCATTTTACTCCAAATTATATTTAAAAAAATATTCCAAATAATTTATTTTTTATTTTTTTCTACATTTTTGTAAAAAATATATATTTTTTTAATATAAGTTGGAATATTGAGAATAATAATATCTCTTAAAAAAGAAAAATAAAAGTATACTAAAATGAGAGGGGCAAAATTGTCATTTCAAAAAATATAACAAAATGAGAGGGGGTTATTGATAATTTTCAAAAAAGTTAGGGGGTTTTTGAAGAATGCTAAAAAGAAAAGGAGTTTTTGAAGGAATCTAAAAAGATAGCGCGTTTTTGATAATATTCAGAAAAATTAGGGAGTTTTTAAAAAAATTCCCAATTAATAACCCCATCAGAAACCAATGCAACAACTCCCTATTGCTGATTTCATAATTCTAATTGAGATATGCTGATTTCATTTGCCTCACATATATTAACCTAGCTAAATTATTTTGAAATTTTCTTTATCAATTCTAATTGAGATGTAAAGCAAATGAGCTCATGGCCTAGTGTTAATTGATATCACAAATCATATGCCATGAGTTTAAATTTCATTTGTATAAAAAAAATGAATGTTGAGCATAGAACCATCTTCATTCTCTCAAAGAAAAAAAAAATTGAGATGTAAAAAAATGTTAATTCTCCCTCCCACACTACATAATATGAAATTCCTCACATACTAATAATAATTTTCAAGTTGCTATATAAAAATTGTCAATCGGATTTGATCGTATAAGTTTTAATAAAATTATAAATAAAAAGCCAATGAACCCTTATTTCAATAATTATGTCTAATCGAGATATAAAACAGTATGAAAATTAAATTTTATTGAGACTAATTAAATGAATGCAGTGAATGTTTTTTTTCTATTCGCTATAAAAATCTGAGATTGTAAATAAATAATAATTATGCCAATTGCCAACTTTAGAAATTGCATTTGCATCTTGTAAAAAAAGAACATTAGAAATTGCATTGGATGCAATTAAGACCAATTAAAATAATTAATTCCTTTATTCCAACAACCAACAAAAGCTCCCCACTGCACCAAATAGAAAGCACCACTTGACTTACAAACCTATGTGGTTCACACAAAAATGTATCCTTTGTAGCAAGTACATTGAAATTACATTAAAATTTATACAAAATCTAAAATTTTCACACAACATAATGAATATTTAAAGAAGTTGGGCGTATAGAATCTTATATTTCATTTTTCATCAATTTTATTATGTATTCATTATATTAAATATCATTTTGCAAGAGTATATATATTGCATTACTGTTGTAAAATTTAGAGCTGAATTGCCCAAGGACTTTAAAAAAAAAATTTAAGCTGAAAAAAATTTATACAAAATCTATCATTTTCACACAACATAATGAATGTAAAGAAGTTGAGCATATAGAATCTTATACTTTATATTTCATCAATTTTTTATGTATTCATCATATTAAAAGCCATCCATATTGCAAGAATACATTGCATCGCATTGCATTACTTTTGCAAAATTTAAAACTGGAATTTCTATTATAGTGTGTAAATAATTTATTCTCTATACAAATATCATAGTTCATATGGACACAGAGGATTCAATGCTCCTTTTCTCCTCTTTTTCTGTTTCTCCTTCCTGTGCCGCTCAGTTCCATCAACTCTCTCTCTCTCTGTCACACTGCTCTCAATGAGACGCTTCATTGACCTTCCTTCTACTCAAACCCTTCTCTCTTCTCTCCTCTTCCATTAAACCAACAATCTTTGAAGATTAATCTCTTGATACCCGCCATGAAAACCCTTTACTATCTTCTTCTTCTTCTTCTCTTAAACTTGACCCACTTAACATTCTCCATTAACCAAGAAGGTCTTCATCTGTTAAAGGCCAAAAACAACCTAGATGACCCACAAAACGCTCTTGCTGATTGGAACTCAGAAGACTCAACGCCATGCAGCTGGACGGGTATACATTGCTCTGTTTCTCCTAACCCAACATTAGTCTCCATTGATTTAGCTAATCTTAATCTCATGGGTCCATTTCCACACTCTCTCTGCCTTCTCCCAAACCTTTCATTTCTCTCCCTTTCACTCAATAACATCAATTCTTCTCTCAGTTCTTCTTCTCTTGTTCCATGTCTGTCTTTATCTCATCTTGACTTGTCAGGAAATTTGTTGGTTGGTTCTTTGCCAGATTCTCTGGCTGATCTTCCTTCTTTAACATATTTAGACCTTTCGGGCAATAATATTTCCGGCCAGATTCCAGCTTCGTTCGGCCGATTCAAACGCTTGGAATCTCTGTCTTTGGTAAACAATCTTCTGTCTGGTTCCATTCCTCCATTTCTGAGCAATGTCACTACGCTTCGTGAGCTTAACCTCTCTTACAACCCCTTTACTCCTTCCCCCATTCCTTCTTCCTTCTCCAATTTAGCCTCATTACAAACTCTTTGGTTGGCCGGTTGCAATTTGAACGGCTCAATTCCAGAATCAATCGGCCAACTTACCAACCTAACAAACCTAGATATTTCATCGAACACCTTGAGCGGCCCGATACCCGCCTCCTTAACCTCTCTCTCAAACATAGTCCAACTAGAGCTTTACAAAAACTCTCTTTCAGGCCCGATTCCTCACGGCCTCTCCAATCTCTCTCTTCTCAAAAGAATCGACATTTCCACAAACCAGCTCGAAGGGCCTTTACCCGATGACTTGTTCAACTTACCAAACTTAGAAAGTCTGCACCTTTACTCAAACCAGCTCAGCGGACCGATTCCTCCCACTATTTCTCATTTAAAGTCTCTCGCAGAGCTCCGTCTTTTCTCAAACCGCTTTAATGGCTCTCTTCCTTCGGACTTAGGCAAAAACTCGCCTCTAATTCTTCTTGATCTCTCCTCAAATTCTCTGTCTGGAAGCATCCCACCTTCCATTTGCGACCATGGAGTTTTAACAGAGCTTCTCTTAATCGATAACTTATTTTCAGGCTCTGTTCCAAACAATCTGGCTCGGTGCCGGTCTCTGGTGCGTGTCAGACTTTCGAACAACCGATTAACTGGAGATCTCCCTGATGGATTGTGGGGCCTACCACGTGTCTCATTACTCGAGCTTTCTTCAAATTTTCTCACTGGTTCTATCTCTCCAGTCATCTCCATTTCCGCCTCTCTCTCTAAACTTCTCATCTCTCACAACCAATTTACTGGCCCAATTCCTTCAGAAATTGGATCTCTTTCAAAATTATACGAATTTTCAGCCGCTAATAACCGATTAACCGGGCCTTTACCAGCCTCACTAGGCGAATTGTATCAATTAGGTCAGCTCGATTTATATAACAATTCTCTTTCAGGCCAGTTGTTGAGAGGAATCAAATCATGGATTAGATTGACAGAGCTTAATTTAGCGCATAATGGATTTACAGGCGGAATTCCGCCTGAGTTAGGGAGCCTTCCTGTTCTGAACTACCTGGACCTGTCCAGTAATTCTCTCACTGGGGAGGTTCCGTCCCAACTGGAGAGCCTAAAGCTCGAGCAGTTCAATGTTTCTTACAACCAGCTGAATGGTCCCTTGCCCTCTGTTTTTGCAACAGAGGTTTATAGAGATAGTTTTTTAGGAAACCCTGGTTTGTGTAACGATTTACCGAACCTATGCTCTGTTTCTCAAAAGAGGACAGGTGGCGGCACGAGAGTCAATCTCATACTCTCTTTCATCTTCACTCTCGCATTAATTGTTCTATTTGTTGGAATTGCTCTATTTTATTTGAGGTATAAAAAGCTGAAGCAAGAAAAAAGACTCAAAACAGAGGAGGTAAAATTCAGCATGACTTCATTTCACAAACAACTTTTTAGCGAATTTGAGATCTTAAATTGTTTAAAAGAAGAAAATCTAATTGGATTTGGAGCTTCAGGAAAAGTCTACAAGGCCGTGTTAAGTACTGGAGAGTCCATTGCGGTTAAAAAAATAAATGTGGCTCACCAAAATAATTTCGACGCTGAGGTGGCGATTCTTGGTAAAATCCGCCATAAAAATATCATCAAGCTTTATTGCTGTTACACCCATAAAGATTGTAAGCTTTTGGTTTATGAATACATGCAAAACGGAAGTTTGGGGGACGTTTTACCCGGGCGCGAAGCGAAATTGTTAGAATGGAATTTGAGATATAAAATTGCATTAAATGCGGCCGAAGGGCTTTGTTATTTGCACCATGATTGTGTACCTGCGATTGTACATAGAGATGTGAAGTCGAATAATATTTTATTGGATAAAGAGTTTAATGCTTGTGTGGCGGATTTTGGAGTCGCGAAGCATTTTGGAAGTGGATCTGAACCGATGTCTGTTGTTGCTGGCTCGTGTGGTTATATCGCTCCAGGTTAGTTATTTTTTAATTAAAAATCATTTTTTGTAATATAATGTATTAAATTTACATAACACAGTACATGTTTTAATATAAGAATCTCTTATTATGTTTTTATTTTCTTCTGTTAGAATATGCATATACGCTAAAAGTCAATGAGAAGAGCGATATATACAGCTTTGGAGTTGTTATATTAGAGTTGGTGACTGGAAGAAAACCGGTAGATTTAGAATTTGAATCAAAAGACTTGGTTAAATGGGTTAGCACAAAAATTGAGCAAAACGGTTTGGACTTGGTTTTTGACTCGAAAATTGAAGAGAAGTTTAAAGAAGAGATGGAAAAGGTGCTTAAAATTGGTTTATTATGCACAAGTTGTCTTCCTATTAATCGGCCATCTATGAGACGAGTTGTGAAAATGTTACGAGAAGTTCGTGCAAGTGATGTCATGCTGAGGTCAGCGGAGAAGGACGGAAAGTTGTTGAGTTATTATTCTGAGGAGAGCGAAACGGGAAGTGTGGTATGAATTTTTGTGGTTGAGTTCATTTTTTTTTGTTAAAATGTCATAATTGTGACAATTTGTATATATTTGAAGTAGGATAAAATGGTAGTGTTCTAATATTTTATCATATATGCCCTTGAAGGTAGTGTTCTAATATTTTATCAAATATGCCCTTGAAGGTAAGGCAAATGCATAGTAGTGTTGTGTACCTTTTCTGTGCCTAATGGCTTTATTTGTTTATCAACTGATTTATGTTTTTCATGAAAGTATATTGTGTCAATGGCCTTTACGTTGAAAATGTTTTAAATTAAACTGCCTCTAGAGGTGCATCATTTGTGAAGTACTGTAATAAAATTGAAAAAGAATATATAGCACTAAATTTGATAAACAAAAGTTAATAAATAAATAACATAAACAAAACAAAACATGTGAAATAATATGTTATCAAAATTAAGTTAAACCACTTGTTATTCGATATATGAAATAATAAATTAGATGAGTTAAAAAATCAAATAAACCAATTGTTATTGGATATATGAAATAACAAATAAGATGAGTAGAAAAAATCAAATAATTTTTTATGTCTTTTTTCTATTCATAACATCTTCTAGACTTGTAGAAGTTCTATCAATTTCCTCTCCTCTATTAACAAAAAAGCAATTAAAATCATTTTTTGTAACAGAAGGCCAACTTTTAGTGCTCATTTTGACAATTTTCCGTAATTGAAGTATAATTTCCTGTCTTTATTGATATAGTATAAGCAACTCTGAGAGATCACTCATTCAGACTAAATTAGAGTAATTAACTTAATACTTTTAATTTAGTACATTATCAGTTTCCTCCAACATTTTACGGTAACTTAATTTTTAAGTATACAAAAATTATCCAAAACCATACAATCTATAGTTGCATGTTCGAATAGAGAAAAGTATAAACTTTCAATGAAGGAGGCATAAGGGAAATGTGATCATTCATTCATATTGCATTACTCACAAGATCCTAATCTTCCTTTTCATATTATTTTTGGAGGATAATGAAAAAGAAACTAATTGGATAAAGTAATTATGTCCTACATGACACATGGATCCACAAGAGAACTTTTAAAATGTTAGAATAATGGGGAGAAAAATGATGGATAGAAAGAGAACTTATGAAAGAAAATAATTAGAGAAGAAGAGAGAAATCGTTTATTCAATTGAGATACTACATTATAAGAATTGTGATACAATTACAATAGGTTTATGTCTCTTTATATAGTAGAGCCTTGACTAATTACCAAAATATAAACTGCCTAAATTAAAAATATAATTACCGAAAATACAATGTAAGGATGGAAACAATCCACCTCCTTTCATTATCTAAATATTCCCCAAATATTTATTTCTATAATCTAAACATTTCCTAAACAACAATACCAAATAGGAAATATATTATTGAGAGATTTAGAATCATATATAACATAAAATTTAAATGACTAATTGCCTTCGTACAAATTGATGTATTATATTGGCCATTGAAAAACTAAAAAAAATCGAATTGTGTAATCCGTGATTTTAAGTCTTGTAATTGTAAATTGAACAATTTGTGATTTCAAGTTCTAAAATTTTTGAACTGATTAGTTCAAAAAAATAAAAATTCTGAACTGATGCTTCTACAAATTGACAGAGAAGAGAAAAGGCTGCTAAATTCAAAGATAGCAATTCAATGAAGAGGGAAGGCAAAATTTCCCGCCTCGACAAACTTAATGATTTAACAAACAATCTTTGCATTTATATTCAATTTTTAATTTTGCAATTTTTTTTTTCAATCAGTCTTCATTGTAAGTTGTAAGTTGTAACCTTCTTGTGACCCCAAAATTTGTGCACTTTATCAATTTACTAATTTTTCATCTTGGAAGTCGTAAAATTTGTCAAAAATGACCACCGTGATGGTCAGGCCAATCTGGATCCGTATCAGCTTTTTTTCTTATGGTTTTTATATTTTGATATGCTTAAATTGTGATATATTTGTATTACAATGTGGATTTTAGAAAAAAAATCATTTTCATATTTGAAACTTGAATCATACGAGTTTTTGTTGGGGGAAAATGAGGGGAGTCTGACAATTTGTTTTGATGAAAATGAGATGGGTCAATCCCACACTCAATTATATTAATTAAAGTTAACTAACAATAATATTAGATAGAATTGGCTATCATATCCCCTTCCCCCTTATAAGGAGGTACCTCAATGTTTGACGAAAAATGAGACAGTCCAACAATTTTTCTTTCTCGGAACTTTTGTCGAACATTTTGTGCAGCTAATTCAAACTCTCAAATAAATATCACAATCTTCACTCTATTTATAACCCATGCAAAGGAATAAAACCAGTTGGATTCAATTTAGTTGTTCCACATTATAAAAAGCAAAAGTTTTTCTATGATTTTCATTACATTAAAGATCTAGGCTACATTTTAAAAATTATTATCTCACAGAAACAAAGAAAAAAAGTACCCGATTAGAGAACTTAGAGAGAACTTTTGCTGTACTGATTGTACGAAACCAATATAATCCGGGTTATCTAACGATTTCACGCATTTCTCAAGTAGACCGACAAAAAACACTTTCGGATCTTTTTTATTTGCATCTTTCTTTCCTTCCTCTTTTCCATTTCTTCGTTTTCTATGCACTTTTTCTAAAAGGCCTTGCAATTAATTTATTTTACACAAAATAATTAAAATGGCTCAAGGCCCATTTGTTTTGTTGTCCCACATGAGGATGAAGCCCAACAATTTTAACAAAAAACTAGCCCACAATGAATTATGTGATTCTTCATTTTATTGCTCAAGTCTGAAATAATATATACTAATGACCTGAAAAATCAGGCACATCTCGAAATATTCATATAGCATAATTTGACTCCTAATTAGTTCTATGAATTTACGATTTTATAAAATTTTATAAGAACAACTTCATTAAAACTAAAAATACCCTCTTAAGTGATTATGTGACTCCTAACAACTTCATATAACACAATGAATTATGTGATTCTTCATTTTATTGCTACCCTCTTAAGTCTGAAATAATATACTAATGACCTGACAATTCAGGCACATCTCGAGATATTCATATAACATAATTTGACTCCTAATTAGTTGTATGAATTTACAGTTTTATAAAATTTTATAAGAACAACTTCACTCAAACTAAAAATACAAATTCAACGGTTCTCACCAAATTGAGAATGGATAAACACCAATTCAATCAATTATATGTTTATGTTTTAATAACCACATACATGTTGTCATAAAATATCAATGAATTTGAGAAAATGAATGGTTAAGATTTTACAAAAATTTTGACCAAACGATCGAAATAAAAGTGATGATGTGACTTTTTGAGAAGGCTCAAAATGAGGTGAAAAATAAGGGGATGAGGTTAATTATTTTACTTCTAATTTAGTGCATTTTTAGAAGTCACATCACTTTTTATTGATGATATGTATTGTTATCATTCGTTGGGTTCATGAGCCGATTCCAACCAATAAAATATATATCATTTAGAATATAATATAAATAGAAGGTGAAGAGTTCACATATATATGTCAAAACACAAATATATTTTTTTCTAAAATTTAGTAATTATTAATTAAATATCATATTTCTCATGTTAAAAATATTATATATAAATTCCTTTGAATTTTCTCTTTGTTTTGAACTCTATATTAATATGGTTCCAAATTCATTTTTCTCTTACTTAAGTATATGTATATGGACTATGAATGAAAATATGCAAAAAAAAAAATTATTTAAGAGAATATATGTATTTATAATATTTATATAAGATAAATAAACTATAATAAATTATTTTTTATTTTTAATTAATAATAAATTATATATGCCATGTCATATAGCAGACTTCTCCTAGAATATTTTTTTTTCTAAAAGAGATTTCTTATTTAATAAATATTGTAAATAATATTTAATATTATTAAAGCTTTTCACACATTTTTATATTAAAAAATCATCAAAGATTAAACAAACCATACAATTCTTTATAAATAAATTAATACTAGAGATTGTTCAATTAAAATAAATTATTTTAAAATACTTTTTCGTATTCTTTTCTTTCCATTCTTCTCTTTCGCAAGAAATTTTTACTAATCATTATTTGAATAATTTTTTTCTTCTTAAAACTTTAATATTTAGAGTTCACACACACACACGATATATAAATATATATATATATATATATTTTTTTTTTTTTTTTGATGATATATGATGGCAATGATATAATATTTTGATTCTTGTGAAAATTAATCTACAACATATTCAAAACATATATATTCCATCCGTACGGTTGAAATTTGAATTTTTTATGATTTAATACGTATTTTGGACCGCATGTTTTTCACCCCAAAAACATACGTATGATTTTTAGCCACACACACAGTCTCTCTCTCTCTCTCGTATATATATATATATATATATATATATATATATATATATATATATATATATATATATATATATATATATATATACGAGAGAGAGAGAGAGAGAGAGAGAGAGAGAGAGAGTGCAAAAATATATTTTTTCCTAAAAAGTAGTAATTCTTAATCAAATATACTATTTCTCATGTTAAAATATTTATATATATATATATATATATATATATATATATATATATATATATATATATATATATATATATATATATATATATTTGTTTGAATTTTCTCTTTGTTTTTGATTTTATATTAATATGGCTCCGAGTTAATTGTTCTCTTACTTAAGTATATGAATATGGACTATAAATGAAAATATGCAAAAAAAATTATGTAAGAGAATATATTGATTTATAATATTGATATTAAATATATAAACTATAACACATTATTTTTTATTTATATTAATAATAAATTGTAAATGCTAAGTCATATATTAGACTTTTTCTAGAATTTTATTTATAAAAGAAATTTCTTCATTTAAAAAAATATTGTAAATTATATTTAATATTATTAAAGCTTGTCTCACTTTTTTATATTAAAACTTTATCAAAGATTTTACAAATCATACAATTCTTTTTAAATAAATGAATACAAGAGATTATTTAATTAAAATAAATTATTTTAAAATATTTTTCGTCATTTCTTTCCATTCTTCTCTTTCGCAAGAAATTTTTAATAATCATTATTTGACTAATTTTTTTCTTATTAAAACTTTTATATTTAAATTTGTTTAAATTTTTTATTGTATTGAGTGCCATATATATCAGTATAGTTTTCTATTTGCTTTTTTTTCAATTGAATGTGTGAAGAACTATGATAAATATGTTCGTAAAAAATATTATGTAAGAGAATGGTTGTTTACATAATTAGCTTGTTATAACATATTTTAAACGAATAAATAAATTTTCTAAATGCATCATAAGTGAAAGATAATATATTATAATGAATGATTTTTTTATCAATGAAATTTTCATAAAAAAATAGAATATTGCAATTACTTTTTTTTTAATAAAGATTATTTGTCACACTTTAATCTTGTACAAATAAAAATTTAATTTACAACAAAAATCGTAAAACTCGCATCGTATCATAACGCGATATTGTTCTTAGCTCAATCTGTATTTGTGGTTACTTCTACAAGTTTATGCTGCATGTTGTGTTCAATTATAAGTTTATATATCAAGTCTCCTCATTTTATAAATTTGTATTGATTTACATATGTGAACACATTTACGTATATGTGGTCACACATACATATATGATCACATATTTTGCATATGTGATCACACATTGCGAGGACATTGCATGTTATATACATAATTCTCATTGGTGGGACTATAATGTTCATCATTTATAAATTAGAAATTTTTATTTGTCAAATTTTTAATTTATATTCAATAAATAATAAAATGAAAATATTCATAGCGTAGAACGAGTATTAAATATATCCCAGTATTATAATTGCACTTTAATTATTATTGCATCTTGATGAAATCGTTTATTTTCAAGCAATGCTCATTATGTTGAAAGCAATGGTACTTTGTCACCATTTTTTATGTTAGTGTATCATCCTCGTCACTCATGGAAGGTCCCATAAATCTCTCTCTCTCTCTCTCTCTCTCTCTCTCTCTCTCTTTCTCACTATCTCATGTTTATTCCATTGATATTTCAATCTAATAATTTATGTCTTTTATTTTTATTTTGTTTGATTTTTTCTTTAGACAACTGCAGTGTGGCATGTATAATTCAGGCTTTAAAGGCATCAAATAAACTGTTCCGGGTCAATGACATGATCATTATTGCGTATAGCATGCGAATTGTGGCAAAAGTCTTACACAAAGTAACATAATCTCTTTTTACCTCCACAATATATCATTTTAAACAATTATCACACAAAATATTAATTGGGAGATGAACCAAGAAATTTCACAAATTCATGTTACTCATAAATTAGTTAATATGCTTGTATAAACTCTCAAAATTATTATGTTCAGTACATCTTCAACTGAAAGCGAGAGCTTGTGGAAGAAGCAGAAAATCCACTACTTCCTTTCATAATTGCACGACTGTCAGACTCGCTTATACACCTCTTCAAGATGTAATTGATAAATTGGGCAAAATTAGTTCTAAAACAGAAACTGAGGCCCGAAAACTGATAGATCATTGGTACACATTTTTGTTATGTCTATTCATGATATCAAATTATATTTCAAGCATGAAGAAACAAAACTTGTGTCTAATTTTTATTATTCTATTACTATTGTTTGTAAAAAAATTGTTATCATAAATTTGACACAACAATATGTATACAATACAAGCCAGATTGCATAACACTTAGGTCCCTGCATATAACAAACATACTCCAAGATTACAAGTCATGTCGGGAGACAGACAATACAGAACATCATGCAGCGTAACGCGAGATTGTTCTTAGTTCAATCTTTGTTTGTGGTTATTTTTACAAGTTTATGATGCATGTTGTGTTCAATTATAAGTTTATATATCAATTTCTCTCATTTTATAAATTTATATTGATTTACATATGTGAACACATATTCTGCATATGTGATCACACATACATATATGATCATATATTCTGCATATGTGATCACATGTTCCGAGGACATTGCAAGTTACATACGTAATTCTCATCCATGAAATTATAATTTTTATCATTTATATATTTTAAATTTGCATTTGTCAATTTTTATTTTATATTCAATAAATAATAAAATTAAAATATTTGCGCATACCACGAGTATTATCCAAGTATCTTTAATTTTGGATAATATCTAAAACGACGCCATCTTACAAACTCGTAAATACACAAATTGTCAAATTTACCCATTTAAATTCAAGCGAACACTTGGTCTAGTGGTTCGTGCAATGGGGATGGAAACCATCCGGTTTCGAATCTCTAAAAAAAAGGAACCTAATGTATCACGGTTGTATCTACTCCGTCACTGCAGCACGATGATATATAAGAACTAAAAAAATATAAACTGAAAACAAACAACATATAAAATTTTATTGGTAAAACAATATATATTTTAAAAAACTGAAAACAATTTATAACGTATATAGAAATACGAGAAAGCAAGAAAGAAATAAAACTTCTAGGAAACCAAACCACACACAAGCAACAATTATTATTATTATTATTATTATTATTATTTAAACAGTCCAAACAAACACCACACTACCAAAATCTAAACCACCAGTTCCACCAAACTTAGCATATTTATAGAATCATGTTCTTTCAATCAATAAAAAAAAAATCACACACACAACTAATAGAAAAAGAGGAAATATTTACTTCACTTCCGTACAACTATAGTTACAAACAAACAAACTCATACTATCAACACGCATCCAAATACCGATCCATAACCTCAGAAACACTTCCAGTAAAATGCTTTCCGGACTTCCTGGCAAAGCAGAATCCTCCGCTTCCCGTAGGATCAATTCAATCCCGGATTCCTTCTTCAGGTTTTCCCTACATAGGATCCTACCTTATATCAAACGGAGTTAAGTTTCTCTCTGCTCCTTTTTTCTGAAGCATGGTGGTGATGGGGATCAGGAATTTGCGGGGACAAAATAAGAACTTGTATTTATGAAAAAAAAATCGTGTTTTGGCCATTAAATTATATACAATTTTTTTTCTATACAGACTAGTGTACATGATCTTGGCCCCTCCTAACTTTCAGTCCTGGTTCCACTCCTGGGCATTTGGATAGTCCCATATCTACAATATTCCATTTGAGAATGGAAAGAAAACTAAAATGTTAACAACAATAAAAAGTAAGAGCATACAAGATTTAATTGCCTATCAGAAATTAAAATATCAAAATACAATTCACAAATATTTAAATTTTAAAGCATCAAACAATAAACAAAAACCAAGAACTAACGCTATGAATAACAAAACTTATAATAGCAGTGCCTCAGTTACATCTCAAGAATAAACCTAATTAGGCTCCTATTTTGATATTATTGCAGTTTTTATAATCTTACAACATATTTTTATAAATTAAAATAGAAGTCGTTACAACATTGTTTATATCTTATTATATGAAAATATTCATTTCCTAATGCATCCTATATATCATGAGGTATCAATCACCAGGAAGTATCTTCACAATGCTACTTTAATCTTTGGAAAACATGAGCTAGTAATATATTACGGGTTGGTTTTGATTAATGTAAAACTGGTAGCCAAAAAAAGTACTTAGTAGTTCAAAATATTTTGTGTTGTATCCATCTCCTGTAGTTGTATTTTCTCGAGGTGGACTGTGATGGAAGGTATTTTTACGCTCTAAAACCATGAACTGTAATTATAAGAAGTGAAATATATTCAACAGGCAGTATTCCTTCCTCCGCTCGTCATCTCTCCCTGTGATGATATCCTCCTTTCCGATTAGTAAAAAATGTGGCACCTGTTTTTTCTATATCAAATAGACAACTAATTCCTCCATGGATACAAAAAGCAAGAGTATTTTATAATTAGTTTCCTCCAACATATTATTTATAATAACTATTTTCTACAAATAAAAACAATTCCATTCACAATTATTTGTTTCAAAGTCGAAGGCTCTGATCAAGGTCACTAACTTTAAAGAACTAAATGGCCTCACATTTGTGTGACTTGTCACTATTAAGGAGTGACTAGTCACAAAAAAAAACATGTTCTCTAAGAAGTCTTCAAATCGGGATGCCTTCTTGAATTACACTTAATACCTTTAATTTTGAATGAAAACTAAAATGACACATATTCAAAGTAAAACAAGCTTCCAATTTCCAATTCCTTTTTTTTTTGAAGGAATAGTTGCAAGTTGTAACTATTCAAAGTTTATATTGCAATAAAGATCTAGTTACAAATATATTATTACAAGTAAGTCATACACGCGCCCACAAGCGCGGACTGAATAAATAACTAAATTCAAAACACTTCTAAAAGCCTGAACCCTAAAACCTAAATTACGGACCATTACCGCCACCGAACCTTTTTAATGAATTGCGGAGCATTTTCACCATAACTAGAATTTAGTGGATCACTACCGCCAAAGAATTAGGGTTTAACGAACTCATACCGCCGTTGAATTAGAGTTTAGCGTACCATTCCTATGGCGGACAATAGAGCCGCGCTCCTTCATTGTCCTTAATCAATGCATTATGATTTCTCTTCTAGGGTTTCCATGCTTTCGTGCACGTCAAGGAAGATTGGTGTCTTTAGATCTTCTGCCCAATCATGCTTTTTCTTTTCCCCCAAACCCTAAAACCAGCAAATCACAACATAACAAATCAAAATCAAAACAAATAGCACATCTATCTGCAAGATCTAAGATAGAGATGGGACAAACAAATGACATCCATCTCATCCACCTCAGCGGCCGCCGCCGCTGTGGAAGTTGTTGAAAGTTGTCGATCAATTGGACATAGATCGAGAAGATGACGGCATGGCATTATCTGAGCCGTCGAAAACTAAAACAGCAAGTGAACCTTACCCTCGTAAGGTTTCTGAACGGCGGTCGTTCATTGTCGCCGTTGATCCGTTCAGCGCCGTCCTTTTCTCCTTATCTGAACTCAATCAGATCTGGTAAAGTTATGGAAAGGGAAGAGAAAAGGTGGGAAGCTGCGTCGTCCTTTCCACCTCTGATCTGAACACAATCAGATCTACGGCGTCCTCTCTACTGCCGAGCTGCAGAGTAACTCGAGCGGAGCCGATCTAATATCGATCAGTTCTGAATTCCATCAAAACTGCAGAGCAACCCTAGTGCCATCCTTTTCAATCTTCTTAAATAGTCAAATTGTGAAATATCCCCACTTGTATTGAAAAAAACTCAAGAAAACAATCAAAGAAAAAGAAACATTTAAAAAACCAAACCACACACAACTACACTAAAATATACTCTTATTATTTATTTAAACAGCTAAACCAACAACCACATTAGTCACTACCAAGTCTAAACCAGTCCCACCAAATTTAACACGCAGTTCCCTGAATCATATTCCTTCAATTCAATCAGTAAAAAAAAAAAAAAAAATTATGTTTAGCCCCTAGGATGCCACAAAGTTGTGTCTGTGGCGTCATGCTTACATCACTTTCCATTAGTTGTCCGATTTTCCCATTGATACCAACTGATAAACAGTTTATAGTGGTTTACAATTTTTAAGATGGGTTTATACTTTACATCAAATAACATTTTTGCAAATATTTTAAGTTCTTACAAATATTTTCTGTCATAAAACTAATTAAGCTTATATCATGCTGGGTCCTACTAAGTGTCTAGCTACTTCAATGAAATTAACCATGCTCATTAATGTTTTATGATTATTACAAATGATATTTTTACAAATATTTTAAGTTTTTGCAAAGATTTAGATCTTACTCATTCCGCTTGCTTACCATCAGTAACTACTCTATAGAGTACACCAACTTCCACATAAATGATAATGTTCAATCTTTTTTTCAGCAGGAAGGGTATGGAGTTCTCAACATCTCACTACATGTATAACACAAGTCATGTAACATAAATTATGTTGCAACAAAAATAATCAACATTATTTCACAATCATTTATAGTACTCCCTAATGTAAGTATCAAACAAAGTGAGATGAAGACCAAGATAATTCAGAAAATAAGAGAACTCAATTTTCAAAATTAAAATTCCATAATTCTTACTGCTTAAAACATTCCATATACAAGTAATTACCACCTTAACATTCCAAATCTTTCAATACCCTCGACCCCTACCCAGTAAACTACAAAACCCAACACCATATACAAAGTTCACCACCAGATACAACAAAATACAACACCAGATCATACAATCCATCCTAAAACATCACATAACAAAAGATGGACACAAAATTACATACTAAATAATTTTTTTAGAGAAACGGCCAAATCATTCAATGCCACGTGGAACCAGCATGTTGAGCAACCCAAACAGGTGTAGTGATGACGTTGCGGAACCCAGGCAGGTGTAGTGATGTTCAGGCAACCCAAAAATCTTGATCCATATCTGCTAACACAATTTATCATCATATTATTTACCCTATTAACGCTTGATGTTAATCATAATCTATGAGAAAATGTCATAGTGTTACAATTGATGTTTTCAGCAATTTCTATTTTTGAACTCCACATATTTAACAACTTATTCTCAAATGCAAAGTTAAAAGGGTTTATTTGAAGAAATTAAAAACATAACTAATTACCACTATTGACAAATATTCATTACAGGTAAGTATCCTTGAACCATATTAAAGATTACAAATTTTAAAAACTCCATGCCTTTACTGACCGGTGGAAAATGCACGTTCCAAATGCTATATTACGCATAAACTAACCTAATAATCACCTAGTTCTCTCTATCATAATAAATATTTTCTTACAATTTATTATAAAAGTACTAATTACTACTTGCCTACTTGGTAACTAAAATAACAAGAAATTAATGTAAACCGAATTTTAGAATAAAAACCTTGTTCTTCAGCAGGAACAGCAAGGATTTAAGCGAAACTTTCCTAGGCTTGAAGTTAACCCACATCATATCGATCTTTGCCTTGCTGAACCTGGAGATCTTCCTGAAAAAGAACACAATTAGACATCAATCAACTAATTCTCAAATATTAACAAAAATATACATAAGATACTGGAATATTACTATTAACATGAAGTAAATACCTCCTAGAAACCTGACTGGTCCGCATATCCAACAGATTCTTGGAGGCTATAATTGTGTTTGCCTGATGGTAAGTGGGATTATAAGTGGTAATCAGAGAACTGAGAAAAGCTATGAAAATAGCAAATGAAGTTCTAGGAGTGTCCTCTATTTATAGAGGAAATTACTGTTCATGATTTCCCCCCCAAAAATTGACTGTTTAAAAAAAATTAATTTCAAATTCAAACAGTTCGAATTTTTCTCCTCTAAAGACAGGATTTAGTGGTGATTAGAAATTTTTCAGTTGTGATTTGACATGTAATTGCTGGCAGAAAATAAGTAATAATTATCTGACATTTGTCAAATATGACAGTCCGCTTTCCATCATAATTTCAGAATCCAATACATACATATTATCTCCCATAAAAATAAAAAAATAAAAGCAAAATCATTATCCAGTTTTGGCCTGATTACCACTTGCTTGGATTATGTAAAATGATGTCACGGACACAAAAATATGATATACATGAGGCTAAATAGATAGACTCTAAAAAAATAATAAAAATACCCATATTTACTCTCACTTCCATACAACTAGCTACAAACAAACAAACTCACACTATCAACACGCATCCAGATACCGATCCATAACCTCAGAAACGGTCTCTAAAAAAATGCTTTCCCAACAAAGCAGAATCCTCTGCTTCCGGCAAGATCAGTTCAATCCCGGAATCCTTCTTCAGGTTTTCCCTACACATGATCCTACCTGTTTCGAATGGAGTTAAATTCCTCTTTGCTCCTTTTGTCAAGAGCATGGTGGTGATGCGGAGCACTCCCTGGCAGGTGTTTCAGGAGTGAGATGTCCCTTTCGGCGTCTAGAGTTTTTATGTAGATGGTTTCTTGGTTGAATGACTCTTTGGCTTGCGGCCAGTACAATCATTCAAACCTACAATCCTCAGACTGAATTGAAATGAAAAAAAATATAATGAGAATGAGAATCATGTTAAAAAAAAGAGAAAACATAAAAAGGTAAGATTTCTCAAATTAATCCAAAAAACTTTTAAATTCCCAAACTATAACATATTCTTCAAGAAATGAATAAAATCAAGATAATTTAAGGTTATTTTTTCTAAAACATAATGATGTAGTTATGCGACATGAGATGTTGATTCTTTACGTGAAACTATGATCAATAACAAAACAATTGATATCATTTTATTGCGATTGAAAGAAGAAAGTATCCTTGATAGAAGTGCTCAAAGAAACTTGAACGAAACCAGGGTTAGAGAAATTTCCAATGCTTCATTTTGATCTTGATGCTTATTAACTTGGCCTTGAGATTTCAAGAAACCTTTAGCACTGATATTTGTTACATATCATCTATTGTTGTTATATGCGTAATAATACAATCTGACTTTTAGGAGAAAAGAAAAACAGCTTTCATATTTGAAGTTATCCAACAGAGTTTTAACAAAACAAATAGGCAATAAGCAATCAAAGTCCCATATCAATAAGAATCCATTTGAGAATGAAAAGAAAACTAAAAACTAAAAAAAAAATAAAGTAAGATCATACGACGACATTATATTTCTTCAGAAAAAAAAATATAAATGAAAAAATATCACAATACAATTCTCAAATATCTAAATTTACAAAAAGCAACAATCAGTAAACAAAAATCAAGCCGTCAATTTATGAATGAAAACAAGAACTAACGCCATGAAAAACAAAAATTACAATAGAGACACCTTAGTCACATCTCAAGATACTAATTTGACTCCTATTATCATATATGTGATTGAAACTTTATAAAATTTATGACAACACATTTGATTAAATTAAAATATAAATTTTACTTCATTGTTTTATATTCACCTAATGTAAGAATACTAATTTCCCTAATGCATCATTGAATGACATCATATCAAGTATCAATCATCATGTTGTATATTCACGATTCGACTGTTTGGATTTATGCACAAATGTGTAGTTCAGAATTTTTTATTATTTGGCCCACAATAATAGTTTCCGAATCTTGTTACCTATTGTTTAGTCAAAAAATACGCATGAAATTTAATAATTTGTCAGCATGAAAGGCACAAAAAATTCATAAATGGTTTCCTCCAACATATTATAATGACTATTTTCTACAAATAAAAACAACTCCATTCACAATAATTTGTTTCGAAGTTGAAGGTTTGATCAAGGCAGCTAAATTTAAAGAACCAAATGGCCTCATATTTGTGTGATCTTTCATCTTTATGGCGTGCCTCGTCACAAAAAAACCTTGCTACGTTTCCAAGTCTACAAATTAGGATGCCTTCCACTTTCCATTCTCTTCTGATCTCTTGAATCACACCAATACATTTAATTTTGTACAAGAACTAAAATGACCGGTTCAAAGTCAAACGTTCGAATTTCCAAACTTCTCAAAATACTCAGATGGTCAAAATTACCTACCACTTGAATTTCATAAAACGCAAAAGAAAACAAGCAGTGAAAAGACAAAAACATGTAGCAAACCAAACCACACGCACAAGCTACACTAACTATACTTATTATTATTATTTAAACAGAGTCTAAACCAACAGCCACACTACCAAGTCTAAACCAGTCCGATCAAACTTAACACAGTCCCAAATCAAGTTCTTTCCAATCAGTAAAAAAAAGAATAAAATCACCCAACAAATAGAAAAGATATTTACTTTCACTTCCATACAACTAGTTACAAACAAACTCACACTATCAACATGCATCCAGATACCGATCCATAACCTCAGAAACAGTTTCCAGGAAAACACTCTCCCGGCTTCCCGGCAAAGCGGAATCCTCTGCTTCCCGCAGGATCGATTCAATCCCGGATTCCTTCTTCAGGTTTTCCCTACACAGGATCCTACCTATTTCGAACGGAGTTAAATTCCTCTCTGCTCCTTTTTTCAGAAGCATGGTGGTGATGCGGAGCACTCGCTGGCATTTGAAGGGGAGTTCCCATCCGTGGTGTTTTAGGAGGGAAATGTCCTTTTCGGCGTCTAGGGTTTTTATGTAGTCGATTGTTTGTTCGTTGAATGGCTCTTTGGCTTGTGGCCAGTACAACCATTCAAACGTACAATCCTCAAACTGAATTAACATAAAAATAAAAGAATGATGAGAATTAAGAATTGTGTTGAAAAATAAAAGATATGCTGTAAAGAGCAAATTGTATGGAAGATTCTTTAAATTTATTCTCAAACTAGCCCTAAACAGACTTCCTAAGTTCGTTACTTTCCTTTTCAAAACACTGGACTTCGAAAATCATAACAACAAAAAAGTACTGAATTTTCAAAGTCCGGTTAAAAAAATAACTAGCGGACCTCGAAAGTCAAATAATCTTTTGCTATCGAACTTTTAAAAGCACTTTTTTCCTACCAAACATTCAAAGTCCATTGATAGAATTCCATATTTTCAATACATTTCTCGATTCACCCGACAATCTCACCAAAAAGAACAAAAAAACCACTTACATTTTCAGGCAAGCAGTATCCATGATCAATCGGCACGAGCCCAATCCTCTCCCCATCCTTCCTCACCAACACATTTCCCGCGTGTCTATCCGCGTTCGCCAGTCTCACATCCAACACAGAGATCTTGTGCACCTCCTCCGTCGGAAACACCCTCGGCCCCATCTCCTCGCTGCTCCCGTTATTCTTCACAAACTTCTGCAACGACCCCACTTTCCACTCGTTCCTGTGCCAGCACCTCACCAATACCGTCGCTGGCACCCCCCCAAACCCTAGTTTTTCATCTCCATTCTCCATCCCAAGCCCTAATTTCTTCATCCCAAGCCCTAATTTCTCCGTCCCAAGCCCTAATTTCTCCGTCCCAAGCCCCACTTTCTCCGTCCCAAGCCCTAATTTCTCCGTCTGAAACCCTAATTCGTCAATTGGATGGTCGAGTAAAAAGGCGGCAACTTCACAAAAAGCCCCTTGGCCGACACGAGTTCCCCTTTTCAATCCCTCACCGTCGGTGGATAAAGGCAAGCCTCTCGGATTATTTTCGGCCATCGGTTCCTCATCCAACGGCTTGAAAACCGCCGCATAATTCCGGCCCGATTCATCGTGCATGAAGTAAGCCCCGCCGGATCCTTCGCTCGTCATAACGGGTCCGAACCCATTTTTGAGACCCGCGTCCACGGATCTTATCATGTCGAGGACCGAATCCGGGAATTCAACTTCCGGATTTATAACTACCGGCTCGACGAGAGTTTCTTGCTCGGCAAGTTTCTCGCTCGGGATTTCATTTCCCGGTTTGAAGGCCGACAGTTCGAAGTCTCTTGCGGAGCGGCGAGTTGTCACCTTAGCGGGTTTACGGATGAATAGATGGATGATCGAGTCATTTTTGCAAATTTGGGAAATAGCGAGATTATCCTCTAATTTCTCGCCTTCAAAGAGGAGTTCTTGCTCGGCCGGGTCGAAACCTAGACCCGTTTCGGGCTCCGCAATACGTTTTTTCACGTATCCCACTCTCTTGTCCTTCTCCACTTTGAAGTCAAACCGCTTGCCGCAGTTCGTTTCGACGTTAATTTGAAGCAGATCTGAAACCCTAATTGGCAAATGAAGCACATTGCCGTTCATCAAACCGTAATCCCTAATCGAGCTGTAGGATCGAGCGAGCTCACGGCCGTCACAAACCAGCTTCTGATTCTTGACCATGAAACCTTTGGAGGTTTGGATCCGCAGCTTGACGGAGGCAATCGAGTCCGATTCGAGCACCCGCATTGGGAACAAATTGGAGCCCGGCATAGCCAGAAAAATCAGAATCGATTCGGTTTGGAGGTAATGGAGTGAGCGAGCACCTCCAAATTGGATCGGGCACAGAGACGGTTCTTCTCTCATTGGAGCTATAATAAGACTTGTTGAAGACATTTTGACTTGATTTGGAGATTAGAGTGAAGAAAGAAAGGGGAAAAGAAGAAAAGAGGGCTTGATTCTGAGTGGAATCAATTAGATACTCGCAAAGCGAGATCTATCTACCATTTGTTCAAAGCCATTTTGAATTGAGGGAATTTGATTTCTTCCTTTCTTAAAGAAAAAAAGAAGCTAAGAAATTGCCCTAATTAAAACCCAACTTCACCAATGTTACAATCTCATCGAGAATTATTAATGAGGTCTTTCCAGTCCAAATTGGATTAAACCTGCAAAACCAAATGAAACCACAAATTACAATTCAAATTCAAAAAACCCAAAAAACAAAAACAACGAAAATAATCAAGAAAATAATAAAAAAAAACGCCGAAAAAAAAATCTTACCAGAAAGGACGAATCAACACGAATTTCGAACTCAATTACACTATATTATATGATTCTTCTTCTGTTTTCTTGTATGAACAGTAATAATTAGAGAAATTATAGGAGAAAGCAGAGAAAATAGGTTTGAATTCGAAGGAAAAGGAGGAAAAGATTTCTTCTTCTTTTAAGCGTGTAGACTGGGACAATACTCGACATAGGGCAGCTTCGTAGAAGGAGACGGCTGAATTGACGGAATTGCCCCTGGGTTAAGAAATCTTGCTGGCAATTATATATGATAATTTATAACACATTCCTCATATATTTTCAAAAAAAAATATATGATAATTTGTTATGAGGTTTAATAATTAATTAGGGGTTTTGCTTTTATACCCCTTGAAAAAATGAATATGTGTTGTATGTATAATATATATGTCTTATACAATGTTGAACAAAATTGCAAAAGGTTTGAAACCTATGTATTGCAAAATGTCTTAAAGGTATATATTGTGTATATTATGTCTTATATGTTATAAACAATGTTGGACAAAATCTCAAAAATTTCTTAAACGTGTGATCTTATATGTTACATAATTGTTAAATTTGTAGGAATATTAATATCACATTTTGTATGATATTATATATCACATTAAAGTGTTATATGTCTATTATATATAATATTTTATAATTTTATTAATAATAATTTATATTTGTTGTTTCTTAAATATTTATTATATATTCAATATTTGATATGCAGGAAATTTAATATAAAGTATCATTTTATTTTTGAAATATAATATTTTGTGTCTGTTATATATCATAAATATTAAAAAGTACATAGAAAGTATTCATTATTATCTTAAATAAAATATATAATCAGTATGTTTTTCGAAATATTCACATAACATAGATAGTACCTACACATAATATGTTTAATTTATGGAGCTATAAATAATATGTAATATTTTTGTAGGGCTCACATGAAATAATGCACATTAATTTCTTTTGATAGTAAATTATTTTTCTTTTTCTAATACATTTCGCCGTTTTATTATGTAATTTGTCGGTCCACGTCGGTGCCTACGCAATCCAGCCTATCAACTTATCCCAGATAATTATTCTTGGCCCACAAGATTAAGATTAATTAGCAATATATTTTTTAATTAGAAAGTTGATTTGCACTTCCCACAGAACCTGTTCAGAGTATTATTATGGAGTCTGACTTTGTGGACTTTTGTGTGGATACATGAAAATTGAAATTATGGCATCTTGATTTTTGATGAGTTGTTTTCTGAAATAAGCTTATAGTGCAAAAGAATTATTTTAAGAATAAAGTTTTTATCCCGGACTTGTAGCATTTTCAAAGTTTAGGAGTTCAACAACATCATTTTTGCTTTTTATTTAACTTTTAAGAGTTCATAACTAATTGTTCACTTAAAAGTAGTTTCGAAGATATCATCATTTTATCTCAATAAAAGTTCCGTGGCCAGTCCTATGACAACAATAATTTCAAGAAAAAGTCAAAAATGTGATTTAGAATCAAAATATTTTCCTAATTCGAAATTGTTCGTTATATTTGTAGCATTTTATTTTTAACCTTTGGATGGTGAATGAAATAAAATGATAAATTTGTATTCCTACAATGCATAGCCACATTAGATCCTTTTGTTATCATAAATCCAGGTGGCAAGCTCCTATTGGAGCTCACACGTGCATAGCAGTGAACGGCTCTGCCCAATTAAAAATTTGGAGCTTTTAATAAAGTCAGAAGATTGTATTTTGACTTTTCAACTAAACTAAACTATTTTAGAGCCGGCCCTTCACCTAGTTTATCATTTTTTTATGGAAAAGTGGGAAAAGGCTCCTCAAAATTTTGGATATAAAATGAAAAAAGTATATAAACCACCGACTTTTTTTTATAATATCAGCGGCATCAAGTTAATAAATATAAAGTTTTATAATGTAAAATCCACACACAAACAATGATTTATATACTTTATCTTTTTTCTTTTTGGCCAGAATTCTCCTCAAACTCAGGTTGCTGGTAGGGTCCGTTTGATTTGAGAGAAAATAGGAGAGAAAAATGGTTCTGAAAAATAAATATCATAACAAACTATCCGAGAGAATTATGTTTTCATGTGGCGTTTGATGAATGGAACTGATTTTCTTAGAAACAGATATGATCATTTGATTTGCGAGAAAATGATACAGAGCGAAATCTCAAAATTATAAATTCATATTTAAGCCATGTTTGATTGCTTCTTATATATTGCAATCAAACATAGATTCCTCTATACATAAATTTCAAACCTTCTTTTATCTCTACATTTCTACTGCATCAAACACGCCCCAACTCAAAATGAGCACCAAATTAGTTCACCAAAGCAAACCTCCCATAGAAAGAACCTCACACTCAAATTATAGAAAAAATAATAGTTAATACCAATTACAACACAATCCAATTACACATCCATCCATCCCATCCATTTATACCGTACCGAGTGAAATGGGAGCAGCCTAAACCGTGAAAATGGGGCATACAAAATGGACTCTGACTCTTCTTTCCCGGCCACCGATCCATTACTCGAAGCGAGCTGTAAGCACCCCTGTTTGCCAGTGAAGCCATCAATCCAAACAGTTGTCCATGTACCAGTAGAAGATTCGGTAGCTACCGCTACAACCAAAACAAAGAAAAAGAGAAACAAGAAAGGATCCAACTTCTCTCTTTACAAATTCCGCTGGACAAACTCCCAAATCCGCTCCTCCATATACACCCTATCCCTCATCTGTCTCAGCATGCGTCATTCATCCGGGAACACAACCAACTCATAACTCTTCCCCGCCGCGATTAAAGCGTTGATGAGCTTGGCTGTGCGGCAGAAGTGTACTTCTCATCAATCATGCCGTGGACGAGTAGCAGCTTGCCCTTTAAAACTTGATTGATGCATTTGAGAAATTTATCAATTTTAAAAACAAAACATTTATTTCGAAAACAAAAAAAATAGAAATAATACCAAATGAGACGTAAGAATCAACCAAAACCCCTATACAAAGAATCTCACACTCAAATTATACGAAAAAATTAGCAACAATTACATCACGATCCAACTCAAACTCGAGAATAAAGAATACACCAAAAACCAAAAAAACTCCCAAACAATTACAACTCTCTCTCTCTCTCTCTCTCTCTCTCTCTCTCTCTCTCTCTCTCTCTCTTTACAAGCTCCTCTCAACAAACTCCCAAATCCGCTCCTCCATGTACACTCTATCCTCCATCCGTCTCGGCATGTGTCGTTCATCCGGGAACACAATCAGCTCATAACTCTTCCTCGCGGCTATCAACGCATTTATGAGTCTCGCGGTGTGGCGAAAATGCACGTTTTCGTCGATCATGCCGTGGACGAGGAGGAGTTTGCCTTTGAGTTTGTGGACGTGGTGCATGACCGAACCGTATTGGTAGGCGTCGGGGTTTGTAGAAGGAAGGCCCATGTACTTTTCCGTGTAGAACGTATCGTACCTGGTTAAATTGTAAAGAAGTTTTCAAGAACCCCTTGTTTTTGTGAATATTGTGAAAAAGTCCTTGCACTTTTAGAAACTATTTAGTGCCTATGATATTGGTCGACTTTTTTCAAAATCAGCTCAGTTATTTTGCGTATGTATACACAAAAGAAGAGATGAGACAAAAAAAATAGTAAACGCGAGGTATTTTTATACTTAAAAAGCACAATGAAAAAGGGATAAATGCATCGTTAGTCCTATACTTTAAATGGATCTCGATTTAACCCCCGTACTATTGATTTAAACTTTTTGGTTTCTGCATTTTACGAAAATTTGCATGATTAGTCTTTGAACGAGCGGCTAAATAAGAAATTCCGCCTTCAATAGAAACTCAACAAAATTATTTACTATTAGTTTATTGGGTTCAGATATGAAGTGCCAACATCTTCGAGTGCCCAGCATCGCCCGATTACAAAAGGTATGATGAAATTACAAAAAACTATTTTTGTAAACACAAAAGGTACAGTGAAATTACAGAAAGGTATATTTTCAAAAATATATATTTGTAAACACAAAAGGTATATCCAAGTGCATATATATATGTGTACAGTTAAATCTGTATGGTGGACGCTTCTGGGCACTCCAAAAGCTGGACGCTCCGAATAATTTCACTATTTTATTTCCTTACCCGTCCCAAGATGTAACAGGCGCGCCGGAAACCGCGCATCTAAACACATCAGGAAACCTCACTAAACACATGGCTGATAAGTAGCCCCCGTAACTCCACCCATAAATGCCTACATGATCAGCTTTCGCAAGGCCTTGTTTGACCAGCCAATCCACGCCCGCCACCTGGTCCTCGCAGTCCGTGCGCCCGAATTTGTGTTTTATTTGGGACTCAAAGTCCAGGCCGCGTCTCGTCGTCCCCCTGTTGTCCAACTGGACAAATAATAGTAAGGCAAAAATTATAAATTTTGTAGAATTTACCAAATGGTCAATGTATTGTTGGAAATTTACATTAAAAAAGGCCCTGCATTGTGCTCAATTTGCAAAAAAGCCCCTGCATTATTATTGAATTTCAAAAAAGTCCCTACCGTTAGTTAGGAGCTAACGCCGTTAGATTAAAGAAATTCGAGTAAAAATTTTAAGAAATTCAAGCTAAACTAACGGAGTTAGCTAATAACTAACGGTACAGCACATTTTTGGCAATTCCGGCAATAATGCAGGGGCTTTCTTGCAATTTTCTTTAAGTCAGGGGAGTTTTTGCAATTTTGGCAATAACACAGGGACTGTTTTACAATTTTCTACAACACAAGGGCTTTTCCACAAATCCCCCCATCAAAAATACCTACCTTCCAGACTAAAATCCCTTTACTCCTCAAAAACTGCGCCCTCATATCGACCGTATTAACCCACGTATCCGCAACCAGCTGTACACCCGGTCCACCATAGACACTGACCATCGTCTTATACGGCGGCGGTCCGTACTTCCTCTCATCAGGCAAGTACAACGCCCCGTACAAAACCGTACCGTCTTTCGTCTCTATCTGCACAAGCTCCGGCCTCAAATCCCTCATCTCTTTTATTCTTGGTAAGTCAATGTTTGGTTCGAATATCGGCATGATTAAACTGCCGTCATTTAATGTGCAGAGAGAGATCGTAGGAGGCGAGGTTAAACAGTCGTGAATGTCGATGAATTTCTGAAACTGGTGGTCTAGAGTGACGATGTGGCGGCCCTCGCCATGTGTCAGTCTCTGAGGGGCCGGTACCGGTTTGTCCCAATTGGGGAATAGACTGGTACGGTAGAGATTCGTGTGGAGCGGGCCGTCTGTCGTACCGGTAAAGTAAACCAAACCTGCCGTTTCGTTTATTCCAACTATTTGTTCCACTGTCCAGTTTCCTTCAGTAATCGGGCCTAAACAGGCTCCGTTTTGGTCGTGTAAGTATAAATGTTTGTACCCCGTTTTTTCGCTTGCCCAGATGAAGCTCGCTGAAAAACCGGAATTTGAATTCCCGGGATTTAAATTCCCGGTTTTGTCCAACGGCACAAAACAGTCATGTAAACCAACCCATACATCATTCTGTTCTTCCAATAAAACTTCCTTTTGCCCCGTTTCTATGTTGAATTTTAAAAGTTTAAGTTTGGTGTGGGAACGGTTGAGCACTTGGGCAGTTAACGTATTATCATGAACCCAATTCACTCTCGCCAGATACTCATCCTCATTTTCTTCCTGGACCTGGTCTTGTGGACCACATAACAGGTCCATCCAGACGATCGGTCCGCCGCGGACCGGGACCACAGCGAGCCGGACTTTCGCATTGGATTCGCCAGCGAATGGATAAGGATGGCCTTCCTGAGCCTCTGGACCGAGAGTGGATTTGCCTTGGTGCATGATTCTGAAAAGCGGGATTTCTGACGAGTCGGCTTCTGTGAAGGCTATGTATTGGCTGTCTGGGGCCCACCAGAAGCCCATTTTTCGCTCCATCTCTTCCTAGAGAGAGAAAGTTAGCGAGAGGTAAGAGAGAAAGAGAGAGATGGGTTTTAGAGAGAGAGAGAGAGAGAGAGATGAGCACCTGAGCGATGTATTCAGCGAGGCCGTGAGTCTGAAAAGAGAAAACAGAATCAGAACCTGTCAGATGATTGAACAAAAAGGAAGATTGGTCATTACAATATTGACTTATGATTTAATTACCCGTGTTGATCCTTATTTAGGGAAATTTGCCAAAAAAAGCCTACATTATGCGGAAATTGAAAAAAGCCCCCGCATTGGGCTGTTTTGCAATTTCGGCATAATGCAGGGACCTTTCTTGCAAATTTCCCTTCTTTATGAATAAAAGGAGAAATATTAATATTAATATTTAATAGACCTTTCCGTTTCCGGCGCCGAAGGTTAATTGTCTCGTCTCACCGTCACATAAATAATGCACATGCAATTCGTCCTTTTGCACAAACGCTATCATATTTCCGTCAGGAGAGAGATGAGGGTCTATAATTGGTGAATCTCCAGTACTTGGTAGTTTTAATTCGGGCTCTGAACCGCACAAATCTTGAAAATAAACCTGTTTTTCGTAATTTAGAATGAGATTGATTTAAGTGATTGTAAGTAAGTGGGTGTCGATTTGCTGAAAAGTCATAATTGATTGGCTAAATGGTTGGTTTGGATTATTTTTTTTTCAAAGTTAATTTCTGTAAAGTAAGGCACAATGTTGACTAAAAAGGGAAATTATTGAATTGAAGTGGAGTGGAGTGGTAAGTGACAGCGCATTATTCGCAAAAATTCAGAAAGAAATGCATCAATTGGACAGAGATGATTCATCCTGATTCATAATTAAGCATCAAAATCACTCCATCAAACAAAAGCCAAAACCTATCCAGCAAAAAACACCTCAACAAACTACCAAACCAACAAAAAAAAACCCCAGAAAGTAAGAAAAGGGGAGGGGATGGGATTTGTTTAGTTTAGTTTGAGGAAGGAGTAAGAGAAGGAAGGGGAAAAAAATACAAAAGGACATTCTTGAATTGAAGTGGAGTGATAAGTGACAGTGCACTATTGGAGAAAAATTCAGAAAGAAATGCATAATTAAATCTCAAAATCACTCCATTAACCAAAAGCCAAGAACTTTCCAGCAAAAAAGACCTCAACAAAAAAACCAACAAAAAAAACAAACAAACCCCGGACGGCAAAGGCACCATAATCCCGCCTCTAGGCGCCAGAGCCCCTCGCCTCGGCCGCCACTCATACCTCGTCACCCCCAGCCCTCTCTCCCTCGCCCGTTCCCGCCTCAGCCGCTCCTCCACGGACAAACTCCCCTCGTCGAGCCCGCCTCCCTGCGGCGGACCGAACACCAGTTCCTGCCGCCTGCTCGCCGGATCGAAGGTAAACACGCTCCGGTTCAGCGACTCGTCCGGGCTGAGGAGGAACCCGATCCGGCGATCGTCGGGGCTGAAGGTGAGGGAGGAGGGAACGGAGCCGTAGCCGGGGAGAGGCAGCCGCGCCGTTTCCTCCGGGCCGAGCCGCGCCGTGTCTTCCGAGCCGAGCCGAGCCGTCTCTTCGGAGCCGAGGAGGAATGACATTGGAGAGGGAGAGGGAGAGGGAGAGAGGTCGTGGCGAGGTTTCTTGTTGGACAGAGGAGATTGCATCTAGAGAAGGAGAGTTCGTATTTGTTATTTTGTTTAGTTCTGAGTTTTGAGGAAGGGAGAAAGAGTCAGAGGAGTGTTTTAGTTTTAAGTTTTAACAGTGTTTTGTTTGTTTGGGGGTAAAGTAAGGAATTTATTTAGTATGGATTTGATGTGGGTTAAGGATATGTAAAAGTCTAGAAAAGATGAATCTGACGTGTGGGTTCTAGAAGGGAAATAATGTGTTTTAGTTTTAACAGTGTTTTAGTTTGTTTGAGGGTAAAGTAAGGGATTTATTTAGTATGGATTTGATGTGGGTTAAGGATATGTAAAAGTATGGAAAAGATGAACCTGATGTGTGGGTTCGAGAAGGGAAATATAATATGATAATTTGTGGGACCTGCTTGTCAGGGATGTTTTTGTTTTAGAGAATGACACGTGGCAGAGAATCAAGAGGAGATAGGACGGTGGAGTTTTTTTTTTTTTTTTTTTTTTTTTGGTCTTTTTACTTTTTTGATATGATTCTCTCTGGCTGGAATAAGAATGGATTTATCCAGTTCGCAGTACATATTTCAGTCAGTGCCCTACCGGGTCATCCGCCTTTGTTAGAGATAGTGTGTCAGTTGAACTGGCTCAGCAACCATACAGTGACGCCGTTGGCTTACTCGCTTTCTTATCAATTGTATGCAGATTTTTCAAAGAAAAATGTACTTTGGTTTGGGAACTTGATAGAAATCCGGCCAATATGTGGAATGGATTCAATCAAAGAAAAAGAGAATTGGATTGAGGGCGAATTGATGCTTTTTTCTTTATTTTGGCTATTACTTCTAAGTATAATTTGTTGGAGATTTTCTAAGATCTCAAACAAGCATTCCTCAATTCCAAATATTGGACTATATTTATGCGGCACGTCAATGTTATGAAATATTACTTTTGTAAAACACACTCCCTTTAGGTCCCCGAGTCAAACTCTTCGTAATGCAGTAGCCATCATTTTTGAGTCTCGGTAGGCGATTGCCTACTGAGTATTATAATTTAATAAACAAAAAAGGTTTTGAGGATACATAGAGAGTTCATCCGGAATCCTATCTTTTAGCACTTCCCCCCCTTATTACAAATATTACATGCTACAACAGCAAGAAGCAAAGACGAAAGACGAAAGACGAAAGAAAAAGATGAAAAAAGAGAGGAGAAAGGAAGGAAAATCATGAAACCATTTCTTCAAGCTAGCCTTCTCCACATGTGAGCGTCTTGAATGGCGGTGTGGTGAACTATCTCCGGCTGCGCAGATTCATTGTTGAAGATGCGTTGATTTCTTTGCTTCCATACGCTCCAGCAGGTGGATGCCCACGTAATGTCCCATTCCTTGGCCACCGCCCGTTTGACAACCGTGTCGCTCTCCGGACCCGAAGTGCATGGGAGTTGTATCAATTATATGTGTTTTTTTGTGGTTCAAGCTCCAAATATGTCCGGTGTACGGGCAGTCTACGAAGAGGTGTAGCGTGGTCTCGACTTCACCGTCGACATAGTGTACAAGAGCTTATGCTTGACCAACCTTTTCTTGTCAGATTTCGTTGAGTAGGGATTCTATCAGCTGCTAGTAGCCAGAGAAAGAAACGAACTTTAGTAGGGATTGTAAACGACCATAGTCGCTTTTGCCATCTACTATGTACTACTGTTTTGAAGAAGAATTGATAACAAGATTTTGTAGTGAATTTTGCCCCCGGAGACCACCTCCATATAAGTTCATCTTCTTCATTTGTGAGGGTTGTGGATAAGATAATATGCTGAATTTTGTTGGCTTGAGCCGACAAAGTTAGGTTGTTCGAGTTAATGAGGGGAGAGAGATCCCAATGTGATGATAGTACTTGAGCTATCGAATCTTCCTTGTTTGGTGCCTCTTCATAAACCAAGTTGACTTCACTGTTAAGAGAATTATCTCCCTGCCATTTTGACTTCCAAAAAGATGTGTTATTTCCTCCACCAACCTTAATGAAATTAGAGATAGAGAATATAGGCATAAGGTCCATTAGTTCATGGATGAAGAAAGATGTCTTATTTACATTATGAGGTGAGATAGAAAGTGGAGAGAAATTGTAAAGAGATCTCAAGAGTTGACTCCATGGACTAGTTGGATTTGCTCTTGCATGCCATAGCCATTTCATAAGCATAGCTTGATTTTGGGATTTAATGTCTAATATTCCTAGACCTCCTAGCTCTTTAGGCATACACACTTTCCTCCATGCAATGAGGCAATGACCCCCATAACATTTTTGATCACCTCTCCATAAAAAGCTCTTGCACACTCTCTCGAACTGTGTGATTAACCACATCGGCAAAGACAAGACTTGCATATGGTAATTGAGGATGGGGGCGAGAACCGCTTGAATGAGCGTCATTCTACCCCCGTACGATAAATTTTTCCCCTTCCATCCAGCCAGCCTTTTTTGGATTTTATGGAGTAGCGGAATGAGTAGATGTTTTCTAGGTTTGGAGATTGTGAGGGGCAAACCGAGATGTTTTATCGGTAGATTTTTTTTGGGGCATTCTAGAATGTGAGAGAGTGTTCCATGAAATCTAGTGGGAATTTGAAGAGGTGTGAAAGAACTTTTTTCTAGATTAATTTTCAACCCACTCATGTCTCCAAAACGTTGAATAACTCTCATGATGATCTTTAGGTTGTTTGGTGATGCTTCGGCAAAGTATGTTGTGTCATCCGCAAATTGTAGCATTTGTGGCTCGAACACGATCCCGGGTGTCAGGAGGGGGGTCACTTCAATAATCATTCTTTGTAACACATCTACAACCAAGTTAAAAATCATGAGGGATAATGGATCTCCCTGACGTACACCTCTCGCATGAAAGAATTGGCTACTTTCTAACCCATTAACTTTGAGGAAAGAAGAGGAGGAGGATAGCAAGTTTGTGATCCAATGTATCCATTTGGAGGGAAAGCCACGAGCTAGTAGCATTTGTGACAAGAAATTCCAACTTATCGTATCAAAAGCTCTTTTAAAGTCAATTTTGAATAGAACGGATGGTATGCCTTGTTTTTGAGCAAACGAAGCTAGCTCTCTTGTTACTAGAAATGATTCTGTGATTGATCGCTTTTTAATAAAAGCGGATTGATTTGGATGAATCATTTCTTCTAAGTGAGGTTGCAGTCGATTAGCGAGAAGCTTAGTGATGATTTTAATCGTTAAGCAAATAACGCTTATGGGTCTAAAGTTGTTCAGGTAGAGTGCTCCCTCCACTTTAGGAATGAGAGTTATGGCGGCTTGGTTGATACGCCATAAGTCTAGTTTGTTTGTGTAAAAATCATTGATTACCCACATAAGGTCCGGCCTAAGTAAGTCCCAAAATTCCTGTATGAATTCGGAGGGGAGTCCATCCGGTCCGGATGTTTTTCCTTTTGGGAGCTTATATACCACCCCTTTGACCTCTTCTTCCGAAAATGGAGTATCAAGAGTAGATAGTTGGGTGGGTGGAGAAGATAAGAAAGATAGATTGTAAGATTGAGAGGTCAGTGGAGAATGAGAAGTGTGTCCAAGGATGGCGCGATAATGATCATAGAATGCTTTTAGGATATCACTTGATCCTTCAATCTCATTATCATGATGTTGTGATAATTTTATTTTAGAAATATGGTTACCTTTCTTTTTTTTTGAAGCTATTGAGTGAAAATAGGAAGTATTTTTATCGCCTAGTTTGATCCATCGGCACGACGCCCTTTGTTGCCACTTCATTTCTTGAAGGTTGGCCAGCTCATATATTTTTTCTTTCATTCGCAGTAGCCATCATTTGAGCGTCACCTTTGGTAACTGACGAAAGTATAAAACGTCCATCAATTTGAGGAGGATTCTCCTCATTGCAATAAAGGAGTCTCCATATTGCTCTCACAGCCATAGGAATTATTCTTGTATAATCATTTTGAGGTTTTGTTGAGATTGATTTCTTAGAATTGCAATCGAATTGGAATACTGAAGATATTATTTGAATAGTGATGAGTACTTTTCATTTTCATTCTTTTGTTTTTTCATTGTAATTTGATCTCAGGGATTCTCCTTCGCGTTACTCACCCATCCGCCACTGAAAACACCACTTCTCGTTCGACTTGGTTTTGGTAGTTTATTTTGGTTCAGAGTTCAGACCAGACATACTGTAGAAAAATTGTTATGAAATAATGGAATACACCAAATTAACCAACTGAAAAGTGATAATATTTAACACAATAGTGTTAAAAAAAACTATCTAAACGTATTTCAAATTTCATCCTAAAAGGAAAAAAAATTCATCTTTTTTTGTCTGGCACTTCTGAAAATGTAGTCAAAATAATGGAGATTAAATGCTATAAATCAACATCTTTCACTTCTGAAGTCATGACAAAGCTTGGAAATGATGTAGTAATATCCCTGAAATGCCAATAAATAGGAATAATAATTATTATAATAATAATAATAAAACAATAATAATAATAAAATGCGAAAAAAATATTCATAAAGAAATCTTACTTCAAGTATGGCAAAGTCATATTTTTTAGCAAAGCTGGGTTCTTACTCGCAAATTCCTTCCATTCATGCGGATCTATCTTTCCGTCGCCATTCAAATCGGCTTGAAGAAATGTCTTAACACAAAAGATAATAAAATAAATAATTAATCAACTAATTAGTATTAATTATTTATGCGTAGAATCTAAAATGATTATACTATTTCTTTCATTTTACCTTTTCGATGATTATTTCCACCACATCGTCTGAGAGGAGCAAATCCGATTCGCTCAAAAGGGCCAAAACCATTTCTTTTAACTATAGAGAAGGAAAAAAATGTAAACATCAAATGAACTTAATTATAAATTTATGTATTAAGTAGATATTTGAAGAGAAAGTATATACTGAGCCACTGAAAATCCCTCCCAATCTACCGTTTATCACTTTCATGTGGATCCCGTTTATTACTTTTTTCATTAAAAATAAAAAAGATGATAAATGAGACTAACATGAAAGTGATAAATAAGGTATTGGGGGGATTTTTAAGAGAGGGCCCCGTATATGGACTCATATTTGAAGTAGTTAAATAGCTTAAAATTGTCTAATTTAAACATTGCATTATGGAAAACTCTACTTTGTGAATCATGCTGCTGGTCTTTCAATCTTCTGAACTTATATTTCTTTAAAATTCTCTTTATTTTTTGTTAAATGTGTAATATTTATTTTTTCCTTCTTGTTTGAATATTGTATAAACTATTTTTATTTGGTTAAATAAAATTTCGATTGGCACTTTGCCCATCATACTTTAAAAAGAAATATTTTGATGACACTGGACTGTAAGACCAATATAATAGAAAAAAGACAAAAGAGAAACTTATAATATACCTCATCTTTTTCAATGAAGCCGGTTTTCCGCAGATCGTACAGTTTGAATGCAACTGTAACATGATTTTTACTTGAAGTTAACTATAAATTTGCAAGCATAAATAAATAGAATAATGGAAATTTCGGATCATTTACTGAATTAATATAAAATAGCAAACAATAATTAAACAATTATTGTATTAAAAACTATTCTTACATGCAATTTTATCTGCTAAAGGAGCATCAGGATGAAAAACACTGAGGGACCGAACAAATTCTTCAAAATCAATCACTCCATTTCTTTTAATATCAAACAGATCAAATATCTGAAATAAGGACAAAAAAAATATATTAAAAGGTCATCATATTATCAAGTGTTTTTTTAAATATAATTACGACGAACACTCACTCTATCTGCAAATAAATTCTTCCTATTACTGTTTCTGAAAAGAGCAAGTTGAAATTCTTCCTGCACACAGATAATTTACATAAAATTTCTCAATTCATTAAAAAAAAATTACATAAAACTTTATTCAAATTGTCAAAATTGACTTTTATTTGTAGATTTTGAATAATACCTTGTGAATAAGTCCGTCTTTAAATATCGAATAGCTTACTTTCTTAAACAGTTCATATAGAGCCTCAACTTCATTAATGGAAACTGCACATTACAAAATAGACGTTTTGCTTCAGTACTTAATGAAAATAAAAATCAAATGAACTCAATTACAAAAATGAAGAAAAAATAAATAAATCTCACATGCTGTTTCTGAAGAGAGAATTTCTGGATCTTTATAACCAGGAGTCGATTTGAATCGCTTTGAAGATACACAACCCATATAATAATATATATGTTAGATTTTAATTTATGAGCAAATTGAGAATATATATGTTAGATTTTTGCGAAGATCTCAATGAAAAAATTATTATATAGATGGATTGTAGAGAGAGAGGAGGAGGAGGAGGAGGAGGAGAGAAATAAATAAGCAAGAGATACTCTGACATATCGTTGATTATTTTAGTAGGCAATGATTTCAGCAAGAAAGTCCAACTATAGCAAAATAATATTTAAAAAACTTAAGAAAAGGACATGAATTTTGACTAAACTATTGTGATAATATAAAAAAGTGAATTATTAGGAGAAGACCAGCTTAATAATTGCTATTTAAAGTAAAATCCTACAATTAGGAGCAGTTAATTAACTTAAGATGACAGGTTTTAGATCCGCTGACCTTTAGCTTAGATTAATATTCAATAAAATAATATAAAATTTGGATTGCAACATGATTTTCAACATGATGTTACTGTTCCTGAATATTACGTTTAGCTAAAAACAAATATAATTTGCAAAAAGGACCTTCGTAATGCTTAATATTCACAAAAAGATACTCCTCCATGATGAAGAAACTCAAAAATGTCTCTGTTCTATATTATATAATAAATTTTTTGAGGAAAACGGTAGTTTGAACCCCACAACCTAGTCACATACATAGCACTCTACCACTTGGCTATGAGCCATTAGCCATATATATATTACTCTTAATTTTATTGATTTTTATTTGTCAACTTATTTCTCTAATTATTTACTCAGTATGGAGTTTCATATCCCACCTTAGATAAAAAAAATGGAATATTTCATCTTGTCTTATTTTTTCTTTATTTCTTTACAAAATATTTCTAACTCGAAGAATTTCAAAAAGAAATATCACCTCACATTCTCACATTTAATATATTAAAAACACTAAATGGGTCATTTAGCTGATATGAGAATGAATTTGAAATACTCCTTTCATTTATGATTTGAAAGCGGAGTTTTTCTGCAATTATTGAAAATACAATAGAGAAAATAGGAGCAGTTTTTGATAATACGAGGGCTCTTATGAACATTGACATGCATTTTTTTTCTTAGAAATTTCTTGGAACAAATTTAGGAAGCGGAATCCAGTTAATTTATTCATCCACCTGTTAACCATTTCCCTTTATTTAATTCATATACAAATCAACTTGAGCTGTCTTGATTTATTGATTGATGACAGACAATTCTTAAGTACCGTTCGGACAGGGATGGAATAGAATGGTTTCTTAAAATAAGACGGAATAAAAAAATTTATTTCGCCGAACACAGTGGAATAAAGTGGATTAAAAAATAGAAAAATATTTCATGTTAAAGATAGAATAGGCGGTTCGAGTGGAATAAAGCGGTTTTTTTTCTCTCTCTTTCTTTTTTTGGCCAAATTTCATATATACTCCTGCAAAACCTCATAATTTCACATATACCCTTAAAAAAAGTGAAATATCACCAATACCCTTACAAAATTACTCATATATCATGAATATCCTTACAAAATGCATAAAATATCACTCATATCCCTTGCCGTTATTGATTCTTCATGATTAGTTAGTCAAATATATATTTAATTATAAAATGACTATTATACCCTCAATTAAATATGATAATTCAAATTGATCACATGTGTAAAATATACTTTCACATAATATCAAATCTTCTTATTAATTTATTGATTTCTTTCCAAAACTATAACTCATCTTCTCAAACCAATCTAAGTTAGTAAAAAAACGTGGTGTAACCCTCCCTCCCTCCTAGCTTTAATGAGAATAAAGACTTTTCTAATATCTGCAATTTCATTACTTCAAAATTAAGGCAAAAAATTTAGTTATTGTATCCAGATAAATCAAAGTAAACTTGACTCAAATTTGGGTGATGAGTTGTAGATCCATGAAGGTCATGAGATGTTCTTTTACTAGAACAATGTTTCCTTTGGTATTGAGAAATAAATGATAACCATTGCTTGATTCATCAAATGAAAAAAAATGACCCACGTTCATATTCTTATCATTTTGTACCAATTTCTCATGTGATTACTATTTTGAAAAAAATAATGCATAATAATTATTTATTGATCTATTATTTATTGAGATTCAAAAATAATTCTTTGTTGGGTGTGTAATGGATATGATATGATGCAGTCTGTACCGAATTTTCAAATATAACAATTTATATTAAGATAAGATGATTTATATCTTGTTTTTTAATAATAACTTTCAAATTCTTATTCAAAAAAAATAAAATAAATAAATAACTTGCAAATTCTTTATTTGTTATAAAGGAATTTTGCTCAGGATTTGGCTTCATTTAAGTATACAAATCTTCAAGCTTCCATATTACATATATAAATTAATAAATAAAAGGGAATGGTTAATAAAAAAAATTTACCTTATTTACATAGGGGTAAAATGGGGAAAATGGAAAACTTAACGGTAATATTAGAACTAATCGGATCATAGGGGTACTCATGATATATAGGTAGTTTTGTAGGGGTATTGGTGATATTTCACGTTTTGTAGGGGTATACGTGAAATTATGAACTTTTGTAGGGGTACACGTGTAATTTGGCCTTCTTTTTTCAATAAAAAATAATAATTTAATTACTATTCCTTCATTTCACAAATTTATTTTGCTGAACACGCTTGGAATAAAATGGAATAGTCGGTTGTTCTCTATTCCGTAATTCTACTGTTCCGTGCATTGCCGAACAAACCTGTGTTTAATCGGTTCAGTTTATTTATCCTTGATTATTCGGTTTATTTGTTCCCATTCGGTTTGATAATTTGTAGTATTTGGTTTGTTTTCACTTTATCAAGCTGTATAAATTGAACGGGCAAATAGACCGAGTAAGACAATATTTATTTTTTTTCTTGTTTTTTTGAAAGTACCAATAATATACTTAATTTTTCTTAATTACATCTCTACTACTTAAAACAAGTACATGCATTAAAAGGAGTAATTTTAATTTTCTGTTAATATATTCTTCTAATTTGGTTTATTTATTTATTTTTATTTTTTTGAGTTCAGGTTTGGTTTAATTGAACTTCAACTGACAGATATGAAATTTAACTTTAGTTCAAAATCTTGTGAAAGATTATGTCTGGTTTTAATTTTTTTTTTAAACAAAATGTGTGGAACTTAATCGTCCCCTCGCATATCCGGTTTAAAATTTGATTCTTAGCTTATTAAAATAACCAAAATGTTTATGAATTGTTAGTACTTATGGAAAATTTTGGGAATTTAAAATGTTAGTGTAGTCCTTGTGAAACCTACCAACCTTACATGCAAGCACTAGAATAATCAATAATTTGAATCACAATCATTTTACTGCAAGCAAATAAAAACAATATAGTACAATTGAAGCAGGCTTATCAATGGATCGGGTTCAATCCGAATCCAGTAGATATCCGACCCGAACGGATCGGGTCAAACCCGAAAAAAAAACCCACGGATCGGGTTTGGGTTCAAACCCGAAAATAAAAATGGGTTCGGATCGGGTTTTGGTTTGACACTATCCGATCCGTGGAAAACCCGAACCCGAATCCAAAACTTAAATTCTAATTAACTATCAAAATATTTGATGTTTTGTATGGACAATTTGATGTTTTATTAATTTTATGCAATTTGAACTATTTTGTATTTTAAATATGTTAATTATTATTTGTTTATGAATTATATTGTAGTTTTAATTTTGTATAAATTAGATCAAAATTTGCAAAAAATGAACTTATTCCGGTTTCGGGTTATCCACGGGTTAGGGTTTGAAATAAAACCCGTAAAGTTTTCGGGTTCAAGTTCGGGTCAAACCTGAAATTTTCAGATCGGGTTTTGGTATGGCCAAACCCGAACCCGACCCGGCCCGTTGACAAGCCTAAATTGAAGGAACATGTTTTCTAACAAGACTATAAGAAAGCCAACTTTGCATAAAAGTTACTGCATTATGTTTAAATTGCAAAAAAAAAAAACTAAATTATCCAAAACTGTATAAAAAAAAACTTTCAATTCTTCAAAATTTCAAATAATAATCTCTACCATTAAGTCTTCTTTAATTATGTCAAATTAATATATCTAATTGTATTATAAATACAAATATCCATACATTAATACATAAAACTAAATTTGTACCATAATTTTATTAAAAGTGGATAATTCTCATTACAAAGCATTAATCTCATTTATACCATAATTATATATGTATTATATAGTTAACATATCGAATAAAAATAGATTTATATTGTTAATACTTAGATTCAAATAAGTCGATCTCAAGATAATTATATCAAAAATGTAATTAAATTACTATATCCAATAACAAGATCTAAGATCTGATATAGAAGAAAAATTAATAATATAATTAATATGTACTTAATGTATCAATCTAATACCAATGTTTATGTTCCATAAGAATAATAAAAAATTTAACTATATTAATCTAACACTGTTACAGACAACTTACTGGTAGGAGCTATTATGAAATTTTTAAAAATGGACGGGTTCTTTTTTGCAATTTCCAATAATACAGTCTTTTTATGCAATTTAGGCGTAATTCAAGGCCTCAAACTTCTTTATAAGAAATTGCGCTCTATTATTTTCTTCAACTCCTCTAATCTCTTAATTATCTTAGGCTTCAACAAGTCTCGAGCTTCTCTTGCAACAATGCTTCTTTTACCAGCATTGAATGCATGCACCATTGACTCTATATAAATATGCAAATCCTTTGGTGTACTGCCAAAAATGAATAAAAACATATTATTCATTTAAGAGAAAGAAGATGATATTATAATTTATTTATTTATAAGCTTCGTTCAATGGACGACACTTTTCACAATATTTCGAAGTTTATATCTTTACCATCATATGACGTACTTTTCATAGGTTAAGTTTTTTTTATATTTTAACAACATATAATTGTGAAGATATAGGGTTCGAAGTATCATGAAATTCAATATACAATGTAATAATATGATATATTCTTCATCTAGACAGCTAAAAATTCCAACACTTCCAACAACCAATACTGTATATCTTGACATGAAAACTTGCTGGCCATTTAATTATTTATTTTATTTATTTATTGGGGGTAAGGAAATTACGTCCACACGTAGTCCATATCATCGGTTTGATACTCAACTGAAGGGGTAAAAGCGTCATTTAACGCCGCGAGTAATTCTTCACGATCCTTTATAGTCAAAACATACGAGATTATTCTCACTTCTTTCGGTATCATTTGTTGTATGCTCCCAAGTCCTTTCATATACATATCAAACATAATATCCTTCGCCTGTCAAATAATTTAAAAAAAAATCTTAACCTATTTCAAAAAATTTAAATAAGATTTTAAAATTTGGGAAATTGCAAAAAAATGACACATATTATTTGAAATTGCAACATAGCCCTTTTCTAAATCCATCGTTAGAGGTGATTTAATGAAGAATGGAGGGGCCATTTTGCAATTTTTATAATCGAAGGGCTTATTTGCGATATAAGCATAATGCAAGGACCTTTTTGTAAATTTTCCTAATTTTTGTTTAAGTTTTTTACCTCATCTTCGACTAAAGTGCTCTCTTTGGCGTCAGACCAGGCTTTGGATAAATCCAATTGTTTCGTTTCAGTAAGATCATCTATTTTTCTTGAATTAATATCTAAAATTGGCGGATTAATTAAATCATCAAACTTGAATTCGTCCCTTTTTACATTCTTCATGTTTCCTAATGATTTATCGTAAGATTCCACAGCAGCTAGACAAGCCTTCCCAATCATAATAATATCTAAAAAAAACACAACACAAAATATAAATATAAATTTTCAATAAAAATATATGAGATATTTGATTTTGAATATTTTATTTCAAGATAACTGCACATTTTCAAATACTTCGTGGATAAGAAAATTACACATTTTAATATATGAAGAAATATACTTGGTAGAAAAAATATTAGATATAGCAGATGGTTCTGTTAGCTTAAATTATAAATTATTATCACTAAAAAAATAAATATTATATATAACAGATGGTTCTGTTGGCTTAAACTATAAATTGTTATTAGTAAAATAATAAAATATTATATATAATAGACATATCGTATCTTATTTTTTTCTGTAATTCTTGTATAGTATCAAATAGGATATCTGTGGCACTGTGCAATAAAGTATGTAAATATATAATTTTTCTATTATTTTTAATACCTTCTATTTTCTCTTGATTTTGGTAATAAGACTCAGCTACATCTCTAAAGTGTATAAAAAACTCCGCTGTAAAATCTTTTCTACGTTTCGCCACAATAGAATTTATTTCATCTGGATTCTTTTTTACTTCTTCTATAAGCTCATTATGCCTTTTCACATCATCTTCTACCTAAAACAAAAAAAAAATGAATTTTTCCTTTTCTAAATGTTTAAAAAAACCCTCATTTCTAGATTCTCTCAAAAAATCACCATAAAGTGGATTGAATTCTTTTACCCGGTTATAGGGGTTAAAACTTAACTATTTCAGCCACTTTTGGACCAAAATACCCTCATTATTTTTTCATATTTTATTTTATTTTCAAAAACCCTTATCAATTCTTTATAGGGGGGTCTCTGAGAGAAGCTAAAAGGTGAGCGGATTTCTTAAAATATTCAGAAAAGTCAGGGGTTGAACAATTTCCCTACAATTACATAAAATAACCAACTAATTGAAAAAAGATACTAATCTTTTAACATATTAAAGGACCTCTTTGAGTTTGCGAATGAGTTTGAGCAGCTTGACTTTCATGGCTGGATCGGTTTCAGTGTCAGCTCTGTACTGACACCTGTAATAAAAGTGGGGCCCGGTTTCTGACCAGGTTTTACTAAAAGCTAACAGCTTTCTCCAATCGGATGGATTTGGCTTATCGACAAGAAATATCTGATTAAAAAAAGTTCGAATTTAGATTCAAAAGATTGGATTGGTAGCAGTTTTGTTGCGTTGATTTGTGTTTTATTGCCCCGATTTGTGTTTAATTGGATAATTTGGATCAGGTTGTGGTATAATTTGATAATTGAAGGTTAATTTCGACTTCATTGCGAAATTAGGGGTAAATGGTACCTCAATTAGCTTGTCATTGACTTCAATCTGATGAATCCGATCCAAATCTTCATCCTCTGATGAATTCTCCTTCGTTTCATACTTAGACGAAGTTGATTCATGCAAATACTCACTACTCACAGCTGGCGAGTAACCAATTGCAGAAAATGACGGAAGAAAAATCTTCAAAACCCGACGAGGCAAAAAACCTACAGAAATCAAACAAATTGAATAAACAAATCTCTCAAAATGGTGAAAATTCAAAGGAAACGAGGCAAAAAACCTAAAAAAATCTCTCAAAATGGATAAATAAATCCCTCAAAATGATGAAATATAAAAGGAAACGAGGCAAAAAAAACCTAAACAAATGGAACAAAATGGACAAATAAATCAGTTAATAAAAGTGAAAACTGAAAGAAAATTTCTCCCGAAGAAGAGGGGAAGTTTACCGTTGAGATGGATTGAAGGTCTCGAAGCTCGATTGGGAGGCAGGCGGCGGAGAGGAGATGGCCGGAAGGAGATGGTTTCCATGGATGATATGATAAAGAGATGTGATCCGATGGGGTTTTGGAAGAAAGAATGTATTCTGGGGTTTAATGGTGAGATAGGAAATTGGGCCGTCAAAAGAAGGATGGTTTCAACTTTCAAGTATGAATGTTTTGACAGGAATGTATTGTAAGGTCAAGCCCAATATAATCTCAGCCCAACTAATCTACCTCCTGTAAATTGATGATTATCTGATTGTCTAATCTTGCAAATCAACTATTTTTTTTTTGAGAGGATTTTAATATCCCCGTCCAAATAATTTTTTTATATGTAAAAATTATTTACAATTCTAAATTCTAGTTTCTATACAAAGGAAAAAAAACTGGGCCCGCATCCTTAACAGGCCTAAAGCCCATTTCCCTATCTAATGAAAAATCTGGAATTGAAAAACCGGTATTTGTACGCCTGAAAAGGGATTCCTGGTTGGCTGGTTAATCTACCAAAAACATGCGGACTATAAAAATTTGGTTTATTTATTGATTAACTTTTATTGTGCATCGGGTAAAATAAAACACATTATTGAACGGTCAAAAATGATTTATTTTTTTTTTTTTGTCGATTTACAGTAAATGATGCTCAAACTTTTTGAAATTTCACCTAAATATACTTGAGAATTTGATGTAGATGGTTAACAACTCCGATCTTTTAACAAATTTTGCAAATCATAATTTAGAACCATCATATAATTTCGACCATTTATTTTTACTATTTTTAGTCACCGAGAAGGACATATAAATAAATTCGGAAAATGGGAAATTTAAGTTTCAACTAGTTTTTGGTATGTTGGTCACAATGAGCGATTCCAATCGTCTCTTTGGACACTAAAACATGACTTTTTTCGGTTAGTGACACAAGGCCTTGGTGGTGATAAAGACATCATAAACTGACTCTATATATACATATTTCAACATATTATGTACATATGATCACCTATATATAATCACATGCACAAATTATCCATAGTCATTAGCTGCAATGGCCTCCCAAATTTCTCACACTATCATTATTTTCTCCTTTCTTCTCCTCCTCTCTCCCCACAAAACAAATGGTCATTACCCACCTACTCGTGGAGAGAAAATGACTCACTTGCATTTCTACTATCATGAAATCATATCCGGTCCAAATGCCACACTATTGAATGTCATCCAACCGACAAAAAATAACTCGCTCTTCAGCATGGTCGGGATTGTTGATAGCATGTTACGAGAAGGAGCCGATCCAAATTCCAATTTGATAGGTGTTGTAATTTCGATATCAGTGCAATTTTTTTTTTCCTTTGTCGTCAGTTGATTTATTTGGTTCATTTTGCTTCATTTGTATGGAAGGCAGGGCGCAGGGTTTAGCAGTCGGATCATCAATGGAACATGATAGCGGACTATTAACAACACTTAACTTTGTCTTCACGGATGGGCCGTATAAGGGGAGCACTCTTGCAATATTTGGGAGGATAGTTTTGGGAACAACGATAGAACGGACTGTAGTAGGAGGAACCGGACAGTTTAGAATGGCGAGAGGATATTCGATTGGAAATTTCATGAGCTCCGCACCCAATACTTTGACTATAGAGTTTGATACGTACATATGGCATTATTAGCAAAATGCTTTGTAATTTTCTTCATGGTTTTCTGATAAATGGTTAAATAAAAGCGATTTTCATTTATTGAAAAATTTGTTTGTAGCACTTTTTCTGCAATTATTTTGGGTGTAAAAGTTTTTAGATATGAATGTGAAATTGCAGTTGGTGAATGTTAAAGAAAAATTTCTTAGCGATTAAAGTTATGCCAGTTAGTTTTACTTCAGTAAAATGCAGTCATATACTTGGCAGTTAAAAAAATATACACTGAACAATGCAGTTCAAAAAATCATACACTAAACAAAGAAAAAAGTATATATTTAATAGGTAAAAATGTATACTTATCATGTTAAATAGTGTATTGAAATTCAGAAAAAAATATGTACCTCATGGCTGGATCGTATTCAATGTTGGCTCTGTATTGAAACCTATCGTAAAAATGGGGCCCGGTTTCTGAACATGTTTTAGTGAAAACTAACAACTTTCTCCATTTGGATGGGTTTGGCTTATCGACAAGAAAATCCTGATTAAAAAAATCAGAATTTAGATTAAATGATAGGTTTGGGCACAAGTTTATTTCATAGATTTGTGTTTATTTGAGTTATTTAGGGGTAAAAGTTGGGTTAAATTGGTGTTAAAAAGGGCAAAAAAAGGATTTAATTTTGGCTTAATTTGACAATTGGAGGGTTAATTTGGATTTAATTAAGAAACTGGGGTAAATGGTACGTCAATTAGCTTGTCACAGACTTTGATCACTTCAATCTGATTCAAATCTTCATCCTTTGATGAATTCTCCTTCTTTACAGAGCTAGATGAGGTTGATTCTTGCAAATACTCACTATCAACAGCTGGCGAGTAGGCAATAAAGCAAGGGAGGGAAGACATAAACCTAAAGAAATCGAATAAATGGTTATATCAGGCTGTTTTTCTAACAGCCTAGCACTCCTCCTCCTTTGCTGAACAATAGAGAACTCCCACTTGTTTCTTTGGAATTTCTTTCTGTTCTGGTTCACCTCCCTCTAAAACGGTGTAAATCCACAAAATCGGGAATTTAATTCCCGATTTATCAAATATGGAATTTTAATTCCTTCTCTGAAAAGAGGATTTTAAAGTTGGGAATTCAGTTCCTTACATTTTCAAATTAGGAATTCCTTTCCCGGTTCGTAGGAATTCCTTTCATATTTTTGCTAGTACTACATAGCATATATAAACGCCCAAATCCAGAAGCCATTCTTTTATTTTTCTTCTCATTTTTATCACTAATTTAAAAAACATTTTAACTTTCTTCATAAAAATGTTAATACAAAAATCCAGATGAAAGAATATTAATAAAATTCTCTCTAAAACTGAGGCCCACTAAAGCATATATATATATATATATATATATTTTTTTTTTTTTTTTTTTGGAGTATTAGTCCGTCTATAGAGACAAGAAAAGAATAAGAAAAGGAAATATTGATGGAAATGCTTACCTAGTCTGCTAGTCAGATAGTCTTGGTATCTCCTTTTTCTTTTGTTTCTTTTTTCATGTTTTCAAAAGTAACTTGTTTAGTATGTATAAATTTTCATACTTATTTTCTTTTCCGAAGGCTAATTTATTAATATATTATTTAAGTGAATCTCAGGAGACATGATCACCTAGGCTATGACCTAAGATTTGAGAAAATAAAATACATTTTTTGTTAATTATTATATTATATATTTGTTTGTGTATATAACAATAAAAAATTCAGTACATAAATACGTCCCAAGTAGATCCGCATGAATTCTCCTTCAAAAAATAAATAAAGGATCCCCATGAAATCAAAATTTGTTTGACCTTCTAGATTTCTTTTTGAAAATCTCGGTTGTTGAAAAAAACACCTCACAAAGAAAGCTTTCATCCCTTCACAATCAGTTACAGCATTTGTTTTTTATTTACTGTTATGCCACCCTAATTATCTTCTTATTTTCCCTTCTCTTAGAAAGAAAAAGAGAGGAAATGAGCAGAAGGACTCTTATGCCCCTTTAAAATTCAAGTTCTGGATAAATTGTTACACCCTTGATATACTAATTTAATATAAATATTATTCATGCTTAATTACCGGCTTAAAATGTTCAAGTTAAAATATAGTAATAATTATTAGATCGTTGTAGTAGTTAATATAGAATATATTTTTAACTTTCACAATTTCTCAAAAAAAAAAAAAAAAAAAAAATTCACTTTTCATATATATCTTACAGCCAATATGCATGGTATATAATATAGCTAATCTCTTCACTAGAAGTGTGGATTTATGGGGAGATAAAATAAATATAGAAATTAAGCTTCTAGATCTTTTCAAATCAAACTCCTTTGTCAAATGCACTTAGTCCTTACGACGCGTCACACATCAATATCTCTCTCCCCCTCTCTCTGAACTTACAAATTAAACTATAAATACAACCCAAAACACAACACAGACTAAAAACACATACAGTACATCAAACTTACATCTCGAAACCATAGTTTCATCTCATACAATAATCCAATGGCCAAATCGAAATCTCTACTCGCTCTTGCACGTAATGGTACTCGTAAATCCTCTAATAATAAAAAGGACACCCTTGCTTCGGCTCATACCGAAAGAGGGGCATCAGATGTTTGCAAGAAGCCAGCAGAGGAACTGCTCAGGCTCCTCAGCAATCTGCCTGAGGAGTCAGACTCTGAACGAGAACTCTCTTTTTCATTCCTCATCAACAATGAATCGTCTAAGATGGTAAATTGGAATCAATAACAAATCACAATACATTGTATTTATTACGAATTGTTAGTTAGTAACATGCAGTTCTGTGACATTCTTGGTTTAATTGCAAATTTTCAAATTCAAATATCAAAATATAATTATTTATTTATATCTTAAATGACTTTGGTGCAACTTTACAGCATGACGAGAATAATGACACGAATAATGAAGATAGCAGCAAGATAGAAGAATCGCAGAAAGCAACAACTCGAACAAAACAAAAGACGAGAAAGAGGAGAAACAGGAAAAGCAGCTGCGGCGGCAGCACAGACGGTGTTCTTCTGAATTTGTTCGTGCCGACTTCTGTTAAGAGAAGCCAGAGCATGAGAAGAGATAATCACAAACCAACTTGTTTCACTCTTGCAGAATTGGAAAATAGGTAATCGTCAGATCATATACCCTTATAAATGAATTTTTTTATGAAAAATAGACAAACATTACCATTGTGAAGACAAGTATTTCAAGTTCACAAAATAAAAAATATGACAATAGTTATATTGTAGTGTAGTAATCTTGTGAGTTTTTTCATATTCTTGTAGGGATACGAATCTTGCGCGAGGCTTTGGCTGCTGGTCGGCTCTGCTCGTAGGGAGGCAACATCGTGCAATCCATGCAAATGTTGTCTAGAATTAGCATACAAATTTATCCTAACATTACTAATGCATTCATACATGCATCCCTTGTGTATATCCATCACCATGGTTTGATTAATTTGTAGATTGGTTTGAATTTATTTCTTGTTTACTGGAGGGTTTGTTTGCGAGTATGTCATGCAAACTTGGCAATCTACACCTCCAAATTTTGTGTCTGTTAGGCTTGTTTTCTGATGATTTGTATTAGTGCTAATTTTTCTTTGTATATATAAACTTCTTTGCCCTTGTATAAATTCCCTTTCGCATAACACAATAAAGCTCTTGCATTACCACAACATAAACTAAAGAAGAAGAAAAAATCATAGGAAAACTTGCCGTGATTTTCTCAAATAACTGTGTTCACTCTTTTGCTCTATATGCAGATATTTATTAATTACAATACATTCAGCCATACAAAAAATTACTCAAATGAAAATCTCTAACCTATAAAAATTAGTATTAAAAAATTGACAAAATGTACACAATCTCAGAATAAGTAGGAAATTCAAGGCCTTTAAGCACAGTAATATTCTTCAGAAGAATACGAACGCAAAAACCACAACAATTTTTTCGTACCAAAAACTTGAAAATATACACAATTTTAAAAAGTATATTAATAAAATAAAATTCATCAAAATTAAAGAAGTGATATATTTGATATACACCTGTTCAAAGTTTTTCATCTTTCCCATGTCAAATTTCCAAGAAACCCCTCTCTTCTCTTAAACCTGAAATAAACTCCATTTTAAATAATAATAGCAATTATTAACTAATAATTTATTACCTCTATAGAAGTGGTGTTAATACAAGAGAAACATGCAGCAGAGAGAAACAGAGCAAACTCAGTGCAAATGCTCTACTAAGAACTACAAAAAGCAAAATATAATAAAATAAGACACAAAATTAATTTGGAAAATCCAACAAAAAAAATAATCATTATTCAAATAGTATATAAAATCACATAGTGAAAGCAACAGAAGTGAGGACAAGATTTACAGTTAATTCATTTCGCCTTTTGTTTACATAGAAAAATGAAATAAAATGGGGCAATAATGCAAATATTCAAAGACTAAAAAAATATATAATTTATTCTTCCAGAACTCAAAACTGAAAATCAATTTTAGTATCTACCTTTCACAAATGCAAACATCAAAAAAGTTTCATTATAAGACTCAAAATCTAATAAATTTGCCCTTACAAAAAACCAAATTGGTAATACTTGACTTCTAAAAGGCCAAATTCAATATTGACAGTTTTCAAAGGGTAAATTCGACATCTTCAGTTTAATAATAGAAATAATTTAACGTTGACCCTACTTACATACAGAGCAGTGATGGCATCTCGGAGGCTTCCAGTGCTGACACCTGCACGTCAGTAGATGTCCATACAGTTTCCTCTTCAACTAGAGGTCTCCAGTCATTCGGTACCGTACCGGCATCTGCGATAACCGCTTTTAGCACCATGTTAGCATCACAAGCTGCATAAGAAATATTTATTAATTAATTCTTCAATTATACATCAATTTCGCCAAATTACCTCTTAATCGATACTTTACAGCACCATCTTTTCAATTGCAGCTGAGTTTCTAACATCCTAACGAGGAGCTTTAGAGGGGCATACGTGAAAAAAGTATCTTGAATTTACCAGGAGATGGAACAAGAATGGTGATGAAGAGGGCCAGGACAATCATTGGGACGAATGGCTGCATAGTAACACGTGGCAGCGATTCCAGCGATGAGGCAGCCTAGAACTCTTAGCCTAGAACTGTTTGAGGTTATTATTACTCAAAACCAAAAATATATATTTTTTCCTATGAATTTATTTGATGCATACCTGTTCAAGGTTTTTATTATTTTCCACGTCATATTTCCAAATAACCCCTCTCTTCTTCTCAGAAACCTGAAATAAACTCCAATTTAAATAATAATAATAATAATAATAATAATAATAATAATAATAATTATTATTATTATTATTATTATTATTATTATTATTATTTTTAATTAACAGTTAATAATTTTATTACCTCTACAGAGGTGGTGTTACTCAATACAAGAGAAACATGCATGAGTGAGAAACAGAGCAAACTATGTGCAAAATCCACACTAAGAACTGCAAAAACATAAAATGAAAAATAAAATTAATTTGTAAAATTGATCAGAAAAAATAACTATTATTCAAGTACATATGTTTAAACTTTACATGGGCATATGTGAAAGCTGCATCTTTAATTTACCAGGATTAGCTGTAGCTGGGTCCAGCATGTCAGCAAATGTCCCTCCAGTTTCCTCTTCAACTAGAGGTATACAGTACTGCTACCGTACCTGGATCAGATTTTAAAACTGCTTTTATGTAGCACCATGTCAGCATTACAAGCTGCATGAGAAAATATTCCTCAAAGAATTCTTGAATTAAGCATCAATTTCGCCGCATTACCTCTTAATTAGTTATCTTTACAGCACCACTGTTTCATCTACGTCTGAATTTCTAGCAAGTATAAGGAACTTTACAGGGGCATATGTGAAAAATGTATCTTCGCTTTCAGGCCACACGAATGACTGCGTAGTAACAAGTGGGAGCAATTCCGGCGACGATAGGCAGCACGAGCAATTGCTCTCCGTCCCGTAGACAGCTGTAATTTGAGAGGGGTAAGAGAAATTGGAGGAACGGAGATGCTGAATTTCCTCAGAATCAGCTTGATTTAAGCTAACTAAAAACGTGCAATTATTAGTCATTGTTGTAAATTGTTACTAAAGTTTATACTAGCAACTGATTAGGAGCTCAAAGTTATAGTCTCAGTAGCTTAGGAAACTTGAGTTTGTTTTGTAAAATTTTCTAAATGTACCTTCTGTTATTTGTTATTTACAGATTCTGAAAAACTGCAGTATAAATCCTTAATAGTGGGTCCAGCACCAATATTTATTGCTTAGTTAAATACAATTGTAGATGCTTCTCTACTTAGTACTAAATACTAATGGCATGAAATTTCTGTACTACAAGCTGCATCAGAAAATAATTCCTCAATTAATTCTTGAATTAGACATCAATTTCGCCAAATTACCTCTTAATTGATACCTCTACTGCACCATTCTTTCAATTACAACAGAATTTCTAACACTCATTTCACGAATAAAGAACTGTAGAGGGCCAAATGTGAAGAATGAACCTATACTTCTTTACCAGGAGATGGAATGGAAGAGGATGACGATGAAGAGTGCAAGACCCGACAAGTGTCCGTCTCTGACGATCATCGGCCCCAGGCCACACAAATGACTGCGTAGTAACACGTTGCAGCAATTCCAGCGACTAGAGCTCTGACGCCCGTCCATGGAGAAGATAATTAAGGACACGATGGATTGTTTTAAGAGTAAAGGATACATTTGAATTTATTTACTTTTTAACAGTTTGAATGTTCATTTGTATTGTTTTGTTTTGTTTTCAGAATTGTTATTTTTTTAATAAGTTTTGTTCTTAAAAATGATTTGTTATATTTGAGGAACATTTTGCAAACTAGTTTCCAGTGAAATTCAGTACCGGATCAAGTGTCATAGATTCCTAGTTCTGAATTTTGAACACAAAAATCACACGGGGAGAATATACCACATGAACAAAACAAGCCTTTGATAAATCCAGGCCTTATTTGGCTGGGCCATATCTGCAAAAAAATTAGAAAAGCCTATAAAAAGTGTAGGATTAGTGCTCTAGGCCAAATGTATTTGTACTAAGAAATTGATTATGTATTAAGACATTATTATTTATTCAATAAAAGTTGTTTCTTATATCTGTGTGTATGAGTTGTGAATACGTCATCAGAATATGTGATTTTAATAGTAGAACTGTGAACTAACGAATAACATTCTAAATTGTCCCTAGTGATATGTAGGATGTTTATAGAGATAGACATACTTCAGGTAAGAAGCTACATATCAACACTAGTATATTCGCATGCTGGATGATCATGTTCTACTGATCATAGACATAGAGATGTCAAGCTTGGAATATAGGTACGTGTTAGAGAACACAAACTGGACTGACCATACTATGAGAATATACATGGTATATGTCATTAGTGATTCTCATATGAATAGTGTGCTTGTTCCTACGACATGAGGTCACCATGGATTCCTGTATGTGGAACTGCATACTTTAATATGATCCTACGTCATTCGTAATGAGATGATCATTAGGGTCATCATTAGGTATGCACTGAATCATGACAAGGGATGTGAGTGACCAAGATGAGATTTGTTCCTCTCGTCATGAGGGAGATATCTCTGGGCCCCCTGATGAACTAGGACTGAAGGAAATGCATGGCCATGCTCAAAATGGATTAACATGTATTGTTAATATCATTTTGTATTTACTCAGTCTAATTCTCGATCAGGAAAGAGACCTTGATCAAACTCAAGGATGACATACTTCCATTACCTGTGATCAAGACATATCGTAGAACAAAAGGAATAAGAAAATGTCCATTCGATAGGTTTATGCTCGCTGATCATTTCATTTAACATGGGTAGTCATGATATCAGTCTAGAGGTTACTCATGACTTACGATCTTTAGAAGATTGTTGCCAGCGTTAAATGGATCTACACGGTCACACATTGAACTCCATTTGTACGGGATAAATATGCCTCAAAACAGTTATACATATGATGTATAAATTGGTGAATGAAACAATCAATTATTGGATAATTGATTAAACAAAACAGTACCATTCCGTTGGCAACGGAATAGTTCCGTTCCCAACGGAATAAACATGGAAACTGTAATAACCTTAGCTGCCAAGTATTCCGTTATGGAAATACCTATTCCGTTGGCAACGGAATAGGCGCAGATTAGGGTTTTTAGTTATGGTAACTGAGCAATCGTTCGCCTCTCTCTTTAGTATAAATAGAATGGCAGAGTCTCTCTATTCTATACATAACTCAGAAGACTTAGAGGCCGTCTATTACAAAGAAGAGAGAGAGAAAGTTTCGAGAGATATTCGAAAAGTATTTCCGGACTTGTCTAGCCAAGTTCGGTTATTCCGTACGTCTGAAGTTCACGTGGATACGAGTAGAGGTTCTCTATCTTGAGAACATGCGAGCGATCAATCTTCATCCCTAGGAGAAGCAAGGAAGTCGCGAGTCGAGCTTCAAGAAGGAGAAGGTTGCAAGTCAGAAAAGTTCAGACCTACATCCGTTCTTCGTCTCGCAGATCAAGAAGATCCGAGGTATAAATTTTAATAGTTAATCTCGTACTTTTATTCCCTTAATGTAGATCCTAGGGCGGGTTAAATCCATAGGTTCCACTGCGCATGTAACGTACATGGCTATGGATTTCCCAACAGTGGCATCAGAGCATTCATTAAGGAAATAATCGTCGATTACATATTTAAAATTTAGTAAATTCTAGTATAATAAATTTTAGGGTTTTGAAAAGTATTATTTCAAAACATCACGGAAATAGTTTCTGGGAATATAATATTGGATATTATGATTTCCTAGAGTTTCAAGAATTTGTTTTTTGAAACTCGTTTTGGAAACAGAACTAAAACAAAACAAAATACGAATTTCTAGGACGTCTCCGTTGAGAACGGAGTACTTCCGTTGAGAACAGAATAGTTCTGTTTAGAACGGAACAGTTCCGTTCCCAACGGAATAATGCTGATTTTGCGAGAAACCCTAATTTTTGTTATACATGGAATTTAAATATACAAATATGGTATGAGCTTTAGATCTGTGATTGTTCTGTGATGTAATAATGTGTGTAAATGCTTGTATTTTTATTTAATATCTATGGCAACCAGTGAGTTGTCCAAAGTTGTAATTATGGCAACCTGTGAGTTGTCCAAATTTGTAAATTACATTTTCTAACAATAGGATAGTTGTTAGGCTAGATATTATTTCAAGACTTCAAGGCAAGAAATCTTGGCACAATCTTCGGAAGATGGCATTGGATCTTCGTGATGGTTTTAAGCCCTAGGCCAAAGTGTTTGTGACCTAGATGATGGATTGTAATAACAAACATAATATTTATTCTAAGATATTTCATATAATATGTGCGTATAGGTTATTAATATAATTAAAATAGACCATGAATACGCAATTCAGCTTTATGTTATCAAAGTGCGTGACTTTGATAGTAAAACTATAAAGTGTTATGAATGCTATTCTAAATCGTCCCTGGTCATTTATAGGATATTTGTGGAGACAAATATACTTGCAGATACATATAAATATATATTTATATACAAGCTATAAATGTACACCAGTATATTAGTTGATCGATGATTATGTTTTACCGATCATGGATAAATAGTTATCAAGTCATTAACATAGGTATATGTTAGAGACCATATCTTTGGACTGACCCGCTATAAGAATGCTACATGTTTTACGTCATTAGCGATTCTTGTAACATAAAGTATTTATAGTCCTTTGACCTGAGATTGTCTCGGTTCCCAACATGAGTAATTTTATACTTTAATATAATCTAACACTGCCTTTAACCGGGTGGTCATAACGGTTATGATTGGTATACAATGAATCATGTAGAGGGATGAGTGCAATCAACATGGGATTTGTTCCTCTCATAAATGAGAGAGATATCTTTAGGCTTCTTGATGAATTGAACTAAAGAAATGTATGGCCATACTCAAATGAATTAATAAGAGTTATTAATGTCATTTATTCTTGTTCAGTTTAATTTGGGATCAAGAAATATTAATCGTTTAATATAAGGATGACGTCTTACATGCCTTATGATCGATATAGATATCGTGTGACAAAGGGACTAAATACGTGATTGTTGATTAGGTAAATCGGATCACCGATATTCACTTATATTGGGTAGTCATGATGGCTTGCTAGAGTCCGCTCATGATTTATAGACTGTCAAGTCTATTGCCAACATTAAGTGAACCTACATGGTCACACACAAAGAACAAACTGAAAAGGGCGCAGAAAATCCTAGCGACTTATATGATGAGTTGCATAAGAATGTCACAAAATATATTGTCATCTTATGTGATAAGATGTGATATATATGTATATAAAGACTATGAGCACAAAAGATCATGTAATCTAGAAGAGTCTAGATGATGGCATATGGATAATAATGAGTGATGTCATACACATCTTTTAGTGTGAAGAGACATGACTCTTCATTTCTATATAAGGACATAGAGGACTCCAAATTCACAATACAACACATTATTCTCTCTCTCTCATTATTTCTCATTCTCTTTTGTGAGACAAAAGAGAAAAAATATACTTTCTAATTTGTATGACAAAATTATTAAAGGGTGTTTTCTTTTTGTATGACAAAAATGAAAGAGTGTGATTATATGAGAGGAATTATATACATCTTTTGTGAGATAAAATAAGAAGAGTTTTCTTATGCAAGAGGAGAACCAGTTACTAGCATATATATTGTTCTTCTTCCCGTTTTAAGAAGTTTATTCGTGTGGACACCGGTAGAGGCGTTCGTACTTTCGGCGCTTGTGATCTATTCAGCCTAAGAAGATGAGAACGGTTTGTTGAGAGTTTTGGTGGAGACCGATTGTGTGTGCGGTAGATGACTTCCTCACGACCCGACCTAGACGGCCTAGATGGACGGAAAATCGGTTAGGATGGTAACCGGTTTAGAGGCGCATGGACAATATGCATGGTTTGAGCGTCACGGATTAAGCGTAATTCGAAATGTATCTTTAATATTTATTTCTTTAATTTAACCGATACGCACGGATCCTCGGATTGGTTTTGGACGAAATTTTATTTTTCCGCTGCGTTATTCACGTCCGAAACCCAACACTTCGCACACACAACGAAGGGTTCGTTGAAGATTACTTCTGCAATCTAGAGATAGATCTAGAATTATGAACCTCATGATCGCTCGTGAGGATTAGGCTCATAGCATGTTTAACTTAGTTTCTGTGATGTTTATATTTATAAACCTAAAACAAAATCTTTCAGAATGTTAAGTAAGGAAGTGCCTCCCATGTCACTGAAACCCTTGGTACTTTGACAGTCTTCCATATGGGTCATGCCAAAGCTGAGCATATGGAGGATTGTGTTTGTAAATTAGGGTATGCGGGAAATGGCGTCCAGCATGGGTCATGCCAAAGCTGAATATGCTAGACTCTATTTCACTGAAAATCATACATGGTTAAACTTAGCTGAGCAAGCAAGTCAGACTTGGGCTCAGGGCACAAGATGAAATAATACACCGGGCATATGATGCTCATCCCATAAAAGAAAAGAGTTGTATATGATACAATTGGAAGTGTTCCTACCTAAATAGTTGTATATTAAGGGTTGCGTCAAAGCGCACTTAATACTCAATGAAATACGGATCTTGACTCACTATGAAACCTCATTCATTTGAAGTTTCCGAATCAATACTACTGAAGGTGGTTGATTTGAAGAAAAATAATGGGAGTACAATATAAGAAACACCAAAACAAAATCAACCCCAATGAATAAATAACAATGGCACTTTACATTTTAACTTGTAGAATAATGACAAATAATAATTCAATTGGTTGAATTTGCGATCTATCCTTGAGAAGGATAAGCTCAATGGGTCTAACTTCCTTGATTGGTTTAGAAACCTGAGAATTGTTCTCAAGGCTGATAATAAAATGTATGTCATAGAAGAGGCTTATCTAGAGGAACCAGAACAGGGAGCCACAGGGGCTGCCCGAGATGCGTATGCTGAATACGTTAAGGACGACACGGAGAGAGCTTGTCTCATGCTAGCGACCATCACTTCCGAGATTCAGAAGCAACTGGAGGACATGGGTACTTACGATATGATCGTAACTCTCAAGGAAATGTTCCAAGAGCAGGCTAGAGTTGAGCGCTACAAAGCGACCGTCTCTCCGACTGACACAAAGATGGTTGAAGGTTCATCTGTGAGTGCTCATGTACTCAAGATGAAGAGCTATCTTGATCAATTGGAGAGGCTTGGTTCAGCTATGCCCATAGAATTGGCTGTTGACATAATTCTCGGGTCGTTACCTTCTAGTTTTAAGCAATTCATCTTGAACTATAATATGTATCAGATGGAGAAATTCATCACCGAGTTGCATGGGATGCTTAAGAACGCACAGGAGGACATGAAGACAAATGTTGTCAAAGATGTCCTAATGGTTCACAAGAAGAAGGGTAAGAGGACCGGGAACAAGAGCAAGGGTAAAGACAAGGTGTTGCCTAAACCTAAGATCAAGAAAGACAATGAGGGAGTTTGCTTCCATTGCAACAAAGTTGGTCATTGGAAGAGAAACTGCAAACTCTATCAAGATGAAATCAAGAAAGGTAGTGTGATTACTGCTTCAGGTATTTTTGTTATTGAAACTAATTCACTTACTCCTAAATCTTGAGTATTGGATACCGGATGTGGTACTCACATTTGTAATGATGTGCAAGGACTACAAAGGAGTAGAAGATTAGCTAAGGGCGAAGTCGACCTACGTGTGGGAAATGGAGCAAGAGTTGCTGCATTAGCCGTAGGAACTTATTTACTGACTTTGCCTAGTGGACTTTTATTAGTACTTAATAATTGTTATTTTGTACCTTCTATGAGCAGAAATATTATTTCTATTTCTAGTTTAGCTTTGGATGGTTATAAATTTGTTAATTGAGAATAATAATTGTTCTATCTTAAAGAATAATCTTTTCTATGGAAATGTTCTATTAGAAAGAGGTCTTTACGTGCTAGATCTTAAGAAAGAGAATTATAAGTCCATATATAACATTAACGCTAAACGATTTAAATCAAATGACTCAAATACAACATACCTCTGGCACTGTCACTTAGGCCATATAAATGAGAAATGCATTTCTAAACTCTACTCTCATGGACTTTTAGACTCATTTGATTTGGAATCATTTGAGATGTGCGAATCTTGTTTACTTGGCAAGATGACTAAGAAACCCTTTACAAAAGTTGGTGAAAGGGTCAATGACGTATTAGAACTCATACATACTGATGTATGTGAACCAATGAGTATGCCGGCTAGAGGTGGGTATCGGTACTCATAACTTTCACGGACGACTTCACTAGATATAGTTATGTCTACCTAATGGAGCACAAGTCTGAATCCTTTGTAGTGTTCAAAGAATTTAAGAATGAAGTACAAAATCAACTTGGTAAGAAGATTAAAGCACTTCGATCTGATCGAGGAGGCGAATATCTGAGTCAGGAATTTGAGTATCATCTCAGAGAATGTGGAATAGTTTCACAACTGACCCCTCCGGGAACTCCTCAGTGGAATGGAGTGTCTGAGAGGAGGAATCGAACCTTATTGGATATGGTTCGATCGATGATGAGTCAAACGAGTCTTTCAATGTCTTTCTGGGGTTACGCTCTTGAGACTACCGCATTCATACTGAACAAGATTCCATCCAAAGCGGTACAAAAGACGCCATATGAGATGTAGACGGGGAAAAGCCCCAAGTTATCTTTTCTTAAAATTTGGGGATGTGAGACTTATGTCAAACGTCAGTCTCCCGATAAACTCGGACCCAAATCTGACAAGTGCCTATTTGTTGGATATCCTAAGAAAACTAAAGGACATTACTTTTACCACCCATCGGAGAACAAAGTATTTGTTGCTCGCAATGGAGCCTTCTTGGAAAGAGAGTTTGTCTCTATAAGAAGCAGTGGTAGCAAAGTACAACTCGAAGAAATTCGAGACCCACCGATAGTTGCAGAACCTATGATGGAGGAACAAACAAGCTCTCAAGGAGTTGGTGAGCTTGAAACACAACAGACTCAACGTAGATCTAGTATGATTCGTCATGAGCCCGAGAGATACAGATTTCTCGTGTCTAATGATGATGATGTTACATTCATAGATGATGAACCCACATCCTACCAAGATGCTATGAGGAATCCTGACTCTCAAATGGTTAGAGGCCATGAGAGCCGAGATGCAATCCATGCAAGACAATCAAGTTTGGAATTTGATTGATCCATCCGAAGGCTTGGAGACCATCGGATGTAAGTGGGTCTTTAAGAAAAAGACTAACGTGGATGGAAAGGTACAAACCTACAAAGCAAGGCTTGTGGCGAAAGATTTCAAACAAGTTCATGATATTGACTATGACGAAACCTTCTCACCTGTAGCAATGCTTAAATCCATTAGAATTATATTAGCCATAACAGCATATTATGACTATGAAAATATGGCAAATGGATGTCAAAACAGCTTTCCTAAACGGAAATCTGACCGAGGACGTGCATATGATACAACCTGAGGGTTTTGTTGATCCTAAGAATTCTGGTAAGGTTTGCAAGCTTCAGAAATTCATTTATGGATTGAAGCAAGCATCTCGAAGTTGGAACCTTCATTTTGATGAAGTCATTAAAAGTTTTGATTTTACCAAAAGTGAAGGTGAGACTTGTGTTTACATGAATTTCAGTGGGAGCACGGTAGTATTCCTGGTGCTTTACATAGATGACATATTACACATGGGAAATGATGTCCCAACATTATTGAACGTCAAGAAATTATTGCGAGATAGTTTCTCGATGAAGGACCTAGGAGAAACCTCCTACGTACGTGTTAAGAATTAGGATTTATAGAGATAGATCTAGAAGGCTTATAGGTCTGAGTCAAAGTACATACATAGACAAGGTCATGAAACGGTTCAGAATGCAAGAATCCAAGAAAAGATTTTTGCCCTTGTCACATGGCGTTTCTCTCAGTAAGACACAGTGTCCTACAAGATAAGGTCCCATATGCTTCGGCTATATGATCTATCATGTATGTCATGATATGTACTAGACCAGATGTGTCATACTCGTTGAGCGCAACAAGCAGGTTTCAGTCTAATCCAGGTGAAAGTCACTAGATAGCTGTTAAAAGAATCCTTAAGTACTTGCGAAGAACTAAGGACCTGTTCCTAGTCTATGGAGGTATCAAAGACGAGCTCGTTGTAAAGGATTACACCGACGCAAGCTTCCAGACAGACTCAGACGACTTTAGTTTGCAATCAGGTTATTTATTTTGCCTAAATGGAGGCACAGTGACATGGAAGAGTTCCAAGCAATGTACTGTAGCAGATTCTTCAACGGAAGCAGAGTATATAGCCACTGCAAAAGCGGCTAAAGAAGCTGTTTAAATAAAGAAATTTTTGGAGGAGCTAAGAGTAGTTCCGACCATCTCGGAACCAGTGGATCTATATTGTGACAACAATGGAGCAATCGCACAAGCAAAGGAACCGAGATCTCACCAAAAGTCCAAGCACATACTGCGACGCTTCCATCTAATTAGAGAGATCATACAAATGGGTGATGTTAAAATGTGTAGAGTGTCATCGGATGACAATGTCGCTGATCCATTAATTAAACCACTCCCGCAAGCGAAGCATGAGGGTCATGTTAGGTCTATGGGCATAAGATGGTTAGAGTTGGCCTAGTGCAAGTGGGAGACTGTAGGATTAGTGCCCTATGCCAAATGTATTTGTACTAGGAAATGGATTATGTATTAAGACATTATTATTTATTCAATAAAGGTTGTATCTTATATATCTGTGTGTATGAGTTGTGAATGTAAATCTTATATCAACCAAGAATGACACTTCGGATTCACGTTATCAGAATACGTGATTCTGATAGTAGAACTGTGAACCAACGAATAACATTCTAAACTGTCCCTAGTGATATCTAGGATGTTTATAGAGATAGACATACTTCAGGTAAGAAGCTACATATCCATACTAGTATATTCGCAGGCTGGATGATCATGTTCTGCTGATCATGAACATAGAGATGTCAAGCCTGGAATATAGGTACGTGTTAGAGAACACATACTGGACTGACCACACTATGAGAATATGCATGGTATATGTCATTAGTGATTCTCATATGAATAGTGTGCTTGTTCCTACGACATGAGGTCACCATGGATTCCTGTATGTGGAACTGCATACTTTAATATGATCCTACGTCATCCGTAATGGGATGATCATTAGGGTCATCATTACGTATGCACTGAATCATGACGAGGAATGTGAGTGACCAAGATGGAATTTGTTCCTCTCGTCATGAGGGAGATATCTCTGGGCCCCCTGATGAACTAGTACTGAAGGAAATGCATGGCCATGCTCAAAATGGATTAACATGTGTTATTAATATCATTTTGTATTTACTCAGTCTAATTCTCAATTAGGAAAGAGACCTTGATCAAATTCAAGGATGACATACTTTCATGACTTGTGATCAAGTTATATATCGCAGAACAAAAGGAATAAGCAAATGTCTATTCAGATAGGTTTATGATCGCTGATCATTTCATTTAACATGGGTAGTCATGACATCAGTCTAGAGGTTACTCATGACTTAGGATCTTTAGAAGATTGTTGCCAGCGTTAAATGGATCTACACAGTCACACATTGAACTCCATTTGTACGGGATGAATATGCCACAAAACAGTTATACATATGATATATAAATTGGTGAACGAAACAATCAATTATTGGATAATTGATTGAACAAAACAGTACCATTCCGTTGGCAACAGAATAGTTCTGTTCCCAACGGAATAAACATGGAAATTGTAATAACCTTAGCTGCCAAGTATTCCGTTATGGAAATACATATTCTGTTGGCAACGGAATAGACGCAAATTAGGGTTTTTAGTTATGGTAACTGAGCAATCGTTCGCCTCTCTCTCTAGTATAAATAGAAGGGCAAAGTCTCTTTATTCTATATACAACTCAGAAGTCTTAGAGACCGTCTATTACACAGAAAAGAGAGAGAAAGTTTTGAGAGATATTCAGAAAGTATTTCCGGACTTGTCTAGCCAAGTCCGGTTATTCCGTACATATGAAGTTCGCGTGGATACGAGTAGAGGTTATCTATCTTGAGAACTTGCGAGCGATCGATCTTCATCCCTAGGAGAAGCAAGGAGGTCGCGAGTCGACCTTCAGGAAGGAGAAGGTTGCAAGTCAAGAAAAGTTCAGACCTACATCCGTTCTTCGTCTCGCGGATCAGGAAGATCCGAGGTATAAATTTTAATAGTTAATCTCGTACTTTTATTCCCTTAACGTAGATCCTGGGACGGGTTAAATCCATAGGTTCCACTGCGCTTGTAACGTACATGGCTATGGATTTCCCAACAAAAAAAATGAGAGACGGAGAGAAAGATAACAAAGACATGGCGAGTGAAGAAGGAAGAAGAGAGTGTGCGTGACGGGATGAAGAGTGCAGAGCCTGAACGGATTCAGGGAACGGCGATGGTCGGATTTCCTCACTGTTTGTTTGTTTCTGCTAATTTGTAAGTTCGCAGGGGACCAAACAAGCCCAAACTAGATAAATTTCTGAAAAACAGTACTAGTCTATTAAACCATCATGATTATTCATTTCCCTTCTAAATTGGGAATTCAGTTCCCTTCTAATTGTCTCGTTTCTCAGCTTCTGTCTTGTCGTGTGAGCTTTTGGATTAATTTATGATAGATGCTTTTGATCAGCTGTTTCTAAAGATTCAATTTTTTTTTTTTACTTAGGATTCAATTATTAATACTGAACTGCTTCATGTTCTTAAAAAAGAATTAAAGTTTTGCTGATCCATAAGAGAACAAATAACTAATATATGTTGAAATCTCATTTATGACCCTCAATTTTACTATACAAGAAAGGAATGGATTTTAGATTTCATGACTTAAAATTGCTCACTAACCTGATGGACTTTACGACCCTCAATCATGACAGCTGCCAATACTGATGTGTGGTTACTACTAAACAAATTCACTTTTCCTTCTTGAGTTTTTGGGGATCTTTTGGTATTTTTATTCTTTATGGGTAATCTCAATAAATTATGAGCTCAAGTGAAACAAAATGATTCTACCATTAGTATGCTTTGGCATCGATCACTTTTTTTCATCTGTAATTAAGATCTTATGAAATAAGCATCATTCCACCAAACCAGTATTCCTTAAATTGATAAAAGAGAGGTTCTAATGTAGTTTGTATTAAATGGAAGGAAATGACTCTAGAAAAGTAAACGGAATTTTCTATTAAATACCTCTCTGAAGCAACACATCAAACAGTTGAAGGACAAGAGAAAAGAATTCGAACTTGTGCTTTGCTTGTAAGGCCTTCCTATGCTTATTCCTTTCTTCTTTATTCTCTGGTTTTGCTCGACTTTTTCTTTTCTTCCTATATGAAAAAGTAAAGAAAGAGAATCCCATGAAAAAAGGAAACCTTGAGTATAGAAGAAGAAATATTGCATTTTAAATCTTCTATATATACCCTAACCTACATTCATCTTTCAAAACCACATCAACCATGAGCCAAGCTTTTTTCATATAAACAATCTAGTTACAAAAGGTTGCATATAGCAACACGAGAAAAGCGGAGAGATGGCTCAGGAAATTGTGAGTTCTCTGTTGCTCAAGCTTGCCGATGCTGTATTCAAAGAAGTGATCACCCTGTACGGTGTGAAGGACAAGGTGGAGTCTGTGGAGCACGAGTTGAGATGGATTCAGTCATTCTTAAAAGATGCTGATTCAAAGAAGGGTGATAATCGAGTTCAAACCTGGGTGAAGGATGTGAGGGAAGTGTCTTTCTTAATAGAGGATATAATTGATACATTCTTATTAGAGGTTGAAAATCTGAGTCTAAAAAAACCGGGTACTTGTAACACCTTAAAGAGAGTATGCAAGAAGCCCATGAAGTTAGTCGCCATGCACCTTGATAGCGCGATCAATAACATTCATGCTAGGCTGAAAGTGATCCAAGAAAATAAAGAGAGGTATAGATTTTTAAGTATTTATTTTATGATATTTAGTTATTACTAAATGTGACTTTAAGACCCTTTATTTGGGAATTTTAATGGAATCTAATTTTTCAATTTATGGTCATTATATATAGCAGAAATTCTCAAAGTCAATATAAAAGTCCTCCAATACTTATTAAGATGTATCATCTTAAATCCTTCCTAAAAGAAGTTGATTCAAGTTATACCAATGATTTTTAACCAAGGCGACTCAATTCTCAACAAACCCTAAACCTGTAGAGGTGACCTGCGAAATCAACCGACTAGTAGACAAACTGCTATTTTGCTGCTTTGTTAATTAAAAAAAATGTATCTAGAACAATAAAAGGTTCACAGTCGTTAGAAGCCACATAACTGAGTTTGCATGTTGATGATTTTTTTCATATATAATATTAAAAAAGCAAAAATTAAGTAGTTCAACTTAATCCAGCTCATAAAATGTATAAAATTCTTATCCTTCCAAAACTGTATAAAGTTTTATCTCCATAAACTAACAATCCATTAAATTTATACAAGTCCATTACAACTTTTGTGTGAATAGGTATGGAATAGAAAATCTGCCGGAAGGCTCCTCAACGGTTGCACATGTCAAGCAGCGAATTTATCCCGAGACAGATAATATAGATATTGTCGGGGTTGATGCTGAGAAGAACAATATTATTGAGTTGCTTCTTGATGAACAGACTCCCAGACGGTCTGTGGTGTCCATCGTTGGAATCGGTGGACTTGGAAAGACGACTTTAGCCCAAAAAGTATATCAAAGGTTTGTATCATTTAATTTTGGACTTTGGTAAATCATAAGTACTGGATGACCTATTCATAAGACAGAGACTAGTAATTTTAGATATAATGCATTTTTTGGCGAATTCTTGATATTTACTTTATTTATAGTGATTGATCATTTTCGTGGAGTAGAATCTATTCTTTTATATAAAGCTCTGATATGTTTTATGTACTAATAATATCGTAGAGTTATAGAATAAATATTGGTGATGTGCATTAAATATCTATTTTAATTATCTAAAAAGGATGCAGATTTGTGTCCAATTGTATTTGTGATTTTCAAATTGTATCCATATCCGTTTAATATCCGAGCCGTGTATACAGATCTGGGTTCATCTAAATCCAGAGAAAAATCTATGGATATGAATATGATATAAACCTTTATCTTAACAGTATACACGAGTAGACATATTGCATGACGCCCAAGGGCAATTGTCATAAAAAATATATATTGATAACTTGCCTAATTTAATATTTTCCATAATCCCATATATGTGTGTAACATCTTTAATTTATTTGCAGTGAAAAGGTGAAGAGGCGCTTTGAGGTTAGCATATGGTTAAACATATCACAAGAGTTCAACACAACGGATATCTTGAAGAAAATGATAGAGAAGCTCTCGATCAAGCTGGAAGAGCCTGAAAAGGGGGAAGAACATTTCATTCCTAAGATTAAGGAGGTTCTAGAAGGAAAAAGATATTTAGTCGTCTTGGACGATATTTGGATGGGTTGTGATCTGTGTAATGAAATGATGAAGATGAACGTGTTACCTGATGTCAACAATGGCAGCCGTGTGCTGATCACGACTAGGTTTTTTGAAGTTGCTACGGCAGCAGACCCGAAAAGTGACCCATACAAACTTCGTGTTTTAAATGAGGGAGAAAGCCTGGACCTCCTATTTAAAAAGGCTTATGTTGATAAAAATACCAACGGAAGCTATCCTCCAAATCTACTTGAACCAGCAAAACTTATCTCAAAGAAATGCGGTGGTTTGCCTCTCGCATTGGTTGTAGTGGGTGGTCGCTTATCAACAAAACCTCAAAATGGCGATGCTTGGAATAAGGAGATAGCAACCCTTCAGTGGAAGACTGGTGAAAATGTGATGAAGATTCTAGCCACCAGCTATGAGGATTTGCCGACTAATCTCAAATCAAGCTTCGTTTACCTTGCTTCATTTCCCGGGGACTGGGTATACGACGCTAAGTTGATTATTCAGCTATGGGTTGCAGAAGGATTTATACCATGCAATGAACCAGGTACAGTGGAGGAAATAGCCGAAAAGTATCTAGAAGAACTTGCTCAAAGGTACTATTTAATTAATTAATTATTAATTAATTTATATTGTAACTGTGAGTTGTCATTTTTTTGATGTTTTACATGTAGAACTTAACATAATTTACATATTAGAGACAACTTTATTATTCAACACGTCGATGTATGCGTGATCTGCATTACGGGAAATGCTAAACTGCCCATCCCAGCATCATCTATAAATAAATTTATATAATTTTATTATTTATATACTATTTTTCAAATTTATGTAATAATAATTAAAAATATTTATTATATTTAAGAAAAATCTTCAATGCACCAAAAGTTTTTTCATGCCTTTATTTATTTTGATCCAACCTATTTACTTTTGGTAACTTGCTGAACCATATAGTAGCCCACTTCGATTTTACCCAATAAATATATATCAAAATAATAAAATTATACAACAATACATTGAAGATTAAATTATACAACAATATTTTTATTATTACAAAATTCAATTTACAACAATACACTTTCTCTTGTGTACTCTCCTCGCTCTCTTGTATGTTCATACAAATACTCCTGAGTTCCATTTATACATCTTTATATTGGTTGGAACGATCCACAATCAAAAAAATATTCAACAAAGTATAATTTGTAGAACAACTCTAGAGATTTTTACAATTTGATACATAACTTAGTTTAGATAGAAACAACTCAAGTCAGTTTGAAATCTCTCCGGTAAACATCTTCTAGCGACTTCACCATTTCTATCCTTTTTTTGAACTTATTTATTTAATTATTTGATTGAGGAAAATAAGTTAAAAGATTCAACAGGAAGTAGCTGTTAAGTAAAATTAAAGATTTACTTAACTACTTTCCTCACTTGGAGAATTCGTCGAACACCTTACATACAATATTTACTTTTAACTCAAATTAACACCACAAACACTATCCAAGCAACACAATATGCAAAAGATAAATCAACACATCACAAAAGGCACACAACAAAGGAAACCTTAATAAGATCAGTTCCGTTCAATTAACCATTCCACTATTACAAGAACAAAAACTTTCTTGTAGAGATTTCAATACATCAAACATCTAAGCAAAGAAGAAACCAAGAGGATCTTCCACCGTACCGGTGGTACCAAACCGAGGATGTATGATTGCTAAACCGCTTTATACGCCCTTCAAAATAATTGAAGATATATTATGTTCCGATCTTTCTTCCTCCTTTTTCTCCTTTCTCCTTTTTTCTTTTCTTTTTTCTTGTCCATTCTCAATTTGGCAAGATGAGAATGCCCTAAATCCTTACAACAAAAGAACCCTGGAGCTTGTGCTTTTATGAGCATTTTTTGCACAAAGCCATCCAAGTAAATATTTGTTAAAACTACAAATTAAGGTCCAAAGTCCAATTTAATTTCTATGGCCCACATGAGAAGGACCCAACAATAGCATCTCACCCTACCTAATATCTTCACCAAAATGTTGGAAAAAAAAACAACACTGCCCCTGATAATATGAATAGAGTGAATGTTCTTTTTTTATTTTATTTGCATACAATGGGACCTATAATGATTCTTTTTTGGTTTTCTATTGCTTTGTAATTTGTCTGAGCCAAATAATTTTCTTTGCAGGTGCATGATTCAAAATTTAGAGAGATCAATAATCGATAACTCCATCACACATTTTCGCGTACACGATCTCCTGCTAGAATTAGCTATTCAGGAAGCCAAGCAAAAAAGCTTCTTAACAGTATTCTCGAAGCAAGCTGACTTCAAGAATACTAGTGATGCACGTCGTGCGGCATTCCAATTGGGGGATTCTATTTGGAAAAATGCTTCCTTTAAACAAAATAAAATTATTGAATATACAAAGTCGAATGTCCGCACTTTAATTTTCTTTGGAAAGATGATACCATTCAATTCTGGATTTAAGTTGCTCAAGGTTTTGATAGTCGAAAATTTTGATTTCGATGGTGAACAACGATCAAGTTTGGAGAAGAGCCTAAAGGGGCTGCTCCACTTGAGATGCTTGGTACTCAGAAATTGTTATTTCGGTGATTCTTATTTTTATTTGCCCACTGATCATTTACACAATCTCCAAACATTAGCTCTTGAAGGCTCTACGTGGATTACAGTGCCTATTATGTCTTTATTGGGCATCAAGACTCTAAGGCATGTAGGTTCGACAAATATAAAAATAGGGCAAGATCCGGCCGACCTGCCAAATTCCCAAACCCAAGGACGAGGGATAGCACCAGTTGACCTGCCATATCTCCAAACTCTCGGAGACCTGATAATATGGAACTCAGCTGGATTAGAATTGCTGAATATGCCCAACCTTCATAAGTTAAGCCTTAAGAATTATACCGATTCTTGGGAATCAATTGTTACTTTAATTGCTAAGCTTGGTTACCTCGTGTCCCTTGAGATAGCTCGCTGGCAGGGACTCCCATTAAGTATTATTGACACGAGAGCTTTCCCGAGTTACGAGCTTTTGCGAACCTTGTACTTAGAAGGGATGTGGCAGCTCGAGGGTGTGACGTTAAATGTTGATATGTTTCCGCCGCATCTCACGGAGCTCACACTTTTGAGATCCAGCTTTGATCAAGACCCGATGCCAATGCTAGAGAAACTGCAATGCCTTAAGGTACTTGTAATCCGGTTCTCTGCATATAAAGGAAAGCAAATAATTTGTTCCACAGGGGGGTTTCATCAGCTACAAACGTTGGAACTTTGTGAGTTACATAAATTAGAGGAATGGAAGATAGAGGAGGGAGCCATGCCCATGCTTAACCACCTCATAATAAAGGGATGTGAAATTTTGAAAATGGTCCCAGATCTGCAACACGTGCCGACTCTTAATGACTTAGAGCTATACGCCATGCCAACAGAATTCGAGCTAAGGGTGCGAAATGAAGACCAACACAAAATCAAGCATATCCCATCCATCACCTTCAAAGGACGATATTGAGAAGCTACCTGAAATTTTATTTGGTATTTGGCCAGTTTGTTGTTTTCTATATTTTTTGTTATTTCTATGTTTTAAGTGTGTGATTTGATTGCTAATTTATTTATATTTGTTTTCTTTCTTTATTTTATGCTGAAGTTGTTTTGTGTGATTTCTTTCATGTATGTTGAAATAAGCTTGTTAAATGTAAGAACTATGTAAAAAACAAATTATTCTGAATTTGTATCATTTTTCAAATTTGTTGCAACTTATAACAAGCTTGGCATGATGCAGAAATGACGACATAGTAAGTCCATATTACATCTTACAATTTGCAATTAGTTCGTAATATAATTCTTATTAAACTGATGAAATTATTGAGATGTTTTTTCTTTTCCTTGAAATTAAAAGAAAGGTGAAACAATATGCTTCTACTTATTTGGTGGATTTTTCTTTATTTTTTTGAAAGTAATAATTGAGACAGATTTTAAAACCCTACAATCAAATTTCCATTAAGCAACGGGTGAAAACTAAAAAGTACAGTTATGTACCAACGGGTGAAAAAAGGACGGACCTTGCCATATATACAGGTACCGACAATAATTTGTACATTCAATTGACAAGTACCATTACATTTTGGTATTGTGAAGTACATGCTTATACTAACTGGTGTCAAACTACTATTTCATACCCTTTTGTTTTTTGGGTTATCCTAAAAAAAGTATAATCGTAATTAAAAAGCAACACATAATGATTCTTAAAGGGAATTACCACACCACCTACTTATTTTGGTACCTACCAATTTCTACAAAGCCTCGCTACCAGTAACTGTATGAGGGGGGAGAAATGCCGTAAACATCAACTAGTGAGTTTTGTACTGCTATGTCTTCTTCATACAACTGAGGTTCTATAATGTCAATCTCATTGACTACGGGTATTATTTGGAGCAGGTTTGTGTCCTCTGGAACATTGGGTTCAATCCGATCCATTTGGTGAGAATCCTCAGTATTAAATGTGACTTGTATTGGTTCTGGATTGGACAACTTTGGTACCTCTGTCCCTTTACACACAATGATGACCCACTAGTTGTTGCATGATGAATTTGGTGGGTTATTGGTTTCAAAATCTGATGATGAGCAAGGTTTAGAGTTGGGGCATATTGGCGAGTCATGAGAAGGACTTGGAGCAATATTGACCCCTTTCAACCTTTATGAATCCCTCTTTTATCCAATTTAACCCTCCAAAATTCATTCAGTTTCAACTTGGGCCTCTTGTCTGTGGGCTCGTTATGATTCTTTGAGAGAATGAGAATCGGTGATTTAATGGAATTTTCCCCATCAATGAAAAATACTGAATGTGGAATCCTTGAGATGGCCTATACTTGAATCTTACTGAAATTTCTTTCAGTTCAACGTCTCCTGAGATGTAATTAATGCTTTGGAACACTCCAAAGTGGGAAATCACTGATTTGAGGATATATGTTCCAACTAGAAAAACAGGTACACTTCTTATAATGATATTTATGCAAGCACTTTCTGATTTTTGTGAAATCTTTGGATTTAGCAGGCCCTTCTGAATGTGTACTACTATTTGATTTTTTTCTGGTTGTGTTCTTTGCTACAGGTGGATGAGGGTTAAGGTTAGGGTTGGCAGCGGGTGGTACATTTGTAGTGAGCTTAGGCTGAGAAATGTAGTGTTTTGGCTGCAGTGAGACCCTTTTTTTTTGCTAGCAACTTTGTCCGACAATTCTTCGCTATGTGTCCGAGTTCGTCACATCTGTAGCATCTGATAGGATCTCGGCAAGAAGCTCGCATGTGGTCACTCACCAAGCATCTAAAGCATTTCATAGGCTCCTTACACGTAATCTTCTTCTTCTTCGACACCTCAATCCATTCTTCATCTTTTTCTTTTGTCACTGATGTATTATTTTGTGAACTGACATTTGTATTTGCAAGATTGGACTTTAGAATTTGAACAAAGCTTGGTTTCTGCCATTATGTTTGTATTGTAATTGTGATTGTGGATTCGTTTTCTTTTTCTTTGCTTTGAAAAATCTACTCTTGCTTGTACCGGCAAGGATTAATCGGTACAGTATCTTGAGCTTTGAATGCCTAGGAGCTAAGAGAGCTCCGGTGTGAAGGCTCAACGACCTGGGTAGACTACTTGCCACAGTCCTTCTCTATCGTGAGGTATTCTACCGACTGGCTTTGGATCAGTGGAGATCCAGCGGAGCTTAAGATCGCCTCTCCTACTGTTTCTCAAATTCTTGACTCACTATAATAAATATCTTTACCCTCTCCTTTAACTTCATAACTCGCTACTTCTTCAGCAAAACGTTTGATAATTCATAAGTGGGAGTATAGTCGGGAGCAAGTCAGATTTCCCATTATTATTTCATATCATAGTCACTTAATTAATCCTAGTATATAATTTTCCAACCTAATTACTGCAATTACAGTGAGCCACGTCATCTACCCCCTTAACCATCCGATTAATCATGCTACTAATCACAATGGTTAATTTCCATCTTTAACCCTATCTCCTCTCTCTCTATTAGGGGTGTCAATGGATACCCATAATCCGATAACCCGATCCGAATCCAAATGAATGGATCCGCATGTGGATCGAAAAAATATGTCCGATAATAAAATGGATTCGTATTTGGATTTTGAAAAAGATCCGCTAATTTAATGGATTTGTATTTGGATCTTGGAAGATCTGAATCCGAAACCCGATATGAATCCGACAATTAATATATAGTATATATGTATATATAACAACAAAATAATAAATGTGAAAAAATGGGCAAGAAATCACATATTTTTATGAGATTTATGTAAGAAATTAATTAGGGTAAATATTTGGTAAGAAAAAATGGGCAAGAAATCACGTATTTTATGAGATTTACTCATTTATAGTTTTCTTTTAAGCTTGATAGCATGATCCAAAATCCGATCCGAAACCCGTTTTATTAATGGGTTGGATTCGTATATGGATCTTTATTTTCTTAATGGATTTGGATTCTCATTTGAATCTTTTAAATTTAAATTGAATCCGCATGTGGATACTATCTGGATCCGACCCGAAACCGATCCATTGACACCCTACTCTCTATTGTACCTTTCCAAAAACGGCCCCGTATATACCCTCTCTCACGCCAAAAACACCTCTCTCCTCTCTCCTCTCTCACGAGTCACGACCATCCATTGCCAGAAATGTCGCTGGAGATTGTTGTCCTTTTCCTCTCACGCCCAAAATCACTTGGAACACGGTAGCAATGATCGATAATTCCCCCCCCCCCCCTCTCTCTCTCTCTCTCTCTCTCTCTCTCACACACACACACACACACACAAGCGCGCGCAGAAGACAATGCGAAGCGCCGTAAGAATCCACGTTGTCACGGTGGATTTCACCCTTTTTTCATTTCCAATTAGGGTTTATCTGCTCAAAAAAATTTATTTTCGATTTGTATAATTGGTTCACTGATATGGGTTTCTTTACGGTTTGTACGATTGAGTTTAATTAAGGTTTAATGGAGGGTTAAGTTGGACTAATTGAGATTAATTTAGGCGTCTCACTGGTTCAGGTTAGATTTCGTCAAACAATGAGGTTCTAATTGCTTGTCATTGTAAAAGATTAATTTTTATTTGAGTTTATTATGTTTGGTATTAAGTTTTTGTTGATATATGATTGCAATTACGGATTGATTTTATTCAATGAATGTATATGCATCAGAGATATAAACTGCTGGAAATAATCTCATAGAAACGAATGTGTATGTGTTAGTTGTGTATATTTAATTCCCATGCTTATAATTACATGATTTTGTGAATTTTGCAATGTATATTTACTTTGCAGATCTAAGTTCTTTGGAGAAGTCTGGTTGATGTAAGATTGTCAGTAAAGGATGGACAATTGAAAGGATTTGGTGATGTTGAATTTGCTTCGAAAGAATTTGCCCAAAAGGTTAATATAATAATATATTATCTAATAGATAATGATACATAAATACTCTATTGCTTTAGTGATTAGGAAATCAAAATAAAATTTATTTATTGTAGGCCATTAAAATGAATAGATAGAAGTTATTTTGATGTGCAGCCGCCAGAGCCCACACCAAGAGTTTTCCCAAAAGTTGAGGATCAAGTTTGGTTAAGAAAAATAGAACAATATTAGGTCCTCTTTTGGGCACACTTAAGAGGTATTTTCTTCCTTTTATTGATTTTGAGATTCTTAATTATTTGTGGGTATTTTTGCTATAATTTTTCAGAAATTTAGAGAAGAGGAGAAAAAATTGTCAAATTAAGGGGTGATGGACAAAAAAAATCATTCTTTATGCAGGGTCTTATTTTTCTTTTTTTTCTCTCTCTATTTATTAAAGTCTTGATCTCTAGAATTCAGATATTTAGTATTTAGAATACATTTCTAATGGAATTATTAAACTATTGTTTTATATTTTTATTCTTGCATTTAGGCTGAGAGTTAGTTTTTCATTTTTTTTATTTCTTTCAAATTCAAACTTCGTGTCGTCTGGCTTCAAAAGCCGAGGAAAAATGACTGGAGCTTTAGCATCAGAAAAACTTTTAAAATTTTAAGGTACTTTTTTGTTATATTTATTATGTTTTTTTCTAAAATTTGATATGAATCCCTTAGACTAGAATATTTTTAGCTTGAATTAAATTTATCCAAAAAAGTTGTACTTTATATAAAATACTTTTGACAAATTTCTGAATTTTTAATGTACATTTTTGCACAAGTAATAGTGTTATAACTTATAAGGAAAAAAATTATTGGGTCAAATTTTGGGAGTAGATAGGAAAATTACAGATATGTCCAAAACTTTTTTTCCTTACAATTTCAGTTTTACCTGCTTGTTTTGTTCTTCTGGTATTAATGGATAAATATTTTAATTTTGTGTAGGTTATTTTTATATTTGGGTCTAAAACTTCCAGATTTGCAATTTATGAGTTGTTCTTTTTTAATTTGCTATATGGTGCATGGTTTAATTAAAATGATGTTAGTATTTGGTTTGTTAAGATGTGCTCTATTTCTTCATTTCTTCATTAGTATAATGTTAAAAACTTGTAACTAATCCTAATCAAGTTGATATTAATATTAGTTTATTTCATTCTTTTATGATTCCATTTTGGTATTATGGGCTGAAAATGTTAATTTTCTTGTTTAAAATTCTAATTATTCAAAATAGTGTTCTATTATTCTTTATGTTTTTGCAAAAATAACTATAGAATTGACCAAATATTTGTCTATTTATTGAAATATTATAGAATGATTTAAATTTATATGGTTCTACTTTTCTTAAAAATATTTTATATCGAATATAAGCAAAAAATAAAATTAATAAACCCGCAGCATAGCGCGGATATTTTCAAGTAATCTATTATTCAGTTATCAATGATCGTCAAATGAAATAGCTATGTTTGTTTCATTGAAAATTGGAAACATCATTTCACAGAAAATATGATTATTTTTGTTTTGAAAGGAAAATATGATTATTATTTAGTTTATTACTCACAACAAATATGATTTCAAATCGTTTTCAGGTGGCTCCTTGCACTAAATTTACATTTTTATTACAAAAAAAATTACATTTTTCATTTATTTCCCCACATAAATGTCAGACACGGAGACTCCGTTGATTTTTGAAGTGTCCTTATAATCCATCCTATCCACCCATGAGTCATCTCCAACGAGTTTGACTTCTCTACCATTCAAGAAAAAGATGTTTTGACTGATCTCCAACAATCAATATATATCACCTTTAATCTGTCTCTTAAAACTGATAAGCCAATCCTCCAAGTGACGATGGAGCCTAAGATGGAGCAGTTCAAGGCACATACTCATGTCCTCGGTGAATTCCGTTGCATATGGCGATCATTTACCTTGAAATGCGCAATCGAGCTTAACATCCCTAACATCCTTCATGCCAATGGTGAGACCCCCATGTCGCTTCAAGATATTGCTAGGTCAATTCCTATACCGTCTCAAAACATCGATAAACTCAGACGCATCATGCGGATTCTCACGTACCGTGGGATATTCTCTCAACCGGAAGAAAACATGTATGCTTTAACGCCGGCCTCTCGCTTTCTTTTGTCGAGTGGCTCTTCCGATATGTCCTCTTACATGCGGTTTTGCCTCGACCGAGATGTCAACAAATGTTTGTACTACCTTAGTGAATCGTTGAGAAGGTAATAAATAGATAAATTTCTATTTTAACGATTAACCCCTTCATTTTTTAAAAAACTTAGAAATAGTTTTTAAACTTATTTGTTTCATTAATCTAGGTTTTATCATTGATTAGAGAGGATTTTTTTCTCCCAGTTCATTTTTTTATGCCAATTAAATTTGAACCCTCAATGTATGATTTATTCTGGTTGGCACTCCAACTAAATCACTAATCTAATTAAGAGTTCCTAATCCATCTAAAAAAAGCAAGATTTTAAATTCCGCTTCATAATTACATGTTAATAAAAATAAATATGCATAAGGTACAAGGCAGAATTTGCATTTATGTTTTTAATCAAAGTCGAGATCTCGAACTCCAAACCTTATTATTCAGTGAAAGAAGTTGAAAACTGAAATGTTGTGGATCAACTTACCTAATAACAATATATAGTCAATTTTTTTTTTCTTTCTCTGTTGTTTGACTTATCAGCGAGGAAGGGATGTCACCGTTCCAGTTGGCTAATGAGGGGAGGACTTTGTGGCAAATATTTGAAGAGAAGCCAGAGATTAACGCATGGTTTTACGAAGCAATGAGTAATGATTCTATGTGGGTGATGGAGATGGCGGTCTCTCAGTACCCCGAAGTCTTCAGGGGATTGGAGTCTCTAGTCGATGTAGGAGGAGGAACCGGCTCAGCATCAAGGGTAACAATGAATATAACATTTTGTGTCATAATATAAAACAATATTAATAAGGGAAAGTGGAAATCACGACAGGGGTACTATACCATGTAGCGACCGTTTCATTTATATACTATTTCTTCCGCATTTCTATATGTTTTTTATTTTTTATATATTGTTTTCATTTTTCACGTATATACTGTTTTACGGGCTCTAAAAAATAGATGTTTTCTATATACTGTTTTCGTTTTTTCACGTATATACTTTTTTTAAAAATATGGATTTTTATATACTGTTTGTTTCAGTTTATATAGTTTTTATCAGTTTTATATACCGTCGCTATAGGGTCGCTACAGTACCATCGTGCTGTATCAGCTCCCTATTAATAATATCATAAGAATTAGATAGGTTGTTACAACCCCAAATGAAATGGAGTAGTCACGCCTTAAGTTATAATTAAAAGAAAAAAATACTTAAATAACCAAACGGAATTACTATAGTTACAACCCGTTTAACATTATAAGGCCAAATTATAGGTCATATTTTGTTGTAATGTGCCAGTAGGCTGTTGCGCTATTATATAGCCATATAGGTAAAACGAAATCACATCTAATTTTATCCAAAATTACTCGCTAATTTCTTTCCAAAATTCATATCTTGGAATCATATTAAATTTAATAGGTGATAACCAACACATTCCCGACGATTAGTTGCATAGTGCTTGACTTGCCTCTTTTGATTGGATCCATTCCAGCCAATGAGAAGGTGAAGGTGATTGCGGGTGATATGTTTCAGTATATTCCACCTGCCAATGCGATATTTCTCAAGGTAATTGACTGATATTGTGAATGTTATTGTTTTTCCAATTTAACGCAAAATTGAAATTAGAGTTCAATTTGTACCAAACGTTGTTTAATATTGAAAACTACGAACAGATATGGACTAATTTTATTATTCTTTTTTTTTTCGATTGGATGAGCAGCGAGATTTGATTTGATTGGAATTGGAATTGGAATTTTATTATTTTTTATAACTGTTCATATAATTTCTTCTCTGTTTTGAATCATCATTTGTAGTATATTCTCCATGATTGGAGCGATGATGATTGCGTGAAAATACTTAGAAAATGTAAAGAGGCGATCTCTTCAGAAACCAATGGAAAAGTTATTATCATCGACATAGTAATAAACTCATGGAAGGATGATTCTGAACTTACAGAACTACAACTCCTGTCTGACGCATCCATGATGACAATCACAAGCGGGAAAGAACGTGAGGAAGAAGAGTGGAAAAAGATTTTTGAAGAAGCCGGATTCAGCAATTACAAAATCTCTCCATTAATGGGGGTCTGCTCTGTCATTGAGGTATACCCTTGAAAATGAGAACATGAAATTAGTGTTATATATTCTGTTGTGCTTTGGCTGCACTTATTTATTTCATGATGAATAAATTTGGATATTCTGTATTAGGATCTTTTTTTACAATGAAATATAGTTGGATTTTCTGAAAAATGTTTTTTACAATGAATACTTTATTAGGATTTTATTAGTATTATTTTCATATTTTTCGGTCTTACTAAGAGGAGTCGCACTAACATTCAATTGAAGTGAACACGGACGATACAATACAAACATCTTATTAAACGCCGAAACTAAATCATACTACCAGAATTAAATCATAAGAACGATACATCCTCTTGAAATCATACTACCTTAAAAACAAATCGCATAATTCTTTATTACACCCTTTTTTCAGTCCAAGGCTTATTCCAACTTTCACCAAATCAAGTCCTTTTATTCACAAAAAAAACATACAAAACAAAGTCTCAAACATTGTGACCGCTCAAATTTGTCTCGACCCAATCAAAAGCAGTCAGGCTGAGATAAGAATCCGGGATTCCAAATCCACTAACAATCCCCAAAGCGTGAGGCCTTAATTCCATACACAAACCTAGGATTTCTTTTCTCACTTTAGCAGCATTCTGAACGGATAAATATCCGTATCTGAGAAATGAAATCCCCTCATCCATGCAGGTTGTTGCGTACATTGACCTTAATAACCCCATCACTTCTTGTAATTAAAAAAATAAAAGGTTTTTTAGATAAATGGGATAATTGTGTAGTATATAACAATGAAAAGTTCAAATTGATAAATTTGCGCATTTAATTCACCTTTGGTGGTCCAGCTTGGAGTTTATTCTCAGCTTCTAGAAAGACTTGGAGAATTGTGCGTTCTGTGAAGGCTCTGGCTGAGTCTTCAGCGATTTGGTAACTCTGTTTTAATTACATAAAAGATTTAAATAAAATATCATGTGAATAACAATATTGTATATAAAAATTAAAAATAATTAATTTAGTAAATAACTTACTAGTAAGAGTGCTTTTTCTTTACTCACTCCTTGAGCTTGGTAACTCACTACTTCTTCAGCAAAATGCTTGAGCAAATCTCTCTCCCTCAAGCAAAATATATCAGTCTAAACCAAACATGAACAAAAAAAAAGTTATTTATTTTCTGAATATTAAATTATATTAAAAATAAATAATGAGATGGGAATATAATATACTTGGAACTTAGGGCATCTAAGAATAGAACTTGTAGGATCACTTGGAATAATAGGCAAAGGACCGTTCATATGTTCTAATCCGAGCCCTTTAAATGATTTCTTCTTTTTCTGAACGGCAACATATTCGCCTAATAGTGCTTTGCTGACCTGGCATAATTATGTACAAATATTATTTATTATTTGAACAAAATAAATTGGAGGTGAAGTGTGTTAAAAAGGGAATTAATTAATTAATTAATTACTTGTTGCATTAAAACATTATTATCGCCTTCAAAAGTCGACCGAACGTCATATTCTCCTTTCAAAACTCCGATTTGATTTTCGGTTTTCAAACCCTGACCTCCTGTTATATATATATATATATACAAATAAGCCCTTCAAAAGTTCCAAACTACAGAAAAAGAAGGTTAAAAATATATAAATGACCTGAAGAGTTGTCATGTTTTGCCAGGTCAACGTGGCTTTAAGAGCACTTGAGTAAATATGTATAGTTTTATTTTCCTCAGGCGTTCTTTGCATATAAATTGTCTTTAAAAAATTCGCTACACAACTCATTGCACATCTGCATTAACAAAGAGAAAGAGAAAAGTTTAGGGATTTTCCTTTAGAAGGCGTCGAGAAATTGTAATCCTTCAGTGCACTGTCCCGATGAATTGATGGACTTGGCAAAACAATTGACAGAAAGATGCCATGGATTGCCTCTTGCACTTGACACATTAGGCAGTTTGTTATCAAAAATACCTGCTACATACAGTGAATGGTTTAGCGTTGCACAAAAATTGGATTGGCATGTTGATGGGAAAGAATGCATGAATGTTCTTGCCCTCAGTTATAATGAACTGTCATATGACCTTAAATCTTGCTTTTGCTATTTAGCCAACTTTCCCAAGGACTTCATAATCACTGCAAAATCCCTTAACTAGAATGTGGATCGCCGAAGGGTTTGTTTCAAACAAAAGAGGGGTGATGGAAGACAATGCAGACGATTGCTTGGAGGAGCTTGCCCAAAGGTAATATTCTCAGTGTTTTTTCTTTTATTTCACATATCAAAGATTACAAATTTACAAGCTTATTTGATCATTTTTTTACCTCTTTTAGTATATAGTTTTGGTTTGTATTCTTTAGTCTGAACCAAAGAAATGTATAGAAATACCAATAGTTTCACAATTCGTCAGAAAGTACATATACACAAATTATAGAGAGTTTTCACATATATATAGTTGATGTAAGAATTATAAATAGTTTCACATTCGTCAGGAATTACATATACATAAATTATAGAGTTTTCACATATAACAAAGCGTTGTAGCGCAATACGCAACTACGCTTGCCTCTGAATCAAGCGACCCGAGTTCAAAACTCGGCGCCCTAAAAAAAAAATGAGTTTTCACATATATATAGTTGAAGTCGAGATAAAGTTTTTTTTTCTAATTTGAGAAAGTTACCACCATTTGGTTATGATATTTGTAGAGGTGTGAATAGTTAGTGTAACTAACTTCTATATTTAGTTCGGTTCATAGAGATTCAAATAGTCACTTGCATCAAAGATTCATATACATTGCTTTAATTAACTTCCTCCTCTTTTGTGTGTGAAATTAACAGGAACCTGATTCCAGTTCACTCTAGATACATGAATGGTCGGATCAAGACAATTATGCTTCATGATCATTTGCGTGACCTGGCCATTCAAGAAGCCCAAGAGAGTGATTTTCTTCTCGTTTTTAAGAAGGATGGCAGCTTATCAGGTACTTTGGATGCACCCCGTCGAGTAGTACTTGATGATACCGTTGAACATAACAGATTCGAAAAACATAATACGCTTGAAAAACATAAAGGGCTAGAAAAAATAAACATTCCAATTTGGTGGTGTTCTCCAAAGGGGGTTAAGGTTTTTGCTACTTCGAGTATTAGAACTTAGAAACACCCATGTCGGAAAAGTGCCCATTGAGTTGAAGAACATGATTCATTTGAGATATCTTGGTATTGTTAGGGTGGTACGCACCGGTACCGCCAAATTCAAGATCGAACTATGTGAATCAAACTATAAATAACGGAAGCGTATCTTGATCCATGATTGCGTTTGGAGTATAGAACACCGAATTTGCAAGTAGGGTCTTCCAAATACTTTATGAACGCCAATTGAGATGTCTTTGTTGTATTTCTCTTATGGTCTCTCTTTCTCTCTTCTTAATGGGGCAGATGAAAGAAGTGACTTAGTTCATATGTATTGGGGACCAAATTGCTTATATAGTATAAGAGGTACCATTTCAAGAAAAGACACCCTTTGACTCCTAATGTAGAACTTTCTAATTCAGCACATCATAAAATATAGAAATACACCACCCACAATTCTACACATCAAAGACCACACCCTAATTTGACACATTAATGTTTAATATTATTAACTAAAGTTGATCACTTTATTATAAACATATTTGACAATAGTATAATACACATTATTATTTTACATATAAGTCCAATGTTGGATTAATGATCCAACAATCTCCCACTTGGACTATATGTATAACCTTATAATTGTGTATTCAAATATTAACCAGAGTATGCGCATCTTTTCTGTCATTAACTTTTATGTGTCCCTTAATAATTCCTTCCATCGGCATACCGACATAGGATCAAGGCGGCCTTCGTCACATTTATTGTAACTAAACCTTCAATGGTCACATATATCGGCATAACTAAATGACACGAATCATGATGTGGATGCGTAGCATGAAAATTTAATGTAATGTGATCTTAACATGTCTATTTCCAACTGGTCCACTTTATTATTTTGGTGAGATCATACCAAAAAATCGTCTCCTTTAAAACCTTATTGAGACAAACCGTCTCCTTTATAACCGTATTGAGACGTAACCGTATAAATCAGAGTATAAAAAAAATAAAAATAAAAATAAACCAATTATTTTTTATCAACATAAACAAACCATAATCAGAATAAAATCAAACAAAATAATATCATATATTATATGTCATATGTCATATGTCTAAAATATGTCTAGATAATAAAGATACAAATACAAAACTCCCACTAGAACTGAATATCCTCAACTGAAACAACACCCATACTAGCAACATGCTCGCGAAACACGTTTGGTGGTAATTGCTTAGTTAGTGGATCCGCAATCATAGAGTCTGTACTAATATTCTCAATAGACACCTCTTTATTCTGAACTCTTTCTTTTACAACTAGGAACTTGAGGTGTATAAATTTTGCCCTTGTCGAGCTCCTATTGCTATTGGAATATAACACTGCTACATTATTATCATTATATATTTTTAGTGGTCTCTCTATGGTGTCCACTATACGCATCCCCGTGACAAAATTTCGCAACCATACCCCATGGTCCGATGCATCAAAACACGCCATAAACTCTGCTGCCATGGTGGAAGCTGCTATAAGTGACTGTTTAGCACTCTTCCAAGAAATGGCACCACTAGCTAACATAAAGATGTAGCCGGTCGTTGATTTACTAGTGTCTAAGCATCCTCCAAGATCAGAGTCGGTATACCCGATGATCTCAAGCTGATCCGACTTCCGATATGTGAGCACATAGTCTTTTGTTCTCTTCAAATATCGCAAGACCATTTTAGCTGTTTTCCAATGGTCTATGCCTGGATTGCTTAAATATCGTCCTAACATTCCTGTAATGTACGCAATATTCGGACGCGTACATATCTGAGCATACATCAGACTCCCTACTACAGAAGCATAAGGAACCATCTGCATCTCCTGTTTTTCCAAATCATTCTTGGGACACTGATCGAGACTAAACTTATCTCCTTTAGCCACAGGGGTATCTATTGGCTTACTATCATGCATGTTATATCTCTTAAGTACTCTTTCAATATAGTTCTTTTGTGATAAACTGAGAATACCACGAGAACGATCTCGAAGTATTTCTATACCTAACACAAAAGATGCATCACCAAGATCTTTTATCTCAAAATTACTAAATAGATATCTCTTGGTGTCATGCAGTAAAGTCATGTCATTAGTAGCTAGTAATATGTCATCGACATATAAAACTAAAAAAATGAACTTACTCCCACAAAACTTATGGTATATACAATCATCTACCAAATTCATCTCAAAACCGAACGAGATGATCTTTTGATGAAATTTAAAATACCATTGTCGAGATGCTTGTTTGAGTCCATAAATAGATTTCTTGAATTTGCAAACCATATTCTTTGGATCTTCCAATACAAAGTTTTCTGGTTGCACCATATATATTGTCTCATCAATGTCACCATTGAGAAACGCCATCTTTACATCCATCTGATGTAACTCAAGATTTAAATGTGCGACCAATGCCATAATAATCCTTAAAGAGTCTTTCGAAGAAACAGGGGAGAAAGTCTCTTTATAATCTATTCCTTCTTTCTGTGTAAAGCCCTTTGCGACAAGACGAGCTTTATACCTATCCACATTGCCTTTTGAATCCCGTTAAGTTTTAAAAATCCATTTACAACCAATGGGTTTCGATCCTTCTGGCAATGGGACAAGATCCCAAACGTCATTATCTTTCATTGACTTCATTTGTTCATTCATGGCATCGATCCACTTGTGAGAATTAGAACTTTCCATTGCATGATGAAAGTTGATCGGATCATCTTCCGTCATTCCAATGTTAAACTCATGTTCTTGGAGAAATACAATATAATCATCAGGTATTGCACTTTTTCTTTCTCTAGTGGATCTTCTTAATATTATTTCTTGTGGTTTTTGAGATGTCCGAGTTTGTTGTTCGGCTACATTGTCTTGATCATTAGTGTTCTTAACAGAATCAAAACCTAAGTCCTGATTAATGTCAAGAACATCTGTTGGAATATTTGCATATTCCTCCTCGAAGACAAAATTTGTAGCCGTATTCCCCCCTGCAAACGGGACATCCTCAAAAAATTGTGCAATTCCCGACTCAAAAATCGACCTTGTTGTGGGATCATAAAATTTGTAACCCCTAGATTTATCGGCATATCCAACAAAATAACAACTAATTGTCTTAGCGTCCAGTTTCTTTTCATTAGGCCTATAAGGCTTTGCCTCCGCCAGACATCCCCAAATACGCAAATGCTTTAAATTAGACTTTTTACCTACCCAAAGTTCATATGGTGTCTTATTAGCTGCTTTAGTTGGAACTCGGTTTAAGATATAGGCTGCAGTTTTAAGCGCTTCTCCCCAGAGAGATGGCGGCAAAGTAGTATTATTTATCATACTACGCACCATATCCTTAAGTGTTCTGTTTCTTCTCTCAGCTACACCGTTCATGCTAGGCGAACCCAGCATTGTATACTGTGGGATGATACCGCTTTCCTCTAGGAATTTCGCAAAAGAGCCGGGACGTTGTTCTCCTGAACCGTCATATCGACCATAGTATTCACCACCACGGTCAGATCTAACGCTTTTGATCCTTTTGTCGAGTTGATTCTCAACTTCAGCCTTAAAGATCTTGAACACAGCTAGTGCTTGCACCTTTTCATGAAGGAGATAAATATAGCCATATCTAGAAAAATCGTCGATGAACGTGATATAATAATGTTGACCATTTCTAGCACCTGTTGGAAACGGCCCACATATATCTGTGTGTATCAGTTCTAAGACATCTTGAGACCTTTTGGCTTCAAATCTCCTTATATTGGTTTGTTTGCCCTTTATACAATTAACACATATATCAAAATATTGAAATCTAAAGGGCAGAGAATTTCATTTGACACGAGTCTCTCTATTCTCCGTTTGGAGATATGACCTAATCTCTTGTGCCATAACGAACCGGAATTCTCGTAAGTTAATTTTCGCTTTACACTACGTGTACTTGAGTGCAAGGTTTCTTTAGGTGAAGCAACAAGATCAATAGAATAAAGATTATCAGAACCATATAAAGAACCAGATCCAACTAATTTTGAATGCTGATACAAACCAAACTTTTTGTTCCAAAAGAACAAACATAACCAGTTTTGTCCAAAACAGGAACAAGAGATTAAGTTACGCCTAAAAGAGGTAACAACAAAAGTATCACACAAATCCAAATAAAATCCAGAACTTAATAATAATCTAAAAGTTCCAATAGCTTCAACTTCAACAGTTTTGCCATCTCCCACATAGATGTATCTTTCACCATCACTTGGTTTTCGGCAATGCTGGCAACCCTGCATAGACACACTGATGTGAGTTGTTGCACCAGAATCTATCCACCACATGTGTCTATTTACCGAAATTAAATTAACTTCAGAACAAACCAAATTTAAAGGCATACCTTTCTTAGCACGCCAAGCATGATAGTTGTTGCAATTCTTTTTCTTATGCCCTTCGGCTCCGCAAAAGAAGCATCCAGTATCTCCGGGTTTCACCGGTTTCTTTTCTTGCTTCATTTTTAAGGCCGGTCCCGCAGCCGCCTTACTCTTGTTCTTTTTCCATTTACCCTTGTTCTTTGAGGTAGAGGCAAGATGAGCACTTTCTATCTGATTCTGCTTCAACCTTTCCTCTTCTTGAACACAACGTGAGATGAGCTCATCATAGTCCAATTTTCTTTCAAATGGTTATAGCTCACCCTAAATTGTCCAAACTTGTGTCGGAAGAGATATCATTATAAGGTACACAAGCAGATCATCAAAAATGTTCAGTTTATGTGCATTTAACTTTGAAATTATCTGACATATTTCCATAATGTACTCTCTTATATTTTTGCCATTATACTTTATTGAAATGAGGTTTGTTAAGAGCGTACATATTTCCGCCTTTTCATTCTTACTAAACCTCTTCTCAATATCCTCAAGATACTCTTTAGCCGTAGCTATATTTTCCGAAGATGTGTCCCTAAATGCTTCCGGAATGGACGTCTTCATGATCATCAAACTAATGCGATTCGACTTTTCCCACCTCGCCATCTCCGCCTTTTGCTCAGGCGTACTCTCATCAGTGAGTGCTTCGGGTTGTCCGACCCTTAACGCAAGGTCATGATCATTAACACCAAGGTAGATCAACAAATTGTCTTTCCACATCTTGAAGTTTGAGCCATTCAACATCGGAATCGAATTGATATAAGCACTGATTTTCAATCCAGTTTTAGCTGAAAACAGAGAACAATAAACAAACACTGTTAGCTCTCCAAAATTAACCATAAACAATAATAACAAATTCAATAAAAGGTAACCCCATCACAAAATATCGGTTTCCATTAATATTTTATCTTTGGACAAAATTATTAATTTCTGATTGATATTTTGGCGTAGTTATTAATCATTGATAATAAGTAACATGTCAACAAATTAACCTTCCTTTGGGCCGATTAGATAAGTTACACATAAAACCGAATAATCATCACATGCTTTTAATACTACTCATGTACACAATACTAAATAAATATGAACCTTCCTTTGGGCCGATTAAATATTTATTCAATAATATGAACACAACTGTTTATATTCCAAAATAAAATTAATTTAGACATGAGAGGTCACTTTGGCGACATGATGTCGAAACAAATTAATTTCTGAATATGTAATACTTAAATACCTTAATTTGAACTTAAAATTATACCGTAAATCCGAATTTATAATTTAATATGGGCAAAATTCGGATTTTTTTTTAATGGATTATAATACTTACTGACTTAAAAATCAAAACATATTTATAAACCTTTTGTTTTAATTTGAAAATCATAAAGCCCATGAGCCCAACCGAATTACCAAAATAAATAAATAAAACATATACATGACCATTTGTTTTATTCTTTTATTTCGGCCAATAAATAACAAGCCCAACCCAAATTACTTATTTCTTAAAACTGAATTTGGAATTTCGGATTTGAATTCCTGAGTTTTTTAGATCCCAGTTTTATAGAGTTTAAAAACCGGGAAAATAAATCCCGTCTTCTCCAAGAAAGCACCCTTCAGCCTACGCACGAGTTCGTGTCTGGACATGGCGACTGTTCGCCTAGATGGAACGTGCCTTCTCGCCACTGCATCAGATGCGTCCTTCTGGCGACGGTGCTCCGGTAATCCGACGGCCGACGGTGTCGATCACATGATCCTAAGACCTTTAACCCTTAATTGTGCAAATTTCTTGATTCAAAACCGAAATTGGCCTTAATTTGTTTTAACCCTTTGAATTGGTTATTATAATCTTTAGTTTGACCCAATTTCACACAACATCACTTACTACCCCTGAATTTCGATTAACTATTTTGGTTCACAAAATAAATTTGATTTGACCCTTTTTGTTCAATTCATTTGTAAAAAACGAAATTGGATTAAAAAAAAAAATACAATCTTAAAAAAATTAGGATTAACCAAATACATAATACTTGATTCAACATAGAACCGCTCTGATGCCACTTGTTAGGGCGGTACGCACCGGTACCGCCAAATTCAAGATCGAACTATGTGAATCAAACTATAAATAACGGAAGCGTACCTTGATCCATGATTGCGTTTGGAGTATAGAACACCGAATTCGCAAGTAGGGTCTTCCAAATACTTTATGAACTCCAATTGAGATGCCTTTGTTGTATTTCTCTTATGGTCTCTCTTTCTCTCTTTTTAATGGGGCAGATGAAAGAAGTGACTTAGTTCATATGTATTGGGGACCAAATTACTTATATAGTCTAAGAGGTACCATTTCATGAAAAGACACCCTTTGACTCCTAATGTGGAACTTTCTAATTCAGCCCATCATAAAATATAGAAATACACCACCCACAATTCTACACATCAAAGGCCACACCCTAATTTGACACGTTAATGTTTAATATTATTAACTAAAGTTGATCACTTTATTATAAACATATTTGACAGTAGTATAATACATATTATTATTTTACATATAAGTCCAATATTGGATTAATGATCCAACAGGTATGTATGACACCGTCACATACGAAATTCCGGAAACCATAGGTTGTCTACAAAACCTTCAAACTCTTGATTTAAGGGGAACCTATATTGAGTCCTTGCCTGATTCTCTGTGGAATATTCCAGCATTGAGATATGCAAGAGGGCCACGTGAACCTTTTTTCGCGCCGCCACCATCAGCAAACCTCGTGAACCTACAGACTCTGAAACAGTTCGTTGTTCCAATGAGCTGGAAGAGAGGGCTACCTCATTTGCCTAATCTTCGAAGGTTGGCTCTTTCCTTGTGTGATTCATATGCACAAGCAGAGAAATATGAAGACCGTGAGTGAGCACTATTGTGGGAGTTAGTTACCAACTTACTTAGAAACTTGAAGGATCTTATATCATTAGAACTGGGAGGGCACTATCTTCCTGTGGTGGTATTTGATGCAAGGACCTCTCCGAGTTATCAGAAATTAAAAACATTAAAACTATTGGGGTTCGGCTCGACTAGGATCTCTCTTGGGGATGTTCAAATGCCACCAAACCTAGTCAAGCTTATACTAAATGGTATTCATTTCGAGCAGGACCCGATGCCTACATTAGAGAAGTTGAGATGCCTTCAGGTTTTATTAATGAGTGGAATAGAAGGTTTCTCTAAGATGGTCCGCTCGGCTAAAGAGTTCCCTCAACTGGTAAAATTTCAAATTTTGATAAATTTCAGCCTGAAGGAATGGATTGTGGAGGAAGAAGCAATGCCCATGCTAAAATCCCTTGTCATTGTAAACTGCCTAAAGGTGCAGGTTCTTCCCGACCTACAGCATGTGACGAGCCTGAAAGAGCTCCATCTTGATGACATGTCAAATGAGCTTGTAAGTAGGATTCAGGATTCTGGAGAAGACTGGTACAAAATTAACCACGTTCCCTCAATTACAATAATTTCATTTTAAAAAAAAAAATTAAATGGAAGTCATATCTTCACTTATTGGTTTCACTCCATTATGTCTCTCTTGGATTGTTGTTGCTGAAAATAATCTGTGTGCAAGCAAATGGTTTGTTGTTGCTGAAATAATCTGTGATGCATTTTAAGTAAAGTTTCTATGCTTAATTGGAATCACTCCTTTAGTCTACTATCGATAAGAATGTATTATTTGGTTTGTTTTATTTTCATGTTATGTATTTTGATTTTGATTTGTGAGTTATTATTTTGTATTTGGCCTGTTTAAAAGACTTATGTGTGATGTTGATTTTTACTGGTTTTTCTTTTTGAACTGCACATATAATTATTGTTAGATCTAAAATTGTAATTTGAGTTTCTACAGCGCTGAGATGTGATATGGATTGCTTTAACCAAGTTGGGTTTATAACTTGTTTTTTTTCTGATAAAAAATGAATATATAGATTAGAGCCTCAATCCTTCTTAATTCAAAGTGATTCCATTCATAGTTCCCATTTAAGCAATAATTAGTAAAAAAAACAAAGAACAACCAAGAATTTCATGGGTCTAACAGTTAGGTGTTACCAGAAAAGTCCATCAGTCAAGCGACATGAAGTTGCTGCTTGTTTTTTTTTCTTATTTAGGTAGTTAGTATGCAACGTACTAATATATTGGCTTGTAACTCTAATTCAAGGACATATGTGTTATTTGGCATCACTCTGTTAGTGTATTATCGACAAGAATACTATTTGGTTTGTTTCATTTTCCATGCTATGTTATTTCATTTTGATTTATGAACTATTAATTTGTACTTGGTTTGTTTTCGAGAACTTGTGTATTATCTTGATTTTTTTTTATTGGCTTTTCTTGTTAAACTCTAGTACTTGTTTGAACGCATAATTATGGTTAGATACAAAATTCTAATTTGATTTGTTTTAACCCAGGTTGGATTTAAATTTAACCCATAAAATTATAGCAGCAAACTTGTGTTGATATTTATTTTAACCGAAGTTGGATTTTATAACTAGTTTTTTCTGACGAAAAAATGAAGGTGTAGACTAGAACCTAAAGTGATTGTTTTCAAGAACTTGTGTATTATCTTGATTTTTTCATTGGCTTTTCTTGTTAAACTTCGGTACTTGTTTGAACGCATAATTATGGTTAGATATAAAATTCTAATTTGATTTGTTTGTTTAACCCAAGTTGGATTTAAATTTAACCCATAAATTTATAGTAGCAAACTCGTGTTGATATTTATTTTAACCCAAGTTGGATTTTATAACTAGTTTTTTCTGACGAAAAAATGAATGTATAGACTAGAACCTAAAGTGACCAATTAATGGTTCCCATTTTGCAATAATTAGAAAAAACAGGGACTAACCAAGAATTTTTTTTAAGAAAAAAAAAACAGTATTCTATCTGAATAAATTCTGCCGAAAATGGAGACTGAAATCCTTTGGACTGTTAAGATGAATTATCATCCAATAGAAAAAATGTCAAGCAAATCAAATGAAAAGATGAGAAAAGATAATTACTTTTAGAATTCTAAGCCTAAGGCTGTGTTTGGATGCACAAGAATTTTATAGGTTAGGAATGGATTTTTTTAGGGATTAGGATTGTGAAATGGGCAATCCTAAAAGATAAGTATTATGTAGGGATTTTTAAAAATGTTGTTTGAATGCTGTTTTAGGAAAATAAAGAAATCTAGTTTAATATTATATTTATCTATGTATGTATAGTACAATATAATATTTAACAAGATCCTACAAATTCCTAGAAAAAACTTGTCAAAAAGTCAAGTTTTTATTCTCTCCAACTTTATATACAAAATTTCCCTAAAAATTCCTAAATCAAAATTCCGTAAAAATTTCTAAATTGCATCCAAACATACTTTCCTAAAAGTCCCTAAAAAAGTTCCTAAACTAGTTTTTCCTTGAAATTCCTTGTACAACCAAACACAGCCTAAATGGTTTCAGGAGGGAAAATACGTGGTGTTTCAAACAAATTTTTCACGGGAATTTTGTCGGACACCTCGCATGCACCTTTCGTTGTTAACTTAATTACTCAAAAATGCTATTAACACAATATGCAAGGAAATAAAACCAGGAAAGACACACAAATCAAGGTAAACTTCTTCATATCATTATGATTCTTGCCTCACGATTTAAAGCTTTTTGCGAGGGTTTCAAGGATAAAATCGCTGACGGACAGGTTGTGGCAAAGGTTGAACAAAAGTAGAGTTTCGGATTTGAAATTAGGGTTAGGGTTTTGTTGGAGGTTTTGGAGGGCCTAGAGGAGAATGATGCATAGGACGGATTTAATTAGGGTTTCAAAAGGCGAATGATGCATAAGAGTCTTTTGAGATGAATTGGTGAGTTAATAAATTTTTGGTGATTACTGCGAGCCAATAGTCTCGCCTTGAGCGGCCAATTATTTCTGAAAATTCCATGTATACTGGATTATGATTTGGAACAAATATTTAATTAGGGTTTTAAAATAATAGAGTTAAAAACCGAAGATTTGATTTAATTTGATGTTCAATTGTGCACTTGAATCAGTTGAACCAGATTTTGGCCCAAAAATTACTAAGCTTAATTTAAGCTAATTTAGCTTTATATTCATTCAAATTACAATTAAGCACCAAGCAATTAAAAAGTAGAAAAAAATAAGAAAATAATAATAAATATTAGAAAAAGTCAGAAAAGAGTAAACAAGGCCAAAAAAAAAAAAGGAAATAGAAAAAAAAAAAAAAATCCGAAGAAAGTAAAAAAAAACTAAAACTAAAAAATCAAAAAAGGTTAAAAAAAAAGATGGGCAAAAAAACAAAAGAAAAAAAGGCCAAAAAAAGTAACAAATAAATTAACAGATTGGCAAAAATTGAACAACTTACATATTGACAGATTTGTACATGACAGCTTTATCATCTTGGTTTAATAACCTGCCTTAAATACTGCGCCCATTAGTAAATTTTGGGCTTGTCATAAGCCACAACTGTAAAGTTCCTGGTCCATCAGAATTCATAGTCAATCTCCCTGTATGAAATGTACTAATATTTCAGGGGTAATTTCATAAATTTTCAACTTTCTAGTCCAGCGGGCTTTTTGGAAATTGTTGTTATTAATCGGCCAGGCAGAAATTCCTGTGTTCTTTTTTGGGAATAAAAATCACCAGGGTTTTCTTACGCAATAAAAATACATCAATTTTTTTTTTTTTTTTGCAAATAAAAATAATAAAAGTTTAACAATTCAGGGGCGATTTTGTAAATTTTGAAATATACAGGGGACTTTTCACGAATAAATATTATTATTGAACTAGCTAGATGGATATGCCACTGTGTTTTTATGCAAAGAAAAATTACCAGAGGTTTTTGTGCTAACAAAAATTCAACAAGCAGGGGCAATTTTGTAAATTTTAAACAATTCAGGGGCTATTTTGTAAATTTTAAACAAACCAGGGGCTTTTTCGTGAACAAAAGTTATTACCGGGCCAGGCAGAAATTCCGACGTGTTCTAAACCAGGCTGGGCCGTACTTGAAGTGCCGTTTGTTTCCAGTATTTTTTCCGATCTCTCAGTCCAACTAATAATGATGATTCTGATTGTGTTTTCATTTTTTAATCGGCAAATAATTCTTCACAACCAAAGGCGTAGTGAACCTTACTTGCCTAATAAAATACTTCAGCGATTTTTCACAAAGGCCCTCTTTGATTTTCTTAAATTAGGAGATGAGGTGTTTGTTTGTTAAATAAGGCATAAGGTGTACAAAAATTACACCTTACGCCCCTATTCATTTTTTTTGCAGGGTTATTAACTACAAATTGATATTATCCCTTTAAACAAAAAGTCATCATCAAAACAAAAACATGCCTCAACAAACCCTTAGCATACTTCTCGCCAAAGCGAAGCCTGAAGGCAACAAGAACCACCACATACTTGGAAAAGGAAGGGAAATCTAGTTCTGAAATTCACATTATTAAGGGGCAAACTAAAAAGAGGGGAAGTATATCAAATAGGCACCATGCAAACCTTAGCAAATATGAATATTCCTTTAGGATTTGTGCACAAGGAAAAAATGTGTGAAATTTGCAAGGTAGCCTCTAATAAGAATAGAAATTAGGAAAACTTTTAAGGGAGGTTCGTTGAAAATTGATGGGGCTTTTGGAGAATTTCCATGGCCAAAATCATGAGGCTTCTTAAACCTACTGGTACTGAATTGAAGTGCGTACCAGTGGGTAAGAAGGGAGAATTAATATTCGTCCCTAATGACCTGATTCATGATTCCTTGAAAAAAATGAAGATTCAAAAAATTACATTAAAGACCCTAAAAGAGAGGAAATTTCGGAACATACATCCACGGTACCAATACACTACTGGTAGTGGACATAAAAGTGAAGGAAATTGCTCCAAGAAATGAGCATTAAATTATGCTTGCTCCTGAATTGGTGAGAATAGAAGAAAAAGGGAGGAGTCATTTGCAAAACAGCCCCTGAAAAAGAGAATAATTCTGAAAATTATTCCCTTGGTACCAAAACAGGTGTGGGATTTGCCTATATCAATCCATATGCACACTACTTCAGATTTTTTGGATGAAAGGGAAAATAGCATAATAGCTCCTAAAAGAGAAGAAAATTCGGAAATTCACTCGAATTGTCATAAAAATCCGAGCACTGATTCGGAAAAATCACATGAGACTAAAATGTCTGAACTGAGCACCATACCCAATGGTACGAAATGATGTACCAGTGGAGAAAAAAGGTGAGATTATGATCAATGAAGGTCCATTCAAGTTTGTACCCCAAAATATCTTTTCTACTTAATCCTCTTAATTAATAATTTCATCAATATAATCACAAAATTCCATACCTCCAAAGAAGTGCAGATCAAGGAGGCCTTCTAGAAACCGGCTATTACTCCCCTCAACACACCCGTTGAATACCCCGTAATTTCCAAAACGCCACCGCACCATCTTTCACCCCAACCAACAAAAGAAACGCCTGATTTGATTTGCTGACCAGACAAGAGTTTGATCCAGATCCTTCCTATTTTCGTTTTTTTCTAGGACCGAGTTACAGGTTTCGTCTTGTTGTGCCATACATTCAAGAAAGTACCTGAATGTATAATGTCGACGAATTTAGAGTGCTCTGACAGATAAAGAGTTTTTGTTAATAATAATAAAATACAAGTAAAGTGAAATTTGCAATTATGTTGATACCTAGTGCATCGAGAAGTGGAAGGAGAACCAAGTGGGTTTCCATGCGATTCCATTTTGCACCACTTTCTGTCAAAGATGTCACACACAACAACAACAAAATAGTTAGTAAATATTTGAATAAAATAAGTTGCAAAAAGTATAATAGAGAAAAGGAACTTATCTAAATTTTCTAAAATCCAGACATACCTTGCTCCACCATTCTTACAGGTCAGGTCTGACAATCTGACACTTGGCCCCACTTGTCTGACATGATGAAATTCTTTGAGCCCTATTCTGTAAAATTACAAATTTAAATCTGCATGAGTTTTATTTTATTTTTCTCAAATTGTGGGTAATAATGAAAAAAATAATGAAAAAAATGGATCAGATATTAAAGACTTGCTGCTTTTAAAAGAGTCACTAAAGCTCAAATAAGCATCACAAAGCAATCGTCCAGCAAGGCGGCAACCATAATTCAAGGACTGCAAAAAACAAAAAAGAAAACATATTAAATACTCTAAATTGAAATAAAATTTGGTAAAATAATTACAGTAAATATTCAGAATCTGTGTGGGAGAAAAGAGAGACCTTGCTTGAGAAGAAGTCATCTGAAGAGATAGAAAGGACCCTAAAAACCCTAAAACTTAAACGATGATGATGACTCTAAAAGACCCAAAAACCGAAAAATGATGATGATTACCTATGAATATGATGACCCTAATACCTAAATGATGATATGATAACTCTAAGATGATGATAAATTGATAATGATGATAATGTTGTGAGCTCTCCAAATAATTACATCTCCATGTGAACCTAAAATAATAAAAAATAAAAGTATTTAAATAATAAAAATAATTATTGGAAATAAAAATTATTCAAAAGAACCTTACCAGTTATAGACTTGATTTAATTTCCTCCATTTTTGTTCTTCTTGGGTTAGTTCGTGTTTATTTGAATGATGGGAATTAATTAGGCTTAATTTATGTAACTCTGGTGCCAGCCGAGCCAGCCAGCCGAGGAAAGCCGAGCCGAGAAGCTGAGCCGAGCCGAACAGCCAGCCAGCCGAGCCAGGCAGCTGAGGCGAGCCGAGCCGAACAGCAAACCAGGCAGCTGAGGCGAGCCGAGCCGAACAGCAAACCAGCTGAGCTGAGCCAGCCGACCAAGCTAGGCAGCTGAGCCGAGCCGAACAGCCAGCCAACCGAGCCAGGAAGCTGAGAGGCAAGCCAAGCCGAGCAGCCAGCCAGCTGAGCCGAGCCGAGCCGAACAGCAAACCAACTGAGCCAGCCGACCAAGCCAGGCAACTGAGCCGAGCCGAGCCGAACAGCGAGCCGAACAGCCAACCAGCCGAGCTGAGCCAGCTGACCAATCCAGGCAGCTGAGCCAGCCGACCAAGCCAGGCAGCTGAGCCGAGCCGAGCCGAACAGCCATCCAACCGAGCCGAACAGCCAGCCAACCGAGCCGAGCTGAGCCAGCCGACCAAGCCAGGCAGCTGAGCCGAGCCGAACAGCCAGGCAGCTGAGCCGAGCCGAGCCGAACAGCCATCCAACCGAGCCGAACAGCCAGCCAACTGAGCCGAGCCGAACAGCCAACCAGCCGAGCTGAGCCAGCCGACCAAGCCAGGCAGCTGAGCCAAGCCGAACAGCCAGGCAGCTGAGCCGAGCCGAGCCGAACAGCCATCCAACCGAGCCGAACAGCCAGCCAACCGAGCCGAGCCGAACAGCCAGCCAGCCGAGCTGAGCCAGCCGAACAGCCAAGCCAGGCAGCTGAGCCAGCCGACCAAGCCAGGCAACTGAGCCGAGCCGAGCCGAACAGCGAGCCGAACAGCCAACCAGCCGAGCTGAGCCAGCTGACCAATCCAGGCAGCTGAGCCAGCCGACCAAGCCAGGCAGCTGAGCCGAGCCGAGCCGAACAGCCATCCAACCGAGCCGAACAGCCAGCCAACCGAGCCGAGCCGAACAGCCAGCCAGCCGAGCTGAGCCAGCCGAACAGCCGAGCCGAGCCGAGCCGAGCCGAACAGCCAGCCAACCGAACCAGCTAGCCAGCCGAGCCAGCCAGCCTACCGAGCCAGCTAGCCGAATGAAGGAGCAAGAGAGCAAGTGAGAGATTGTGTCATTAAAATATCAGTCCTTTTTGCTGGCTGATACTTGTGTTTGGCTAATGATTTATCATTAAAATGATATAAAAATATTTGCCCCTTTTGTGAAAATGCCCCTTTTTGATTAATAAATTAATAATTACAAAATGTATAAAAATGCCCCTTTTTGAGTTTGCAGTCTCGGCTTACAACCCGGCCTGAAAAAATATACAAAGAAGAATCATTTATTTATTCAACAAAATTGGTTATTAAAAAAAATATTTCAAAAAATGGTTACATGCCAGAGCTTCTTATTTCCTATGTCAAATATTCAGAGGCTACCATCCGTGCCTCCATGGACTTGAGACGCCGACTAAAAATAAAATAAACAAAAAATAAAGCATTATATTCGGAAAGCAATATATAAAAAAATTAAAAATATAATTAAATAAATAAATCAAACTCACCAGCACTCAAATGCAGACTGTTGGGCAAGAAGAACGAATATTGGGCCTTTGTGGACCCAGTACTTGTAACATAACAATTAACATTTCACAACAAATAAATATTACTAAAATGTACAAATACATTAAACATATGTAACAAATTAAAAATACTAATATAACCTTACAGTCTAATAATAATAATAAGTTAATAAAATTGAGGGAGCACTTGCACATATTAAGACAATTAAGGTTCTATTATAGTTAACTTTTTAGGGTGTTTACCTGGATATTTTTTTAGAAAATTGAGGTTGTATTTACCATTTAGGATCTAACAGAGTACTGTTTTGAAGAAATTAAACATTCCAAATTTCCGTACCTCCAAAGAAGTGCAGATCGGCTATTACTGCCCTCAAGAGCCCTGGGCACAGAACCCCCTCAAAACGCCCCAAGAATACCCCGTAATTTCCAAAACGCCATCTTTCATCTGAACCAACAAAAGCGCATGAAAAACCCGACTTGATTTTCTGATCAGAGGGAGTTTGATCCAGGTCTTAGTTTTGTCTTTCTCTATACTGGTGCGGAGATTTAGCCATTTGCATGAGTCATTAGGACCTGAATGTAAAATATAGATGAATTTAGAATGTTTCGACATATTATTATTATTATTATTATTAATAATAATAATATAACAATAATAAATAAGTAAATTGAAATTTGCAATTAAGTTGATACCTCGTGCATCGAGAAGTAGCAGGAGAACTCGTCTGAGGCATAAATGATGATGATGATCCTAAATGGCCCGCTAAAAGACCCTAAAACCTAAATGATTAACATGACCCCAAATGACCTAAAACCGTAAATGTGATGACCCTAAAATGCCCTAAACTTAAATGATGATGATGACCAAAATGACCCTAGACCTATATGATAATAACGATGGCATTATGTCCAAGTTGCCTTCCATGCGATTCCCTTTTCACCACTTGTTGTCACTACACAACCAAAAAAAAGGCAGTAAGTTCAAGACTTGAAATTAAGTTTGCTAAAAAAATAACAGGAAAAAAAAAAACTTGTTCTAATAGTAATAGTACCTCATGCCATCAACTCCTCGAATTCAAGATGACAGGTCTTTGAAAGGTTTGGAATTAGCAAATCAAATTTCAAATAATTAGCAAATCAAATTTCAAATTTAAAAGGTTTGGAATTTGAAAAGTTTAATGGACCATACCTGTTTGAGAAGCTCGATTATTTGCTGCTAAATAAAGGGGATTTGATGGGATGGAATTTCCTTTCTTTATTCTCTGGTCTTTGAAAGTTCACCCAAAGAATAGCTCACCTAACAAGAAACCCAGCAAGGGGTAAATTAGTCATGTTATTGAAAATCCACTTGGTCATGTTATAATAATAATAATAATAATAATAATTAATTTATCAAATACCTCTGAAAGTGCATTGCATTTCTAATCTTGGCTGGGAGTTTGGTGTGGTGCATCAGCAAGACTTGACCCACCATGTCCATTCATAAAATGTTTGTTGCAACTTCTTGTATTTGTCTCCAAATCTGAAAAAAAAAATCACAAGTTCTTAATTTTATTAACTTTAAGTTAGAAACTAAAAATAAGTATATTTTTGGAATAAATTGACTAAAAATAAATAAATACATACTACATAAATTACCTGATTGGCGGGGCCCCAACAGCTGGTATGATGATGATGACCCCTAAATGACCCACTAAAAGACCCTAAAACCTAAATGATGATCATGACCTAAAACCCTAAATGCGATGACCCTAAAAAAAACTAAACCTAAATGATGATGTGATTAACCTTAAAGACCCTAAACATAGATGACGATGATGACAACATGCCCAAGTTGGCTTTTTGACCGAAACTTCAACTCCTGAAATTTAAAAAAGTTTCAAAATTACGATTTGCATATTAAATACACATATTAACTAATTTATTAATTAGAATAAATATAAGTAAGAAAATAAGCATACCTACACCACAAGCCTCTTCAAGAAATGTCAAGTCCAGAAAACATATAAAACAGCATCTAGACACTACCAGATTGCTCTTCGTTTCGGATGCATCACAATTGGTTCAACACCACTGATATATTGTCCGATTCTGCTTTGGAGAAGAAAAAAAAAAAGAAGAATACGTTTTTAAAATTATAAGAATTGAAAGAAAAAAGGTGTAAAATTAAATTAAAGTTAAACTAAATTAAATAGACCTTTTTGGTAGTTTGAAAGATTGGTTCAATTTCAAGATCTTAATTGTTTCATTTCCACGTAACGAGACACACAGCAAGCAGCATCAGACGGATCCTCTTCTCACATACATACATCTACAAGAGGCCATAGTTGTGTTCACCTGTAGAAAGCACGAAATTAGTAATGATATAAATTCAAATGTACAATTGTTTTTACTTTCTAATGGTATAAAAATGAGAAATTAATAAATATGATTAATTAATTTTTGGATGAATGTGAGAAGAGAAATTACCTTTTAACGATTATGATGATGAAGAGGCCATAGTTGTGTTCACCTGTAGAAAGCACGAAATTAGTAATGATATAAATTCAAATGTACAATTGTTTTTACTTTCTAATGGTATAAAAATGAGAAATTAATAAATATGATTAATTAATTTTTGGATGAATGTGAGGAGAAATTACCTTTTAACGATTATGATGATGAAGACCCCAATTGAACTATAGAAGACACTAAAACCTGAATGGTGATCATGACCTCAAATGACCTAAAACCCTAAAATAACCCTAAATGCAATGACCCTAAAAGACATAAGCCTAAATGAAATGATGACCTAAATGCATCAAATGGGCTCGAAGATCTGACTTGATGATAATACGCATAACTTGGCTGCAAAACAAAAAAATATATAAAATATACAAATTAGATTTATCTTCTAGTTTATTCATTAATCTATTTTTTTAATAATAAAAATAAAATACATACTTAGAACTTTATCTTTCTTACATTGCATGGCTTACCCCCATCGTGACACATGGCGCATCTTGTGGCAGTCCATAGACCACACTGAACAGATCCTTCAACCAAAAAAGCAAATTTCAAATAAAATATAATTAATAATAATAATAATAATAATAATTGTTATTATTATAAATTTATATATCTTTGAAAGTACATTTCTAGATGAAGAGGTGGGAGTTTGGTGCGGTGCACCAGCCATGCACCATGTCCATTCATAAAAAAATTTAGATATTTTGTCGGTTTGCGAGTGATTGGAGAATGCCGGTTGTACGGATGTTTGGCGCAACTTGTATTTGTCCCAAATCTGAAAAAAAATACAAGTCCATAATTTTATTAATTTTAAGTTAACAAAATAAAAACAAGTATATTTTGGATAAATTGATTAAAAATAAATAAACTAAATAAACAAATTACCTGATTGGTGGAACCCACAACAGCTGGTATGATGATGATGATGACCTTAGATGACCCACTAAATGACCCTAAAATCTAAATTATGACCATGACCTAAAACCCTAAATCACCCTAAATGTGATGACCCTAAAAGAACAAACCTAAATGATGAGACCTAAAAGAGCCTAAACCTAATGATGATGATGATGGCATTCATTTCCAGGTTGGCTTTCAACTCCTGAAATCGAAAAAAGTTTCAAAATTAATTATTTGAGAATCTGAAGAAAGGGATTATTTTAGTTAATTTATAGAAATTAAATTACCATATGAAGGGATCTGTTTGGTTTTCGCCCATAAATAAATAAGAAATTAGCAACAACACACCAGCTCCACTATCCCTTTTATCTGCACAAAAAAAAAAAAAGAAATTAAAAAAACAATTATGCAAAACTAAAACTATTATTGCAAAAAACACACACATATATATATATAGAAAAAAAATTAAAAACAGACGTACCAAATTGAGCCTCTGTTAGCACTATAACTAATGACATTCCGAAAGAACCTGTGCTCTTCATTCCTTGAAGGCCTGCCTTCAATTTCTCCAAGTATTGGTTTCAGCTGCATATCATAATAGACATTGTATAAGTAAAAATATGAAGCACAAATGATGAGTAAAAAAATGCAGAACAGGTCAAGAATATCTAAGATATTTAGAATATTATTTTCAGATTAAGTAATGGTGTATTATTGTATATAATATAAACATGTACTAAACTAAACCATGATTCTGCATTAAAATACTGCATGCCAATATAACAACCTAATATGATTTCAAAACAGGAATATAGAATTAGACTGTCCAGTATCATACAAAACAGCGAGTACATATAATTATAATGGACTAGTAAAAAAGAAGATAAAAAATTTAGACTTATCTCATCTAGCTTGCGACTTTGAACAATGAGTTCTTGTTGGTGACATTAATGAGCAGCTCATCATCACACTATGCGTGCCTATATGCAACAACGGCCAGATTAGATTTAGTTTTGTTAACCTGTTGCAAGGACGAAATTAGTTCCAAATGATATAAAATTAAATGTATAATTGTTTTTACTTTTAAACGGTATAAAGAAGAGAAATTAGTTTAGTTACCTTTTAATGGTGATGATGACGATGACGATGACCCTAAATGAACCATAAAAGACACTAAAACCTAAATCATGATCATGATCCCCAAATGACCTAAAATCCTAAATGACTCTAAATGCAATGACCCTAAATGGTGATCATGACCCCAAATGACCTAAAACCCTAAGTTACCCTAAATGCGATGACCCTAAAAGACCTAACCTAATGATGATGCTGGCCTACATGAACCTAGACCTAAATGACCCTAACCCTAAGTGATGATATTGATGACAAAATATGTCCAATTTTGCTTTCCGACCGAATCTCTTTGCGCATGATTTGGCTGCAAAATAAAAAATATATAATTAAATTCATCTTCTATTTTATTCATTCATCTAATTTTAATATTATTTTTTTGAAAGAATATATAAGAGCTTTATCTTAAATTGCACGGCGTATCCCATCATGATACGTGGCGCATCTTGCCAGCCTGGCACTAGTCCACACCAGTCCATAGAACATACTAAATAGATCCTTCAATAAAAAAAGAAAGTTCGAAAAATAAATTAATAATAATAATTAATTTATATACCAGTTGTTAGGATCTTTTAGTCGGTTTGCAATGCGACTGATTGGATACAATGCCTGGTCGTATGGATGTTTGGTCCAACTTTTGCCCCCAAATCTGAAAATAAAAAAGAATATTAACTTTGTTACAAACAAAAAACAAGCATATTGTTGGAATAAATAGATTAAAAATAATATAACCTGATTGGTGGGAGCGGTGGAGTAAAAGGAGAACTTGGCTGAGGAGAAGGAAAGGACCATAAATGATGATCATGACCCTAAATGACCTAGAACCCTAAATGACCTAAATGTGACTAAAAGACCCTAAACCTAAATGACCCTAGACCAAAATTATGACCTAAATGATGATGATCATGACCTAAATGAACCTAGAAATAATGATGATGACGATACGCCCAAGCTGGCTTTTTGACCGAAACGTCAACTCCTAAAAATAAAATAAAAATTCAAAAGTAAGATTTTTATACTATACACAGATTAGTTAAGTTACTAATTAGAATAAATACGAGTAAGTAAGCCTACCTACACCATAAGCCTCTTCAAAAAAGATAAAGCAGCATCTAGTTGCTCGTTTTTTTTTAATCTGAAAATAAAAATAAAAGATTAAGTAAATATCTTATTACGAATTTTAATTTTAAGGTAGAACAATAAATAATCTTTGATTTCTCAAATGGTTGTAATAAATAATCTTTTATTATAAGTTTTAAAGTACCTTTGAACAACTTGAAACTTGAAATAAAATTATATTAAATTAAGTAATATAATATATAATATAAAATATCCCATTAGCAATTTACCATAATAAAAAACAAATCAAAAAGTAGATAAAACATTTATATTTACCATACCAAAAAACAGATTATATAGTTGATATTTTTTATCATTATAGTTAATGAATTCAATAATTATGTTCATTAAATGATTCAACAAATGAATGTATCAGAATTTGAAAAAACTAATTAAATAAAAATTAAAATAGAGAAAGAAGACTGTAAAGGATGCTTTGAAATATCAGCTCTATGCCAAACGAGAGATCTTTCAAAAAAAGGAAAATAAAATTAATGAAAAATATATATTGAAATCAAATTCACCTAAAGATAAAACTATGAAACATATATGATCTTTGAACTTTTTTCACCATATATGCCCAATGCATGCTCAATTGAGAAATAAAAACTAATAACATGCGCTTAATAATTCAATGGAAAAGCCACAAGAAAAGGGGGAATAAATCATTTGTTACAAACTGTACCTTTGTATTTTGCAAACTCTTCACGATTAAAGTAGACCTTGAATTTCGGGTAGGAATGAATATCAAATTCTTGCTGAAATAGGCAAAATATGAAATAATTTCAGTGTGTTGGATTGATTCTCTGATGTTTCCAAGATTAAACATAGTTTGAAAGCAATAATTTTTATTTGAAATCGAGATTTGAAGATTACCAGTGTTTGCTCCAAGAAACAGAGAACCGAGCAAACAAAAATTATGTCTCTCCCCTTAACCGAAAATTGATAAATGAAAATGTTATAAGGATATGTAATTTGCAGATTTTAAGAACAAAAATCAATAAACGGAACTAAAAAGTGCTGAAGTAATAAACCAATTGAAACACGATTCAATTCTAAGAAATTTTAAACTGAAATTCAGAAGAAGAAAAAACTCAAAATCAAGCAAATATTGTCCAAGCACAAAGTAACAAAATCAACCAAACTCAGATTACAGAGAGAGAACAAATCAAAGGAAGAACATTATACTCCAGATCTACAAAAAACCATAACAAATAAAAGAAGAAAGATCAAATAGGAAGGCAAGACAGAACTTACGCTAAGGCCAGCGCAGAATAACAGATCAGGCGTGCTTCAAATCCGTCCAAAAGGACTCCTAGTAAAATGCGACTTGATTCTAAACGACCTTCACAGATCTGCTCCTCCACACCAAAACCCTAGAAAGAGAACACAAAACACGTCATTTTAGAGAGAGGTACGAAACTATGTTATCGATTAAAGGAAGAGTATCCAGACCTTAAAATCGATCAGAATCACATCGCTAAAAATCAAGACGAACGGATCACATCGCGGAACGGTCGGTTGGCGGAACGCGAAGAAAAACAACACGTAGCAAACGAATGATTTTCTTCTAACGAGCAAGATCTAAGTGTGAGGTGGCACGAAGAAGAAGAGGAACGAGAAAGAGCTTCGCTCGAGGTATAATGAAGAAATCGAAGGTTTGTTTGTTCGGTCGAGACCAAAAGAAGGGCGATCGAATCTCTTCTTGCTTCGCTCGAGGTATAATGAAGAAAGAACGCATTCAAGGGTTTAAGGAAGGAAGAAGAAAAAACTGGAAGGTTTGTTGTGTTCTGTCAGGTATGGTTTGTCTCTATACTTATAGATTTGTGGATCCAACGGTCGATTAAAGGAAGAACTTCATTACAACGGTTAGTTTTCAATTAACAACATTCTCTCAAACTTCATTACAACTGTTAGTTTTCAATTAACAACAACATTATCTCAAACTTCATTATAACGGTTAGTTTTCAATTAACAACATTCTCTCAAACTTCATTACAACTGTTAGTTTTCAATTAACAACAACATTATCTCAAACTTCATTATAACGGTTAGTTTTCAATTAACAACATTCTCTCAAACTTCATTACAACTGTTAGTTTTCAATTAACAACAACATTATCTCAAACTTCATTATAACGGTTAGTTTTCAATTAACAACATTCTCTCAAACTTCATTACAACTGTTAGTTTTCAATTAACAACAACATTATCTCAAACTTCATTATAACGGTTAGTTTTCAATTAACAACATTCTCTCAAACTTCATTACAACGGTTAGTTTTCAATTAACAACGTTCAAATTCCTTAAATCCCCGTGTTAATGCTCAGTTATTACATCTTGAGAGATGATGATATGTGCACCCAAAGTGGTAAGTCTGATTTTGTATGTTTTAATATATTCTGTGTGTCGGTGAATTAAGGAGTTTTAAATTATGTAATTTGGTTATTTTGAATCACTTTTGAAATTAAAAAATGAAAAATATTCTGGACAAAATTTAAAATCTCAAGTATTACTTTGGAGACAAAAGTTGGAACAAACTAGATTTACCTTCATTATTTCACATCATAATTACTATCTCAAATAATGACGTTAATACTCATTACTATCTATTAAGTGCTGCTAAGGAGACCCGATTGTGCGCCCCAAAATGGCAAATCTGTTTTTTTATATTTTTATTTTTTTTGTGTGGCAATCAGGGAATTTTAAATTTTGGTAATTAGAATAAATTGAACTCACTTTGAAATCATAAAAAAATTCAAAATATTCCGAAAAAAAATAAAAATAAAAACTCAATTATTACTATGGAGTTTGGATACATAAAGTATGGTTGGAACAAACTAGATTTATTCTTTATTATTTTACATATCATAATTAGTTGATAGTCCGTTATTGATTCAATGACATGAAATGGGTGATGATTTAGGCAGACACAATTTGGAAAAGACATTCTTGCACTCAAATCAATTGTCAATTAATACGAATTACGATTTGAAGAGTTTCTTTTGGCAAGCCATGAATATTTGGAAAGATGCACCAAATTATTTTTATCGAGTTATATTTAAACGGAACTTTATAAATTTTATTCTGAAGAAGAACATTATATTACAAGTAACAAATAAAAAGATGAATAAGTATTGTAAATATTAGAATAGCATGAAATAAAAATATATATATAATTATTTAACCTATAATCATAATTTGAATGTGGCTTATTGTCGTTAAATTACATTTTTCATCTTTAGACCATATATAAAACTGGACTGATCATGAGTGTTTTAAAATTAAAAAAAAAAGGCCCTAAAAGAACAAGCCCATATATATAACTAGGCTACGATTCTCAAATTACTGAACTGAACAGATAGATGTGCGGTATTATTATGTAGGCGAATCACAGAATAATGATGATATGTCATGTCCGTGTCCAAAAATTTAATTACTATTAAAATATTTAGACACGTCACGTGATGTGTCCGACACGTGTTCGAGCCATGTTCGTGTCCGACACAAACACGGCCGGTTTTTTGAAGTGTCTGCGTAACACAGGCTTTACTTAATGGAAAGAACTCTTTTGATTCTGCTTTGCACTAAACTCACACACTAATCTAGTTAAGAGTTCCAAATCCCAATAATATGATAGAAAGCAAGATTTCAAATTCCGCTTCACAAATTGAGATATTAATAAAATGACCTGCATAAATATACAACGGAATTTGCTTTCATGTTTTTTATCTGAGTCGGAATCTGAAACTCCAAACCTTATTAGCAGGGTCGGCCCCAGTATAAAAAAAAAAGACCATGGTCTAGGGTCTAGAATTTTAAAGAGCCATATTTTCTTGTATTTAATGGTAATAGTAGCATAATTTTTTAATTAGTCCAATACAAATTAGAACAATAAATCAACTAAAGATTCATGAAAGATTAAAATTAAGTAAAGTTCATTTTAAATCTTTGCATATTCATTCCGTGTATCCCAATAAATAAAATTAAGTCTTTAATTATTGAATAAAATTACTCATTTCTAAGTTGATCTAGAGGCCCAAAATATCTGTTGTCGGCCTGCTTATTAGCCAGTGAAATAAGTTGAAAACTAGATTGTTGTGGATCAACTTGAATACTAAATACACAAATAACAAATTCATAGTCAAGTTCTCTCTCTCTCTCTCTTAACTGTCTGACTTATCAGTGAGGAGAAGGGATGTCGCCGTTCCAATTGTCAAATAAGGAGAAAGTCCCTGTCAAATGTCTGAGGGGAATCCAATGACTACCGCATTGTTTTACAAAGGAATGAATAACGATTCTGTGTGGGTGATGAAGATGGTTGTCTCTCAATACCTCGAAGTTTTCAGGGGCCTAGAGACTTGTCGACGTAGGTGGAGAAACCGGCTCATCATCAATGGTAACAATGAATATAATATTTTCTACTATAACAAAATAATATTAATAATATGATAAGAATTAGATAGGTTGTTACAAAACAAATTTGAGTAGTCATATAGAACCAAAAAAAATACTTTAATAGCCAAATAGAATTACTACAATTACATCCTGTTTAACCTTCTAAGGCAAAGTTGTGGATCCTATTTGGTTGTAACGCGTCAGTAGGCTTCTACGCTCTAATATAGAGTAATTCGAAATCACAATATAATTGTATCCACAAATACTCGCTAATGTCTATCCCAAATATTCTCATCTCGAAATTATATCAAATTTAATAGGTGATAGCCAACACATTCCCGGCGATTAGTTGCACGGTGCTTGAGCTGCCTCGCTCAATTGGATTTGTTCCAAGCAATGAAAGGTGAAGGCGATTGGAGGCGACATGTTTCAGCATATTCCACCTGCCAATGCAATATTTCTCAAGGTAATTGACTGATATTGTGTTTCTTAGTGTTTTTCCATTTTATGAAAAGGTTAACCAAAAAACTGAAATTAAAGTTCGATTCGCTATGTAATATTGAAAAATACATACTGATATGGACTAATTTAATTATTCGTTATAACTGCTCATATAATTTCTTCTCTGTTTTGAATCATCATTTGTAGTATGTTCTCCATGATTGGAGCGATGATGATTGCGTGAAAATACTTAGAAACTGTAAAGAGGCGATCTCTTCAGAACCTAATGGAAAAGTTATTATTGTGGACAAGTAATAAACTCTTGCAAGGATTCAAAACCTACAGAACTACAACTCATGTATGACATATGCTCATGATGGCAGGCCCAGCTGGAAAAGAACATGAGCAAATAGAGGGGAAACAGATTTTTGAAGAAGCCGGGTTTAGCAATTACAAAATCTCTCCATTAATGGGGGCCAACTCAATCATTGAGCCCTACCCTTGAAATGTATACCTTTTATTCCAAGGAAAACATGAAATCAGTTGTATATATTATGTTGATACTATGGCTGAACTTGTTTATTTCAGATGAATAAAGTAGGATATATTCTGTATCAGGATCTTTTTTACAATAAATAAAGTTGGATTTTCTTAATAATGTTTTTTTCGCAATGAACATTTTATTAGGATTTTCTTATTTTTAAAAGAATCCGCATGATGAGTCTTTCTGACGTATTTTAATTAGCCAACTCACAAGGACTTTCTGGCATTTTTAATTCCCGTACTAGCCGCAAAATTGAAAGCGGTATATCAAGTGCAACTGGTAATTAACAGTGGCTTAGGTGGTAAACAATAGTTTTATCTTTAATGTGGATGTGATTTTTACGGGCTTATGCTTTTGATTATTAATTCCCGATTATTGATTGGATTGGAAGAGAGAGTTCTCACTGTGTTTTGCATCAGTTGTAACTAATTTCTGGTAGTAATATAGCACACTTGATTATCCGATTTGTATTTGTTGTTATTAAATAAAAAACATCTGCTAAAGGTGGGATTATGGCCCCTTCTTATTATATAATTGACCAAATTTTTACTTATGCAAATAAATAAATGAAATTATTTGGTTTAATCGGTTCGGTCCGATCGAATTATATTATTATTTTTTTAGTTTTTTTGTTTTGTTCAAATTTTGAACATTAAAATAAAAAATCATATTTAAAATAAGCTAATTATTGTTTAATAAGTTAATTATACTCTTAATATAATTTGAAATAGTTCTTCTTAATAAGAAATTCCAATTTAAAGAATATTTAATTTCTTATTTGGTTCAACCGAATAAACAGAGTTCTAATTCGGTTTGTTCGGTTCGGTTTCTATTATTTATTCAGTTCAGTTTAATTCGGTTTGCCTTTATTCGGTTCGGTTTGAATTGAACATACCAAATGCATGTAGATTCAGTTTGAATTGAGCAGACCAAATGCATGCATGGATACGGGACGAACTATTCCTTATTATTTTAGACATTCAATTGTCAAGATTAAACATTTATAGTTAATGTTCCACAACCCAGATATTTGAGTACATCATAAGTCATGGATTGAATTTCTCTTAGCGTATAAGCACAAAGAGACGTCTCTTCATCCAATGATAATGGATTGAGGTCAACATGGACAACACATACATGCTATTAAAATTCGGATTTAAATCATACTAGAATTAAGAAATGATAAAAATGATGTAGCCTGTTGATATATCATACCACCTTAAAAACCAATCTTATAATTCTTTATTACAACTTCATTCCAAGGCAACCAACCAAGCATCAAGCCTTATTCCAACTTTCACCAACCCGTCCTTTTATTCATCTTGATAAAAAGTCCTTTTATTCACAAAATAAAAATAAATAAAAACTCAACGTCAAACATTATGACCGCTCAAATTCGCCTTACAATTCGCCTCGACCCAATCAAAAGCAATCGGGCTGAGATAAGAATCCGGGATTCCAAATCCCGCGACAATCCCCAAAGCATGAGGCCTCAATTCAGCACACAAATCCAGGATTTCTTTTCTCACTTTAGCAGCACTCTGAACGGATAAATATCCGTATCTGAGGAACGAAATCCCTTCGTCCATGCAGGTCGTTGCGTACATTGACCTTAATAACCCCATCACTTTCTGAAATTAAAAAAAATAAAAGGTTTTTTAGATAAATGGGATAATTGCGTATATAACATTGAAAAGTTCAAATTGATAAATTTTCCCATTTAATTTACCATTAGTGGTCCAGCTTGGAGTTTATTCTCAGCTTCTAGAAAGACTTGGAGTATTGTGCGCTCTGTAAATGCCCTGGCTAAGTCTTCAGCGATTTGGTAACTCTGTTTAATTAGATAGAAAAATAAAATATCATGTGAGTAACAATATTGTGCATAAAAATTAGATAATAATTAATTTGAGTAAATAACTTACTAGTAAGAGTGCTTTTTCTTTACTCTCTCCTTGAACTTGGTAACTTGCTACTTCTTCAGCAAAACGGTTAAGCAAATCTCGCTCCCTCAAACAGAATATATCAGTCTAAACCAAACAAAAACAAAAAAAAAGTTATTTATTTTCTGAATATTAAATTATTTTAAAAAATAAAGAATGAAATGGGAATATAATATACTTGGAACTTAGGACATCTAAGAATAGAACTCGTAAGATCACTTGGAATAACAGGCAAAGGCCCATTCATGTGTTCTAATCCGAGCCCTTTAAATGGTTTCTTCTTTTTCTGAACGGCAATATATTCACCTAATAGCGCTTTGCTGACCTGGCATAATTATGTACAAATATTATTTATTATTTCAACAAAATAAATTGGGGGTGAAGTGTGTGAAAAAGGGATTAATTGATTAATTACTTGTTGCATTAAAACATTATTATCGCCTTCAAAAGTGGACTGAACGTCATATTCTCCTTTTAAAACCCCAATTCTATTTTCGGTCTTCAAACCCTGACCTCCACACGCCTCACGACATTCCTGTTAAACATAAAAAAATATATAAATTTTATTCACAAATAAGCCCTTCAAAAATTGAAAATTAGAAAAAAAAAAATGAGATACTGACCTGAAGAGTTGTCATGTTTTGCCAAGTTAAAGTAGCTTTAAGAGCACTTGAGTAAATATGTACAGCTTTATTCGCCTCAGGCGTTCTTTGCATATAAATCGTCTTTAGAAAATTCGCTGCACAACTCATAGCGCATCTGTATTTAAAATAAACAAAAATAATATTAAAATATGATTACTTTTTCTGAAAATGTTAGAAATTATTTGGGGTGTGAAATTAAAGTTACGTTTTTGCCAGTAAAGGAATGAGGCGTCTTTGATGACTAGGATAGTCGAGTATTAAAGTTTCTTGAGTATTTGGAGTAATTGCAAAAGCCCTTCTAGAAAGAGCATATCTTGTAGCAATAGCTAATCCCACCTAAAATAAACAAATAAATAAATAAATAAAATTAATTTGCTACAGTAATATTCTAAAACAATTTAGAATAACTTATTTAAGGATATTTTTTTAAAAAAACTTACCTTTCTGAATATTTTAAAGAAACCCTACTCATTCCCTCAATATGGGGTTTTGAGATTTTGAGAGAATTTAAGAAGTGAGTTTTTTTAAACTATTAGGAAAAGTTAGGGTTTTTTTTTTAAATTTGCCCTTTATAATTATGCAATTTACCTTTGATATGTAAATTGCATTTACTGCAATGTTGACACGGCCAACTGTCAGTGGAGACAGAAACGCAGCAAATCTCTGCAAATTAAATTTTTTAAAAAAATTATTCAAAAGAATTTAAGAAATATACTTAATAAAAATGAAATAATTATGATTACTTGATCTGGATCTTTGATGGAACTAGCGTACTGTCCATTTGGCAGCACATCAGCAACCGAGTTAAGCAAATTCTCTCTTGGTACACGAATATTATTAAACCTAATAAAAAACATAATTAAAAACAATTGCATATTCACAGTAATAAAAATACAAACCGGAATTTGAAAAAAAGCCCCTGCATCATCTAAAATTGCAAAAAAAAACTCTTTTTTAAAAATTCAAAAAAATAGTCCCGGTCATTAATTAGCTAGACATCTTTATCAAATTAACTGTTAAGAAAAATTAATGGTAAATTAGGGACTATTTTTGGAGGTTTTTTTTTGCAATTTAGTCATAATGTAGGAGGGCTGTCTGCAAATTTCCTGAATATAAACAATTAAAATTACTGAAATAATTAATTACCAGATGCGTCCATTGTCAACACCGTTCAAGCCTATCTTATGCCCACAATCAGCAATATGAATATCAGGAAGAACATTTCCATCCGAGTCCCTGATTTGCGCGATAAACGCGTGGACCCCCTCGCTCTTTCCATTTATGTGGAGCTGTGCAAACACTATCGTGTGTGTCGCATGCTGCCAATAATTAATTATTAAAAATGAAGGTTAAGAATGTAAATAGTGAGAATTAAAGGGGTTTAAATGGAAGATTTAATGATTTATTACATTTGCAGCGCCTCCAATCCAGTATTTTTGAGCGGATTCACAAGGCGTATTGATGATGAATTCTTCTGTGTTGGAATCATAAGTTGCTATTGTCTCAATTCCTCTTACCTTCAAATTAAAAAAGTAATCAGATAAAAATCAAAATCTGCAATTGAAATCCTGGTTTTTAAATAAAATAATTGGGTTTCAATTTCTTGAATAATTACATTGCTTCCGTGGCCCAATTCAGTCATCGCAAAACAACCCTTGACGATGTATTTCTCAGTGTCCTTCAACCATTTATCGTGGTGAATCTTCGTGCCGAAGAATTTTACAGCATTGCCCCTGTTTTAAACCAGAATTACAAATTTAAAAAAAAAGTCAGCAATATTAATCTATCATTTAAAAGCGTAAAGTTAAAGCTTTGTTTTCATTTCAATTTCGATTCTTTTTGAAGAAAACAAAGAGAGTTTACAAGATAAAAACTGACTTCACAAGTAATAACAATAATATAAACACAATTCTTCCAAATTTACATCTCAAAAACAAAATTATCACAAATTCATAATTTTTACCAGAGGAAGAAATGAACGCCGAGCTTAATCGCAAGAGAATGATCATACGTGCCAAGGCACTCCAAAAACGCGAACTTCCTCATAGCAATCTCACTACTCGGATCCGTCAACCAACCCTCAAACACTCCATTCTTCATCAAAAACTCAATCCTTCGCATCGTCATCTCCCTCTGCTGCTCCTTGGTCTGGTTATAATCCGGCGCGACGAACACCTTCCCCTCGCACCGGACCTTCGGGCAGAAGAGCACGCTGTCCTCCATGAGCTTGAACAGCCAGTCCCGCGCCTCGACGTGGTGCCCGTCGAGGATGTAGCGGAGCTGGACCGTATTGAAGGAGGCCGGGTTCGTGAGGTCCGGCGAGTTATAGTTGAGGCAGGAGGATATGGAGAGAGGAAACTCAGAGGATTCGTCTCGGAGGAAGTGGCCGGCGATCATGGCGGCGCGCCGAGCTGCTCTATCGGCGCCGGAGTTGGTGAGTAATGAATCCATTAGCTTTGATGAAGGTGAGATATGAGAATTTAGAATAGGAAAAGACTATATAAAGTATAAACAAGCAACGAGACTATAAAGTATAAAAGAACTGAATTGTGATTGTAATGATAATTGTGTGATGAATATACAAGTCGTTACAGTACTGAAGGATTATTTAGTTGGGTATTGTGAGTTTCGTACGGGTCCAGTCTTGTTGCGAAGCGAAACGAAACGAACAAACTCGTTTGTTAATGCAAGTTGGTCGAACAAATTCGTTTGTTAATCCAAGTTGGTAGTTGGATATAAATTAAAATCAGTATTGGGTGGACCGAGTCTAATTACGTGACGTGGCGTTTTTGAAATGGATTAGAATATTGCTATTTGATACGTATCAAGTTATGACTTTTTGGAAATTATTGCGTGGAACGAGTTTATGTGAATGATTTATTTAATAAGTCAAAACGGCTGAATTGGTCTTATCTCAATATCTCATCTTTTGGGTAGTTGAGCATGAGCGTTGTCGTATTTTCCTCTTTATTTGTTAATGGCGTATTTTCTTTTTGAAGTAGCAGCCTTTTTATCATTTTTTTTTTTAAGTAGAGTTTTTTTTTTATCATTTGTAAGGATAAGATGATTTTCTTTAGTTGTAAATAGTACTTTCCAGGAGTTAATCAGGAAATTGGTCTTCATAGAGGGGGGCGATGATGAAGAAAAATTTTGATTTTTTTTTTACACTATGTTGTTTAAGTAGGGAAAAAATACTTAGTTCCCGTGGAAGGAAGAAAATATTATTTTATAAATTAAGAATTGTTTTCTTTTTTTTTTCTTTTTTTTCGACAGAAATTAAGAATTGTTTTTATTTGTATTTTTCTTAAAAAGTTTGAGATAAAAGGCTAGCTGTCCAATTACAATATAGCTGATTTATTGCATGATTGTGACATCACCACTATAAATTAAGAATTGTTTTCATTTGTATTTTTCTTAAAAAGTTTGAGATAAAAGGCTAGCGGTCCAATTACAATATAGCTGATTTATTGCATCACATGCCTCCTATGACATATGCCATGACCATGAAACCGATGAAATTTTGGAAGCAAGTAATTTAGTCTACTTGTACATCGAATTGTACCAAATAAGATACTCCAATTCTTAGAAGTATATTATAAAAAATAAACTACATTAATCCAACTGAAATAGTAGCATAGATTATAGCTAGATTGAAAATAATACGATAAATCACATTCTTGATAAATTGTTAATTAGAAGTAAAATTAAAAAATTCAGATGTAGAACATTTAAAAATCTAAAAATTGTTATTTTATTAATATTTCATAAATAATGTCACATCCTACAAATTTAAAATGCTGATTCGGCCTGATCAACATAAAGTAAGAAATACAATAAAAAAATATTGAAGGCCCAAATCTGGATCACCAAAAACAGATTGTTGATTTTATAGGTTATAAACAAAAAGCCCATATTGGATTTTAATAATATCTCAGGTTATTAGGAGATCAATCTCTGGTTCTGCTCTGGTAGTGAGCAATCCGATACATCAAAAAACATAAAATCTCCGATTATAACATAATCATTCTCAGGTTATCAACAAATTACTGTATAAACCCACAATACAAAGAAAATGAACGAACTAACAAGCTGCTATATTAAAGCAGTGAATAATTCTCACAAGTATTTAAACTAGTTAATCAATACAATCATCCATCCATCCATCCATCCATCCATCGTCAAATCAAATACAAACCATAACCATCTTACCATATCACCACATGTCAGTCTCCGTACTTAAATCCCTTAAAAAAAAAATCAACAAAAAAAAAGACACAACCAAGCATTTTCCCACTCCATCCAACCATCATCCCCCGTTTCAACAAGAAATAATCTATGAAAAGCGAAAATCTCAACAAACAAACAAACCTCTCTTTAACTATTTCCCTCTCTCAAACCAACCAACAAATCAAACAAACCTCTCTCTCTAACAACTCCGCCTCCGATCAGGCGGAGCAGCAGCCGACCTTCTTGACGGCGGAGACGTCGTCTTTATTGCCCACATTGATGGTCTGGCCCTTGGGCAGCGAGCCCGGGTCCTCGCCCGCCTCCAGCGCCTTGCGGCTCACCACTCGGTAGATCTGCGTGAGAACCTCGGTGAACGCGTTTTCCACGTTGAGGGATTCGAGAGCGGAGGTCTCCATGAAGCACGTGCTTTCTTTCTCGGCGAACGCCTGCGTCGGAAGGAAATTTAATGTTGTTTATTGGTTTGTTTTGATATGAATGACATAATAATAATAATAATAATAATAATTATTATTATTATTATTATTATTATTATTATTATTATTATTATTATTCATGGCAGAATTTCAAATGTACCCTTCTGAAAATTCAAAATATCATATTTGCATATGTGAAGGCAAAAACCAAAAATGCTACACAACATGACAACTAAGCATGACGACATGAAAACTAACCAAAATATTACTTCTTTCATTAGTCATATGCTTTTAGGAATAAATAAGGTAATTTTTTTTCAAACTTTACCTAACTTTTATGAATATTAAAAAAATCACTTTAGATTCCCCCTATTCATTTTTTTACCCCTATGTTGTCTAAAAAAACACAAACGGTCTTAGCTTCTATTCTCAACCAATATGCCCCTCCAATTTGATTTACCAAATCCCCCTACCATTTCAAAATTCTAAAAAAAAAAACTGATATGATACTCAATAATTAACACACTACTCACACTGATTATCAACACAGTAAATCAACACACAACCAAAACGAACTGAAAACAACAACAATTTATGAATAAAAATTAGTTGTGCGTCCTCGGTGGAGACGACGCAGAGGTGGTCCGTAATTCAAATATTCATTCTTTAATTAGTTATGCTTTCATGAATAATTAAGGAAGCTTTTCAAAAACCACCCAACTTTCACGAGTTTTTAAAAACACAGACATTTTATATTAAAATTTAACCCCTATAAAGAAAATAAAAATATCAAATTAACCCTTTTGAAATTGCAAATATTAAATTCGGTAACTATATATCAATTCCCCCTAACAAAAAAATAAATAAATAAATAAAATAATAATAATAATAATAATAATAATAATAATAAATAATAACTAATAATAATAGTAAGTAATAATAATAATCATAAATAAATTAAAATAATAATAATAATAACTAATAATAATAATTATAGTAATAAATAAGAATAAATAATGAATAATAACAACAATAAATAATAATAACAATAACAATAATAAATAAATAAATAATAACAGTACTAATAAATAAATAATAATAATACTACCTGTGCGTCCTCGGTGGAGACGGCGCGGAGGTGACGCAAGTCGGCCTTGTTGCCCACCAGCATGATGACCATGTTGGCGTCGGTGTGATCACGCAATTCCTTCAGCCACCGCTCGACGTTCTCGAACGTCACGTGCCGCGTCACGTCGTACACCACCAGCGCCCCCACCGCTCCTCTGTAGTACGCGCTCGTTATCGCCCTGTATCTGTTATTCAACGTAAATTAGTTTTTTTAGTTTAGTTATAGGAACTGTTTTGCTTAACTGAAGCGTATATTGTTAGAAAACGAATTAGATGGAATGGAATGGAATGGAATGATGTTCTCGTCAGAAATTATTTCGTCGTTGTTTTTATTGGTTACGGTAGTTATTGTGAAGTTAGAGGTGTTACGAATTACAATATTGTAAGGTGATCGAAGTCAAATTTCATGTTAAGATTAAGAAAAAAGCAAATTCTGAAAAGGAGGAAATTGGGAGATTAGGGGATTGAAGTTGTTGTTAATTTTTTAATTATAAGAACTGTTTTGTTTGACTAGGGTAGAAATGAGAGAGAGATGATTAAAGAATATCGTGTGGTAAAATGAGTAGATAGAGATGATTAATTAATATGCATCTTGTGATTGAAGTGTGTGTGGATTTCAAATTAGGGACTTTTTGTTGGATTAATTTATGGTGATTGTGGTGAAGTTAAGACGTGTTTGGGCATAAGTGTTAAAAGGAACTATTTTATTTAGGTAATATTCTCAAAATTCATCCAAATATAATTTGAAATTCCCAAACAAACTCACTCTTCGACTTTATTCTCAACTGACCCAACACGGAATTTAAAAGTTCATTACTTCATTTTTTTTTATAAAAGGTACCAGACTTTGGAAGTCAGGTATTAACATATAATGTGATAAGATGAGTAGATAGAATGATGTTTTCTATTTCCTTAATGTTAGAAAGAACAGAAAGTGAAAGGTCTACCAATTTCAAATCTAAAAGATTAGAAATGAAAAATGCAAAAGACAAATATAGTGTACCTACCAAAATAGACTATTATCTGTAAGATAGTCGGCAACTAATAACAAGTCTAAAAGATTTGAAAAAGATTTAAAAGACCCATTTAGTTTACCTACCAAAAGACATTTACATACTACTAATAGAAATGATGTAAGATAATCTAAGGAAAACTTCACAACGAGATTAAGAAAAAAGGATCCTTTTATTTCGAAAGTAACCTTCATTTTTCCTTTACAAGGTACTAACTATCCTACTTTTATGATTAGACATGAGAGATCTCATAAGACTTTTGTAATATTAAAAACAGCTGGCTGTACTTAAAAAAACCCTAAAATAGCATGTTTGAAATTTGAATCCTTCTAAATTTGTACAAGGATGTGACATAGTGCATATATCTAACAAAAAAAATATTATAACCTGATATTAATAAATAGATAGAAATTGAGGCAAGAAAATAAAGAAAACAACAGAGGCTGATTCAGTAACTCTAAGTTTCATAGGATAGCTTGTGGAAATTCAATGGAATTTGAAATTTGGAAACAAATGTGAATATAAGAATATTATTATAAGGAAGAAAAAAATAAGGAAAATGCCAGTAACTCAAGTTTCATAGGATAGCTTGTGGAAATTCAATGGAATTTGAAATTTGAAAACAAATCTGAATATAAGAACATTATTATAAGGAAGAAAAAAAATAAGGAAAATGCAGTAAAAGCTTGATATGGTCCCTTTAGAAAAATCATTGTCTCTATAACTCAACTATTTTATCATTAAATAAGATAAACACTCTCAATAATAAGAAAAATGGAAAAAAAACAGAAGGTGATTCCATCATTTAGATTCCTTCTACTTATTTCACTCCACAGTAATACTTATTTCACCAGTAATTGTGATTTCAAATTCCGATTCAAATTTCAAACTCAAATCTGATCGAGTTGGTAAAAGACACACCGTACAACAATCTACTGGATCTAGAAACAACAATCGATTCAACTTTTCGAATTTCGATCAGATCCAGTCGTGATGTTTCCCCAACCCCAAATCAAAATTCCACCAGATCTCACATCAACAACCAACAAATCCCACCTCCTTTCCTCAGATCCACCTCATCTAATCCCCAAAACAACCAAAACCCAAAAAACCATCAAAACAAACCTCTCCTGCCCCGCAGTATCCCAGATCTAATCCCCAACACCCTCATCATCAACCCAAATCATGCGAGTCGCGAATTTAACCCCACAACCAACCAACCAAACCCCCAAAATTCCAAACAAAATCGATCAAACAAACAAACCCAAAAAACCAATCAATCCAACAAACCTCTCTTGGCCGGCAGTATCCCAGATCTGAGCTTTGACGACCTTATCGTCGACCCGGATGGTGCGCGTGGCGAACTCGACCCCGATGGTGGACTTGGACTCGAGGCTGAACTCGTTCCTTGTGAACCGCGACAGCAGGTTGGACTTCCCCACGCCCGAGTCGCCGATCAGCACCACCTTGAACAAGTAATCGTAGTCGTCGTCCGCTCTGTACCCCATCTCTTAAGAAGGATTTCAATGGGTTTTTATTCAGTTTCAGGAGGGTTTTGTTTTGCTTTGCTTTGTTTTGGCGAAAGAGAGATTTGAGATGAGTTTTGATGAGAGGGTTAATAATAATAATATGAAGGAAAAGTAAGTAATAATAAGAAGGAGCTGGCACGACAAGGAGCTGTGCCTGTGGTAACAAAATAATAATGGGAAAGGAAAGAAAGACCCCTGCTCATGTGGTGTGGATCTTTTGTGGATTGGTTGCGTATAGACACGAAACTTGACTGGATTTATCGGGAGGTGCCAAAAAAAATTCTCTCTACTGATTAACATTATATAAAAACTATGATAAAAATATATATAGTTTAACTTTTTTTCGCTAAAACACTGCTGATATATACTATTCCGTCAAAATCTTGATAAAAATCTTGAGAGTTTCTATTAACTTCCGTCACTGGTTGTGTAACAATTTTTTTCACTATTTTTTTTTTGAGTATAGGTTTAGTGGTTTAATTGATTTCTGATTGGTGGAAATAAAATACTGTGAATAAGAAATTGTGAAAGTATATGTGAAAAAAAAGTGGTGATTGTGTTATTTGTTGAATGAATTTATTTGTATTATAATTGAACTGAAAATGAAATGTTTTAATAAGAAAATAATGTTTTGTAAATTGTAGTTTAATGTGAAGAAGACATTTGAGACATAATCTGAAATAGAAAATAAGACAATTTTTTTTGGGAGCTGACACTGCGACGGTATATAAAAATTGAAAAAAACATATAAACTGAAAACAAACAGTATATAAAAAATTCATTCGGTAAAAATAGATTTAAAAAAAAATGAAAATAGTATATAAAAAACATATAAACCGAAAACAAACAGTATATAAAAATTCATTCAATAAACAGTATATATTTCAAAAAAAATGAAATCAGTATATAACGTATATAGAAACGCGAGAAAATGGTATATAATTTCAATCTGTCGTTACAGTACCTCCGTCGTGATTTTCCATTTCCTTTTTTTTTTTTTTAACTTATAACATGATGAAATTAAGAAAACTATAACCTTAAAGCAAAGTATGAAAGAGTTAGACCTAAAGATAAAATAACTAGTTGCGACGTAAAAGAAACTTTAATTTAATTTAATAAATATTTAAGCAAAAGCAAATATTAAAAAGGAAGTCCCACGACCCACATACAATGATATGCCACAAAAAAACCATGATTTTAATTTTAAAACCAAAATCTTCTTGAAGCAGATGATATGAACGTGCCAGTGTCGTTCTTTTTTTCTTTTTGTTAGTTAAAGAACAGGAAAATCTTCCGCCTGCTCAACTTTTTTTTAAGTAAAAATCTGAAATGGGTATAGCTTGGTTTAAATGCAACTGAAATTGAAATTTTGTTATATTATTTATTTTTTTATTTTTTTATAATTTGTTTGATTTTTCAAATATAAAAAAAAAGTGAAAGAAGGAAATCAATAATTTGCTCTTTACTGAACCGATTCAACTGAAAAAATTTAGTCTTTTGCACTTCAGTTCAGTTCAAAATTGGAATATCTGAACCAGCTATGTGTTTGATAAATTAACTTATAACATGATCATGCACCAATTAATTATATAGGCCGTGATAAACAACTGAATCATGAAGAAGAAATTTTGTTTTGAATATTTTATTTAAACCGAAATAGAAACTATAAATAATTATTAAAAAAAAATATATAAACTATAAACAGAGTTTTTTAAAACAACTCTTTGGCCTGACTTAAGAATAAGGAAGGAATTATTCTGCCCTAACAAAGAATAAAAAAATTTTGAGTTGTCTTATTTAACTGCTTTTCTGACTTGACTGGAGAGATTTTTTTGGTTCTTTTCAATTTTGTTTTAATCTACAATTACAGAGTCTGACAAAAATAACTTGTTACAAAATATTGAAAATGCCAAAATGAAAATGCAATAAACTGTAATATCGATAATCAACAATTATTATTTTTCAGAATGAAGAATTTCAAACAATTTGCAGCTCAACTATGTCCAAAGTAAAATTCCCTCAAATACTCTACAACATTTCTATATAGAACAAGAGCTCATATTCTTCAAGACAACAAACAAAACATATGATTTCACAATATTTCAACACTAACAGCACAAATACACAAAATCAAACAAACCGGAAAACTATAGTATCATTACATCAGAATATTAAATCTCCTTAAGATGTTTGAATCAGAAAAACCAACAGCCTCTCGGTTTCGGACTCTTTTTCTTCTTCGTTTTTGGCGGGCACAAAACAACTTTAATTGCCGCATCAAAAACCGTCTTCACATTCTATTATTTTCAAAAAACAATCATAAATCTATATCTAAATCTCAATAAATTGTCAGGAATTATATTGTAAAAAAAAGAAAAATATAGTTAATTATCCACCTGTTGTGTTTTGGAACTGCATTCAACATAAGCAGCAGCACCAATCATCTTTTTCAGCTCTTCCCCCTGTTTTGACAAAATTAATTAAATGAACTGATGATTTATCTCACAATATTTATTTATATCTTGATTTTATTTATTTATTGAAATAACATTCATGCCTGAATTGTTGTAATAGGAGTTAAGCCAGGATGGTCGATGAAAAATTGTTTGTCATCACGTAAATCTGCAAAATTACAGCGATCCAATTTATTTTTTCACGCAATTTTTTTTTCCCAAAAATGACCAATTTTTCAGTAAATATTGATAAAAAATAATTAATTAGTTCTGACTCACCGAGTTTAGTTCCGACTAGAATGATTGGTACATTCGGAGAATAATGCCTTAATTCCGGTACCCACTGTAAATATATCCAAAAAATAAAAAAGTAAATTGAAATCACGAATTTCCAAAAAAATGCAAATAATAAAGTTAGAAATTTTAGAGTTTAACCTTTTTGTAAACATTTTCATAACTTGCTTTGCTGATAAGGGAAAAAGCCAGCAAGAACACATCAGCTCCTCTGTAACTAAGCGGCCTTAATCTATTATAATCTTCTTGACCTATTAGAAATTTAATCCACAAAATTAGAAATACAAGCTTTATTTCTTACAGTGAACAATTCTATTTTGTTCAAATTCACTTGATTCATGTTTACTTATTAAATTCAAAGAAAAAAATAAAGAAATTAGTTCATCTATATACATAATTATATACCTGCAGTATCCCACAATCCAAGGTTTACTGTGCTTCCATCGACAATTACATTTGCGCTGAAATTATCGAATACCGTAGGAACATAATCCTATCATTCAAAAATCAAAATCATCAAAAAATAATCAATAAAGCATTAAAGATCAGGCAAAAACAAATCAAAATATGATTTTCAATCCAAATAACTGATTTTAATTTCTGAATTTACCGTAGGAAAAGTATTGCTGGTGTAGGAAATCAGCATGCAGGTTTTTCCAACCGCTCCATCTCCAATTGTTACACACTTGATAAATCTTGCAGCGCTCATTCTTTAATTTGATCTAATTTTATTTCTCTCTTAATTTTTTTGATTTGATTTGATTTGATTTTCTCTTCTGGTTATTATTGGTGGGTTGGTTTGTATGGTATTGGTATTTATGTCGTTAAATAGAGGCTTAACTACTGCCTCAATTTAAAGCATGGCACTAAGAGAAAAGATGTGCAAAAAGATGGACTAATTACTCATGAGTAATCATAGTGGAAATTTTGTTGAGTTTGATTTGATTCGGGTCGGATTGATGTTGGGTTCAAATCCGAATCGTTGGGATTTAATTTAATAAAGAAAATTAACTGGATCATGGTATGGTTTTCATTATATACTTTTATGTATCATATGTATGTGAATTTTGTGTTTGTGATACAAAATGAGATACTAACACGTGAAATGAAATATTGAGGATGTAAAATACTGCATTAATGCGGATTATGGCAGATAATTATCAATTAATTAAGTTTTAAATACAGATATGCATATGGAAATATGTTGATTGTATAATATATTGGATCAATTATGATTTGAGTCTATTGACTTGTAAGGTCAAATTCAAGCTTGAGAACCTATGAAACAAGAACAAACAAAATAATATAAAATAAAAATAAATATTATGGTGTCTAGTTTCTGAATTCCTCATTTATCGATAAAAAAACACCTGACCCAGATCCGATAAGAGGTACAGAATTTACCTGTATTTATCCATTTTTGTTGTGTCCTTTAAGCAGGCAATGATGTAAAGCACCACAACTGCCATCTCTCTTTTGAAAAATTCTCAATTGCTTTGAGTACAAGGCCAGCCAAAAGAGTGACAAAACAAAACCAAAAACCCTTTTAATTTTTGAGTAGTGCTGGTTGGTTAAGTGCTGGACAAGAAAAGAAATATCAATTTTAAATCGGGAATGAAATGGAATGATGGTATCTAGGGTACAGACAGCTCTTGATCTGTATTTCTGCATTAAAATGTAATTTTCTGATTTTTTGTCATTTTGACCCAATTTATTAATGATGGCCTTGGGCCGTGTGTGTGTGTGTATATATATATATTTTTGTGTGCTAAATGGAATTTATTCTTGAACTTAAATCAAGCTCGACTCTCGAGGACTGAAAAGCTGATTTGAGTTCGGCCTTCTGAGGAAGCCTGAACTGAAATATCATGTTGAGTTTTTTTCTTCATTTAGTTTAAGGGACATTAGAATTCTATCCATTTTACCATTTTACGAACTAAACAAAATATCACCCATCAAAACTCAAAAGACAATCCAAGGGTGTGCTTCATAATATTACTTTGGAGGAGAGGGGAAGAAAGGGGAGGAGAGACGAAGGCATGGCAAAGGATAGAAAGGGAGGGGATAAAATTTGTCTTGTTCTAATATGTTCGAGGAGGTTAATGAAGGTTACAAATATATTTTTGATATTTTAGTAGTGAGTCTTACTTGTTATAGAATAAATTTAGAAGGATTATTTTAGATATTTATTGTTTTAAATTTTGGCCATCTCCACTGCTCTCAATTTGGTAGGGAACAAAAAATGGGCTTAAGAGATAAATAGAGGTGAAATTTTTTCATCATTTTTCTCCCATTTAAAATTCTGGAACAAGATAAAATCTCTCTCTCTTCCCTTCCTTTACCTTCAATTGGAGCACACCCTAAATATATAGGGGTGTTTCTAACAATATTCAGAAAACTTAGGGAACTTATGGAAATTTCCCTTTCTAAAATTGATATTAGAACAAATATATTTACGTTTCACTTGTGTCAACAAATCCGTTGTAGTCTAGTTGGTTAGGATACTCGGCTCTCACCCGAGCGACCCGGGTTCAAGTCCCGGCAACGGAAATTATTTTTATTTCTCTTTTTCCTTCATTTTTTGTTTTCAATTTTTCCTCTTTTCAAAAAGGGAAAATGAAAAATCAGATAAAATCCGAATTTCTTTTTATTTCTCTTTTTCCTTGATTTAATTTTTCCTCTTTTCAAAAGGGCAAAACGAAAAATCAGATAAAATCCGAATTTCTGGCGGGAAACCGGAGCGCCAATTCGTTTTACTAATCATCTCTCTTTCTTCTCTCCCTTTTCAAATTCAATCGCCAAACAAACAAACGAAAACAACTACAGCGTAAACAAAGATGAAGAAGGATTCTAGCGATTCCAGCCAAGGTTTCGAGGGCAACGCCATGGCGCTTCTCGATTCGTCCGGGTTCAGAGACACTCACGAACTTCACGACGACCGTACGTACTTTGATTCTCTCTTATAAGTTTTGGTTCTTGACGGATTGAAATCGATTTTTGAGTTTTGATTTTAATTTTGATTTGTTGTGATTGAAGGGGTTGCGTTTTTGAAAGCTGTTCGGTCGATCTTTCTGGACTCGGATTCCTCCAAAGCTCCCTCTTGGTATGAATTCATGAAATGATTTGTTGGTTTTTGAAATATAAAACTAGGAATTTGATTTGGGTTGCATTATTAACTGCATAATAATATCATCAAATGGAAGTTCACATTACTGCTATTTTATGTGACACTGATATAACATTTATTTTTATCTGCTATGCTGTCCATTCACATTGCTGCATTAACTGTGTAATATTGGCTGTATTATGCTGCATTTATGCAGTGATAACTTGGCTGTAAAATTGTAAATTTGTTGAAAAAGGGTCATAATTTTTGATTTGATAAAAATATATTCTGAATATTCTGTTTATTTTTTTCTTCAAAAGGAATATTTATAATGCGACTTTCAAGATTGTGAGAGAAAGTAAATCTCTTGAGCTGGTGCTGACTGGTTATCAGATATTAACTGAATTAATTAAGGTATTTTTCTTTCTATATTCATTTTCAGTTTTTGATATGTAGTATATCTTTGCATATTCTCATATATGATCTTGGTATTTTTTTTTTCTTTGTTTTTTGTTAAAACTTTGTTATTATTTGTTTTTCAGAGGTATCCAAGGACTTATGCAGTTGGATCTAAGGATCTATTTGTAGATAAAGAGGTAAAGATTAAAAAAAATATATAACTGGATTTATGAAATTATTTTGTGAAATATTTTATTCCTTTTACAGGCATGGTCACCATTTATTCTTGGAATTGAGGCTGTTAATACCGAGGGACTAAATTCTAAAAATACAGATGATTTATTCGATCCTGCAGTAAGTTTGAATTTCAAATAATTAATATTAGATTTCAAAATGCAATTTTTCAAAAATTGAGATTATTTTGTATATTTATGGCATACAATTTGATACAATTTGTATGAATTTAAAGGGATTTGCAAGCTTGGCATCTGATATATCTCAAGCTGTCAATAGCACAGATTTTGAATTGTCAATTGAGGTGAAATCATAAAATTAATTTTCCTTACATTTCACTCGTTATATCATTACTTTATTCTAGTTTTAGGTCTCATATATTTGAAATTAATATTAACTATTTTTCTTGATTCAGCCTATAGAGAATATACTATTATTTAAATTCCTTGTTGAGGTAGTTGAGGCGGATTTTATACCTCGTCAGAATTTATACAAAGGTGATGGACTATTTTGTAAAATTTTGAATATTTTATTCAATTAAAAAACCTTCTTATGCTGATGAATTTAATTTTTTTTCCACAGATTCTTCGAACTGGCTTCTTTTAAGAGAGTCTATGCTCAATATTCTTTTGGTATGTTTTTTACTTATTCATATGAAAGGCAAAAATATTAAGACTTTTTCATTTATACCCTGCAAAAACATGAAATATCAAATTTACCCCTGCAAATGAAAATAATTATATATTCCATGCCATTGCATAGTGAATATCATATGTAATTATATAACCATACAAACCATGAAAAATATTGTACATATCATCAGAAAATATTAGGAATATCTTATATACCTTGATTTATCTGGGTAAAAATGATATTTTTAGGTTTTATAGGGGCCCATATGAAAATTTTGCTCTATAAATTAACTTAAAATCATTTTTTACAGGGATCAAGAAAGCTGCAGTTTAAAAACTTAATTAAAGATTGCATTTCAATTATGCTAAAAAAATGCCGTCATGAATTTAGAAAAGAAAATTTTGATAAATCAATTCATGATTCTTCTTTGGTATTTGCATTATTTGAATTGGAGAAAAGAACCTTTATTTCTTTGCAGAAGTTCTTAACACTTGTAAGGTTTTTATTCAAGAATTTCAACTTATTATAAAAAATTCCATATATATTATGCGATTATAATATTATATTTATATATTATGATAATTGAGAGTTATTATTTGTGTCATTCTTATTAGATTATAGAGTTTGATTTGATGAAAAAGGAAGCTGATTTACAAGGGACCACAACAAGAAGTGATGGTTCTAGGTTATTTTAATAAATTTGAATTATCTTTTATCTTGGCTAAAATGAATATAATGCATTGATTAATATTTTTTTGTTATTTATTTACTAATTTATTTTTATTTGGTATATATAGGATTTCAGCACTTGAGATTATTTTAGATGAACTGACTTATAACATAGATAAATTATCACCTTTTCTCATGGTACTCTCTAAATCAAATATGTAAATAATATAATCATATTTATTTGCATTAAAATTTAAAAATATTAATTTGTAATGTTGGTTTAATATAGGCTTTTTCTGAGCCTAAATGGAAATTGGAAATCATTTTGCAATACTTCTCAAAGTACTGTCTTAAAGTAAGAATAATATAAATTCTTTAAATTATTTTTCACTATTCTCTTTTTATATATAATATATATATTTAATGTTTTTATTTTTATTTTTTTTTTGCATTATAGACTTCAGCACGGTCAACAAGAAGGTCAAATGTCTTGCCGAATGAAATAACAGTGGAATATATATTTAATAATTTCTCAAATTCTCCTAATGCAAAAATAATCGCAAAAAAACTAAGTTCAGAAATAACCCAGGTTCTCTTGGCTCATCTGTTTCAAGTAATTATTTCATCATAAAACACCTTTTAATTTTTGAAAAATTATATACATTTTCCTAAAATTAATTCTTGCATAAAACTTTGAAAATATTTTTCAGGCTTGTTTGTTGGTACTACGAGGTAATTGTACCGATGATTTAATTAAGAAAATTGGAGGGACGATTTTCAAAATATCTGAGAGTTTCATTTCTGCTTTTCAGAATCTCAGAAAAAATGATAAGTAAGAATAGTTACAGTATGTAATTATTTTATTTTATTTTTGGTTCCTTTTTTTATTTTTAAGTATTTAATGATATTATTTTATTTTAGGAGGCTGGACATTATGCCATTTGAGAAAGAAGCATTGTTTACTGCTGTAATGATGGCTGATAAATCAGGATAAATTGTCAAAAACCTAAAAAGTGGGCGAACGCTGTTTTGCTGAATTAAATATGTAATTCTCATGGATTGACTTAATTTCTTTTTTTATTTTCCTTTTTCTTTTGGCTCGACTGGAATTTGAATTTTGTAGTTGATTGATTAACATTATAAGATGGAAGTGAAGTTTTGTCTGCTTGTTGTCTGTGTATATGATAGGCTAGTTTTTTCTTATAAAAAGTGCATTTTATAGAGGTCAGCTTTGTAATCAGATTCTGACAATTTCTATTCAATGTTGCAAATGAGACATTATTGTGTATGGTTACATTTCTTCTGAAATAAAGAATTTTAGTCCTCTGATGTACAAAGGCTAACATAAGTTGAATTGATGATTAAGACATTTTTTATATTTTTATAGTGCGATATAACTTATGAGTTGGGTACAATTATTTTTTTATGACTTGATGATTAAGTGTAAAACTGACTATTATCAAGAAAAATATTATATACTAAAAACAATTTTAAATGTGGCAAACAGAATGTGATTCCAATTCCCAATTTCGTTCAAAGCTCTGGAACTCAATCCCCGTATTAAATAAAACCGAGAATTCACATTCTGAGCTTTGCCCAGCCCAAGGCCCCAATTAATAATAATAATTATTATTTTATTAGTTATATACAAAGCTCACTTTGAGCTAGAATGTTGACACATGTCACAATTGTGATTTTCTGTGGCCAAATTTCTATGATATTTTGTGTAGTGAATCATGTTTAAGTATATTTTAATTATAAAATGAACCATTATTTTTTTATAATTCATATTCATTTTATATAATATTTTTATTGTACTCACTCAATTTACATATTGATATTTCAATACTAAACTATTTTATTCAATTATTATTAAATATTTTTATAAATGGTTGTTTTATTGAATCACGCATGATATTTAGTGTAGTTAGTCATCTTTAAGTATATTCTTATTTATAAAATGAACAATTACTTTTGATAATTGATATTATGTCTATATTATATTTTTATTTTACCCGCTCAATTTACATATTGATATTTCAATATTTCAATATTTTTATTCAAAGATAATTAAATGTTTTTATAAATGGTTGTTTTATTGAACACACAACACAATTATCTACAATTTTAATGTTTTCATATTAATATGTTAAACATACTAAAAAATATTATATAAACAACCTGATATATCACAACGGCATTGTAGCACACCGAATCATGGTGGACGATATATATACTATTTTCACTTTTCAATACATTTTTTTTCTTCTATATAATGTTTTTACTATTCTATATATTGTTATTATTCTATATGTATTTTTTATTTTGAATTTGTATATACTATTTTTAATATATTATTTTATTTTTCATATAATATTTTTACTGTTTATGTATATATTGTTACAAAAAATGAATTATGGATACTTTATTACACTGGTAGTAAGCTATATATTATGTTATCATGATTCCGACGTTCTACAGTATGTCTGACATATCAGGTCCCTAATTATTTAGCTCGTTTACTATTGGAATGTGGGAGCCAACCCAATGAACTATAGTGCATGCAAGGTTTACAAATTCTTTTCGGACACAGGCATCAAGGCTCCATAGATTGCAAGGATCTGGAAAGTTAGGGCTCCATTACACATCAAAGTGTTTGGTTGGCTCATGCTCAAACAAAGATTGCCGACAAGAGATTGTATATCGCCAAATGGACACATAGCGCAGATCCCACATGCTCACTATGTCAAACCAACGCGACAGAAACACACAATCATCTATTTAAGGAATGCTCATTCACAGATTTCTTTCTACAACATGCAGCCCAAAACTCTTCAACATCTCTCCGTTACAAAGACTCTGCCCTAATGCCCGCAGCGTTGCCAAGGGACAAGAAAGATAAACGGAAATGGGAGGCAACATGGTTGGCGACCAGCTGGACGACTTGGAAGGAACGGAATATTGCCATTTCAATGGTGGACGAAAAGGGGTCTTTGAGACATTAGAGCAGGCTAAGCAGGAGGCGAGGTGGTGGGAACAAGCGCTAGGCTATTTTTTTGGTATTATTTTTAGTGTTGTAAGAAAAGGAGCAAGTCTCCCATTTGGCGTGTAATATTTTTATATTAATGGACATCCAGTAGGCGATTAAAAAAAGTTTATTTAGCACATAGAGGAAAAACTAGCAAAAGATTGTGAAAATTGAGGGTTAAGTGGTACATTTATTTTTTAGATTCAATTCATGTTTGATGAGTTAAGTGACTTTGTTAAATATGTGCTAAATAAGATTGTGTTTGCCGGGAGTTGAACTCATGATCTCTTGATTCACATGTAGTAAGCTTTACCAAACTAGTTTATGAGTTATTTGCGGGATAAATAACACATAGAATGTTTTTCCAACAAAAAAAAAAGAGAAAAATCCAATTTTGGCTTAACTAGTTCTTTTTTTATCTCTCAATTTTTATTGGTCCATTTTTAACCACTCAAATATCTAATAAATCCATTTTAAAAACCCCCCTCGTCATTTAAATGTTTATGTGTCCGTTAACTTGACACTTAAGTGATGACTTAGCATTTGACACATAAGCAATGAAGAAAAAATTAATTACTTTCTTATAAAAATAACATATCTATGTAACGTATCTTATATTTAATTTAATAAATGAAGAAAATTCTCATCATAAAAATTTAATAAACGCATCATTAAAATTTTCTTAATTTATTATTTAAAAAAAATATAAGATAAGTTTTATTAAAACGTTATTTTTATTAGAAAGTGTAAATTTTTTTTCTTAATTGCTTATGTGCCAAAGCCAAATCATATGTGTCAAATTAACAAACACATAAGTATTTCACGGATGAAGGACAAAAAATGAACTTATTAAATAGTTGAGTGATAAAAAATGGGCCAGTAAGAAGTTGAGAGCCAACAAAAAACGAGTTAAATGGTTGAGAGGTTAAAAATTGACTTTTCTCAAAAAAATAAAAATAAAAATAAAAATGCACCATATCAACTATTTTAATATTCTTTTAAAAATTACTAAAAACTGTAGTATGGTTTATATTGCAAATCAAGCCTGGCCCATTATTGTTTCTGAACAATAATAGTTGTGTAATTTTAGTGACACCTTTTTTTGCATTTTCTATTTGTATATAATGATAAATTATTACAATATGAAGTGCAAATCTTATTTAATTTATATTTTTAATAATCTTATTTTATTTAGTTGAAAAACTTACTCCTTTACCATCTTTCTAGATTGAAAAGAGTCCTTCAGCAAAACTTTGTAACAAAAATAAAATAATGTACTCTGCTCATAATCATTATTCAATTATTTTAACCAACATTTCTTATTCCATCAATTTTAAGAAATGATACTGGAATGAAGTGAATAATGGGCAATGCCAGGTTCATTACACTATAAAGATGTAATGGCTGTGGCTCACTTTTATTTTGATTGATACTAATAGAACACTAATCTTCAACATCTTATACCTTTAGCAAGATATTCAGCAATTAGATTAGAGAGCCATTGCCATATAATCTCTTATATTAAAAGCAGAGAAAATTCTGAAACAGATGGTTAAATTTTCTAAATACTTCAAATTCGGAAGTCAAATTATACTTAAAGAATAATCAAAATTATATTAGAAATTTGGATCGATTAATTTAAATATTGCTTGGAGATATTAGATAGATGAGAGTTTGGGAGATTATATCAATTTCTCTTTAACAATCAATGGAGAATTGAATCTCCTTTTCACTTCTTGTGTCAGAGAGCAAAACGAAGAGAGGAGAGTAAGGACGAAACAGGGAGAGAGAAGGAGATAAAGAAATTGGGAATTTTTTTTTTTTTATTATTATTATTTTTTTCCTTATACAATTGAGAGAGATTACGAGGGGTCTGGTTACACCCCCTCAATCTTACCTCTTGTTTATAGTTATTTAATGACATCATTTTAAGATATCTCAGACTATACTCATTCATTTATATTCATACAAAATATCTATTTAAAGCACTTAATTTTTATGGACTAAGAGTCTTATTATAAACATAATATAAAATACAAATTATAAACATAATATAACTTATTAATTTATAAAAGTATTGTTTTTAATAAATTAACCAATAACAAAGAAAAGTCAGATCATAAATGTGGAGCCAGAGCTGACATAAACAAAGTGTTCTCCTTCTCTTTCTCGGTTTCTCCTTCTCCCCCTCCCCCTTCTCCACTTTGACTTCTGACTTGAAAAGTAGACTCCCCAATTTGACTTTCAACTTGATAACTGAGCGCTCCGCCGTTCAGATGGCGATGGTGTTAGATGCGTTCATGTCATCTCTCAGCCGCGTAGTGCTAACGATGGTGCAGGACAAGGTGAGCGTGCTTCTCGGCGTTCCCGGTGAGCTCGACAAGCTCAGTCGCACGATCGGCGACGTTCGATACGTTCTTTCCGACGCGGAGAGGAAGCAATCGGAGAGCGACGCGATCAGCCGTTGGGTCATGGAGCTCAAGGATCTCATGTACGACACTGATGATTTTCTTGAGCTCTGCCAGATCAAGGCCGACGAGCATCGTGATTCTGTGGCTTCTAGTTGTTGTTGTTTTGGGTATCTTGTTATGAATCCGGGTTTTGCGTGTCGAATTGGGAGGAGGATCAGAGAACTTAATTCCAGGATGGATGGGATTGTTAAGAAGATATCTCTTTTGGGTTTGGTAGAGGATAGAGAGGATTTCCGTCTAGTACAGTCTATCGTGAGCCGAAAGACGGATCCAGTGATTGTGCAATCTGACATCGTGGGAGAAAAAATCGAAGAAAATTGCGATAATTTGATGGATTTGCTTACGAAAGAGGATGGCGCAAATGTGAAGGAAAACATGGTTGTAGTTGCAATTGTCGGTGTTGGTGGGATAGGGAAGACCACACTTGCTAAGAGAGTATTCAACGATCAGAGAATCAAGGATGAATTCCACGTAAAAATATGGGTTTGTATCTCGAAAGAAATCGTCGAAAGGAATTTGTTGAAGAACATCATAAGGGAAGTTGGGGGCCACCATGGTGATGCTGAAGAAAGATCCGAACTTTTACCGATACTTGAGAAACTCATCTCAAGGAAGAAGTTTTTCTTGGTTTTAGACGATGTTTGGCGTGAGAGCGAGCAATCTTGGCATGGTTTGCTTCGCGATCCTCTCATGAGTGGTGCTTATGGAAGTAGAATATTGGTTACCACACGGGACCAAACGGTTGCCATGAGGATGAGAGCTGTGCACTCGCTTCATGTTGATAAGTTGCCGAATGAAGATGCTTGGTCCTTGCTTGCAAAACAGGTTAGGATTCTTCTAAATATTTTTCTTCCTTATTGTTGCTTTGTTGATCAGTGCTGAATTGCACAATTTAATGTGGATAGTGGCTTGCTTGAGCTGAAATTAACACTTCATTGTAAGCAAACGCAAAACAGAGTCAAAATTGAGGCTTAAAATGACAAAACCTGACTTCCTAATATGTATATAAATAATAAATTAGTAAACTATTGGTCACTGTTATTTTTTACAGTTGAGTCGGGTTAATGATACAAGGATTATTCTCTTTGATATAAACATAATAACTCCATGTTTGGTGTTTCTATAACAGGTGGTTTTGGGTGGGGAAGAGCGAGAAATCGAGCATCTGAAGGGCATCGGCTTTGAAATTTTGAAAAAGTGCAACGGTTTGCCCCTTGCGATAAAGGTATTAGGCGGAGTGCTTTGCACGAAGAACAAAACGGAGAGTGAATGGCAAGCAGTTCTTTTGAACAATTTATGGTCCGCAAGCAAGCTGCCAGACGATATTCATGTGTCTCTCTACTTGGGCTACGAGGACTTGCCAGCTCAGCTAAAACAATGCTTCGTCTTCTGTTCCCTTTATCCTGAGGACTGGGAGTTTAACAGCGATGACCTGGCCAATTTTTGGCGGGCACAAGGACTTTTGCAGACGGAGAGAGCTTCTTCTGTTTGCGATTTGGGGATGGAGTACTATAACGAACTGGTTCTGCGGAATCTTCTAGAGCCGAATCGTAATTTTTATGATCAGGCGCGGTGTAAAATGCACGACCTTTTACGGCTGTTTGCTCGCTACTTGGCAAGGAATGAAAGCTTTTCGACAACGGAGGCTATGAATTTGAGTAGCAGGGCGTCCCCGATTAAGCTTCGTCACCTGGCGATAAAAGAGAAAGATGTAGTGGTAGATTTGCTGAAAAAACAAGAGTCGTTGAGGACCTTGTTGATGATTCAGCACGCCACTATCAATCTTGGTTCTATTTTGGACTCCCTTTCCAGCCTCCGTGTATTAGTCATTAGCTTCTCAAAAATCTCAAGCTTGCCCAATTCTCTCTGTCGCCTCGTTCATTTAAGATTCCTTGATGCAGGTGGTTCCTTACTAGAAACTATACCAGAAGCAATAGGAAAACTAAAATATCTAGAATTCTTGAATCTTGGTGGTTGCGTTCATTTGACCCATGTCCCCAGTAGCATTTTTAATCTAGTCAAACTGAGATTTTTGAATATATACAACACCAAGTTGAATGGAATCCCAGTTGGCTTGAAAAAGCTGAAAAATCTAGTCCAATTGCATGGTTTCAAGCTTCAAGAGGGCGACGGAAATGAATTTAGTAGCTTTGAGGAATTAAGTCCTCTCTCGGAGCTTTCAACCCTTGTATTAGACAACTTTGGGAAGGTATCAAATAGAAACCTAGCAAACCTAGCAAACCTCCACAATAAACTCCATCTTAAACACATAACGATCACATATAATGTGCAAAACCTGGATGAGGATGCAACTGAGGCTGTATTAAATGCGTTAAACCCTCCGCCGTGTCTAGAATATCTTATGATTAACGGTTATTCTGGTATGCAGCTCCCTCGCTGGTTAAATGTAGAGACGACCCTTCATAACTTGAGATATCTAATGCTCGCAAACTGTGCAACTTGCCAGTTCATTGCACTAGGTCGTCTTTCGAATCTGGACATTTTACGTATCAAAAGTGCGCATTCAGTTACGATTGTAGGAAATGAGTTTATAAAAGGTGTATTTCCTAGGTTGCGAAGGCTGATGTTTGAAGACATGCGCAATTGGAAGTCATGGCACTGGGAAAAGGAGCATGAAGCAATGCCCAATTTAAAAGAATTAGTTCTTAGAGGCTGCCCACTCCTGGATTTTCTTCCGAGCGGCCTCTCACACCATGCAGTCTCATTGGAGTATCTAGAAGTCATTGAAGCAAACAGCCTCATGGTCATAGACAACTTTAATTCCCTCGAGAAGCTCGTACTCTATGAAAATTTCAATTTAGAGATGGTTTCGAACCTTCCGAAACTTCGGACAATATGGATCCAAAATTGTTTGGTGCTACAGAAACTAAATAATATTGCCAATATGAGAAGCATGGTGGTGAATGTGAGCGCATGGGAGAATTCTCTCCCGGTATATTTGTCAGAAATAGTAACAGAGAAGCTAACGGTTTGGTGCAGTTCTGTTCTACTTGAGGAAATTTTAGGCCGAGGTGAATCTAGTTTTGAGTGGGAAAAGTTCAAGCACATCCAGCGAGTGTATTTATACACGGAAGATAAAGCGTTGTTTGTTTTGTATAGGAAAACGCCCTTTAGCCTTACGACAAATGTCACAAGCAAATACCAAATGTAATAATATGGGATATATATTCTTAGTAACTTCTTAACTACTACTAATGTAAAAAATTGCAGGCAAATAATTTTAATTACCCACCACTTTTCTTTTAGCTGTAATATATTTTGCAGAGGTAAGCTTTGTTGTGTAATTTTTTAAACAGAAGCTAAAAATGTCTACATGCTGTGGGGGGAATATTATTGTACATCTATACATCGAAATTAAAAACTTAGCCCTCAGATGAGACATGATTTTTTTTTTCTGAAACGATAGGCGATTGGCCTACATTCAGATCGTATTTAATATAATAAAAAGTTTTTCATGCACTGCTATTTTACATAGAATTGACCAAATAAACAAGCAAGCGAAACAGAATGAAAACAGGAAAGTAAAATGCTCCAAAGACGATGTGGGTTTCCACCACATTAGCATTGCAAAAAAAATAATCAACAAAATAACACATTAAATAAACTCCAATAATTCAAATTTTTCACAAATAATCCACAAACAAAATATTATACAAAAATGAATCCTAAAACAAGAAACATCCAACTATACAATGCAACTTTACGTGTCATTTTACGATCCAAAATTTACATAAATCTTATTTACAAATCCTATTTCTCGCATCAGACTTAATTTATACATCCTTTTTTTTCGAATTGTACATCATAATCCATCTTGAATCATACATCCTATTTACATCAGACTTCTCAATTTTTTTACTTGCTCAACTGAGGTGAACCCTGCGAGCTCCGTTGAATGTGGCGCTAGGAATCCCTTCGATATATGTTGCCTCAGTAACCAAAAGCGACAGTTCGTCGCAATAGAGCAGAGGTGGGAAGGGAACTAAAGAAGGCATCAATCAGGAGCGAATAATCCTCTCCCTATAAATTCTACAATGCAATGTGGGGTAAAAAATCAAAAACATCGATTTCTCCCTCTAATCCTCCCAAATAAATAAATAAAATTAAAAGATCTTTGAACTCTAAAAGTAAATCCAATAATAACGAGAAGAAAAAAAGATTACCATTCATTATTTGATTTTCTCCAACATTTTACTTTTTTTCTACATAAACTTCTTCATTCAAAATTAGTTTTTCTTAGTTGAAGGTAGCCAAGTAACTAGCCAAGTAACGAACTTTTAAAGAAGGAATAGGTTTATATAGTATGATCATTCATTGCTTTTACATTATTACTATTAGTCATTAAAATGTCATGATTAATTATATTGACACAAGAAAAGTTGCCCTTATCTTTTGGTATTTCAGCGAGATTTGCATGCTAGGATCACAGTACAAGATTTGCATGCCCTTATCTTTTGGAAGTTGGCGAGGTTACACACCGAGCAATGTTCATGTCCTTAATATTTGAGAAGTTGATTTTGAATCTGTGAGTTGTCCCATCACCACTTATTATGTTTGTGTCGGCAGCACATGTGGAGGTCATTCTCGGTGCATGCTAGGATCACAGTACTAATTTTGGATGAAAAGTAATAAGACGGCTCAAGCCAAAAGTTTAACATAAATGTGTAAAATTACTAAAGCAACATTTTACTAAAGGATCTTTAGGGTCCGCTAATGAAGTCTCACACCAAAATCACAACTTCAATATATTTCATCTGTAATATATTTCTTTTTTTTCCTCAGCCATCTCATTCATATATTTCATCTGTAATCGAAAAAGAAAACACAAAGAGAAATAATTAGAGACAAATAAATTATGTAACGAATTCATATTAGCAATGTCATCAAGATTTCAGTTCCACAGAAGAAAAATGAATAGATTCAGGCTTCGCATTTGAATTTCAATCTGTAATGCATGATCTCACAAACTTCTCATCCCCTCAATTCACAATTCTATTAATCCACATTTCTATCGCCATGCAGCGCCTCTCTATAAATTTCCCTCACTCTCTCTAAACATTTCATCAAACACCTTCCAAATACACATATACACACACGATCTCAGATGGAAACCCTAGAGCGAGCATCAGTCCAGAAACGTCTCACGGAGGGGAAGGAGAAGAGCGGAAATACATTCAAGGAAACAGAGTAGGACACTGGCTGACGAATATCTACATGGCACTACAGCTCCATCGCCAGCCCAGCTCAAGCGTGACATGGCACCTAAGCTGATGGCGCCTCTATTCATATCTTATCAGGATCCCTCCATTTATCGGTATTTTAGATTTTTTTTTTTATTTAAAAAAAAATATTGTAGAATTCAGGGTTGGATGGAATAATGTAAGATTCCGCAGGATGGAAATTAGATTGTAGTTTGGATGAATTTGGAAGTTTCATTTAATAAATTCCAGCTGTTTGGTAATGGTACCAAATTTGATAAATACCAGTCACCAGGTTGTTATTGGTACTTTTGTTTGAAGGAGAAAAAAATGGAAGAAGCCACTCTGTGTTATTGGTACTTATTAAAGTATGCAAATTCTTCATCATCAGTTTAACGTTTTGTTGTTAAATAAAGATCTTTGATTAGTGTCTTATTGGTACTTTTTTAGTATTTCATTTTGTATTATAGAAACAAATAAATAAACCAACCTTGTGAGCCATTTCTTGTTCTTCCTTCATCTGCACAGCAGCTTCTTTAAGATTCTGAATCTCAACGTCCTAGTAAACCAATTCAACAGCCAAAAATAAGGTTAACTTTTCCTATTATCAGCTGAGTAATCAATGCATCAATAATTTCCTTAACTAAAATGATAGAACTATACTATATATGTTCTAATATTTATTTACCTTCTTCTTGATGAGCTCAACAGCTGACTGGACCAGCTGAGTGAGTTTATTCTCTTTTGATTCTGCCAGATTTAGAACAACATTGTTTAGCTCTTCTTCCTATTTTCCAAACATTAAATATGTTTAAATAATTACAAAATAGGTTTAAAATAGCAGTTCCAATACTTGATTTGTTTCACTTATTTTTGCTATTAAAGATCCACCATTTGCAATGTGGAGTAGAAAATCAAAAACATCGATCTCTCCCTCTCTTCCTCCCAAATAAATAAAAAAATAAAAAAAACTTTGAACTCTAAAAGTAAATCCAATAATAATGAGAGGAAAAAAAGATTACCATTCATTATTTGATTTTCTCCAACATTTTATTTTTTTCTACATAAAAAACTTCTTCATTCAAAAATAGTTTTTCTTAGTTGAAGGTAGTCAAGTAACAAACTTTTAAAGAAGGAATAGGTTTATATAGTGTGATCATTCATTACTTTTACATTATTACTATATACATTATTACTATTAGTCATTAAAATGTCATGATTAATTATGGGGCCGTTTGATGTGAAAGACATTTAGGGATATACCGGGACAAACTAAGATATTAAGACGAGGGTAGAGCAAATGAAGAATATTGTGAATGACATATGTTGTTTGATGTGGTAGATTATTAGATGATGGAAAGTGAAAAACATATTGTTTGATATGAATGACATTGAAAAGTAATTAAATGGTATTTGATTATTTATTTTGAGAAATATGTGTATATTGTTAGTTAACTAATTTTATAACATAATTATAACAAAAATTATCAATTCAAAATAAAACTCTACACCTAGAAATAAATAAAACAAAAGATAATATTTACATATAAATTAATAAAAATGACACACAAATCATAATAAGAGATAAGTATAAATGTTTTTCATAAATACCAAAATAGAAACACCAAAATGACATAGTTCCTCTTAAGACTAAACTCTAATATTACATAAAATAAAACCATCAAATTAACCCAAGTTATACTAAATTCAAGAAAATTAACCATGACCATTATACTCCCACATTTGCCTCATTATATTATCTCTAATAGCAACCCACTCTCTCGCATCTTGTTGTTGTTCTCTAGTTGCCCTTTGCCGTCTATAAGTTGATATTGGAGCTTCTCCTATATCATTTTCAGCCCCATTTTCAATTTCCTCAATAGTAGGTGCAAAACTATCCGGTCCATTTGTATGAGTGATTATAAAATTGTGAATTATGCAACACGCCATAACAATCTCCACTTGTTTGGAATATGGAAAGAAAGGTCGAGAGGTTAAGATTTTGAAACGATTCTTTAATGCACCGAATGCTCACTCAATAGTTGTGCGTAATGACGAGTGTCTATAATTGAAAAGCTCCTTATCCGTCAATGGCGGATTATTCGAAAATTCTTTCAAATGGTACCGTACACCACGAAATGGGGAAATAAATTCCGGACGTGTCGAGTACCCTGCATCGGCTAAATAATACTTTCCCTCCGGTAAGGGAGTGCCATCTTCACGCTCGATTGCGTCTTTTAACACGAGGGCATCATGTGCCGAACTCTCCAAACCAGCTAGAACATAGAGAAAACGAATCTTGAAATCTACCGCAGCCAACACATTTTGAGTGGGATAGCCTTTACGGCCTCGAAATGCCGCAGATTCATTTATTGGGGGAGAAGCATGAATATGAGTCCCATCAATAGCACCAATGCAATTATCAAAAAATGGAGAAAATCTGAGATTTCTTTTTATACGTTAGATGTTTCGGCCTTTGGCTGTTTAATGTACTCTCGTTGCAACTCGCCAATTGCATGAAGTACCTCATAAAAATATCTATTAATGATTTGGATAGATCGAAAAAAATGGGTCCTAATAACGCTAGTCCGAACATTATGGCCAATGATATGCAAAAACATTGCTATTTGCTCCTCAACACTAACATCCGATCTATTGCGCAATAGTCCATTGGTTTGTAATTTCTCACACAAAAAGAAAAATAGATCACTTTTCATGCGGAACATATCCGTGCATACCACATTAGAATCGTATATCAACCTTTTGAGATATTTATTTCTTTCTAAAATTTTAGTACGTGTTGGTACTCGACAAAACATCATCGCCTTTTGCTTTTGTCTATGACGCATTAATAGAATAGTAGTGAACGCCGCAATAAAACAAACAATTTGTTTTTGCTTAAAGTCTTCATCACTTTTATTTTCCTCGCCACCACTTCGGGCTCCCTCATTGTCATATGGATGCATTTAAAAACCTATAAAAAAAATTAAGGGATTAAAACACTATAAACAAAATAAAATAATATCAAAATTATGGCTAAGAACAAGTTTGAGAACTTGTATAGAGTATATCAATATAAACATCATTCATTATTATCAAATAAATTCTAAATCTCATTTAAAGACATTTCATCAAACATCTTAGATGCAACCAGATTTAATGAGCCGGGCCATGTATCTATATTCATTATTTCTTATGTTATCAAATTATGGTTACTTTACTTGAAATATCATTATAATAATAGATAGCTTAGTTAGAACATCAAAACAAACAAAACTAGCTTGAATGAAAATTGGTGCACTAGAGTGAAATTGATGAAAATTTATGGTTTAGATCCATGGAATCAGGCGAGAGAAAGAACAAATTCCATGAATTTTTCCATCCAAATCAATATTACAAACAAAAAAATAAGAACCAAAGCTGACTATGAAAAAGCATAATCAGGGGGGAGAGAGAGAGAGGGAGAGAGAAAGAACCTCGTTGATGAGAGGAGCTGGAGCACGATGAAACTGATGACACGAGAGATAGGCACGATCACCGAAGATTGGAGAGGCGAAGTTTTGAGGGTGAATGCAAAAAGAAGAGCTGAAAGAGTTTTGGCGCTAAAATGAAAAATAAAAAAAAAAGAGTGAAGGACACACGGAGTAATGTCTCTTATCTTCGGCGAGACATCAGGTATACAAATGAGAGAAACGAAAACTCATAATCCATCACGATCTCTCAAATCAAACACAAGACACAAGCCAATGTGAGGGATATCTATGTCTGTCTCTCAAGACTCCTCACATCATTATATTGACACAAGAAAAATTGTCCTTATCTTTTGGTATTTTAGCAAGATTTGCATGCTAGGATCACAGTACAAGATTTGCATGCAGACCCGGCCCTATAACAAGCCCAACAAGACAATGGACTAGGGCAACCATTGGACCAAAGGGCAACCATATATGTAACGGTTCTTCAATAAAAACCGTTACTAATTATATATTAGTAACGGTTTTTTCTAAAGAACCGTTACAGAATTATAAAAAAATCTATTTATCCATATTTGTAACGGTTCTTTAATAAAAACCGTTACTAATTACATATTAGTAACGGTTGTTCCTAAAGAACCGTTACAGAATTGTATAAAAAAATCTATTTATGCATATTTGTAACGGTTCTTTAATAAAAACCGTTACTAATTACATATTAGTAACGGTTGTTCCTAAAGAACCGTTACAGAATTGTAATAAAAAAATCTATTTATGCATATTTGTAACGGTTCTTTAATAAAAACCGTTACTAATTACATATTAGTAACGGTTGTTCCTAAAGAACCGTTACAGAATTGTAATAAAAAAATCTCATATTTGTAACGGTTCTTTCATAAAAACCGTTACTAATTACATATTAGTAACGGTTTTTTCTAAAGAACCGTTACAAAATCTATTTATGCATATTTATAACGGTTCTTTCATAAAAACCGTTACTAATTACATATTAGTAACGGTTTTTTCTAAAGAACCGTTAAAGAATTGTCTATTTATGCATATTTGTAACGGTTCTTTAATAAAAACCGTTACTAATTACATCTTAGTAACGGTTTTTTCTGAAGAACCGTTACAGAATTGAACCAATCTGTAACGGTTCTTTTATGAAAACCGTTACTAATAGTTTAATTAGTAAATGTTTTTATAAATTAACCGTTACAAATTTGCAATAGTTGATGCATATCATATATTAGGCTGGGGCAATCAAAACTACGGGGCCGGCACTGCTTGCATGCCCTTATCTTTTGGAAGTTGGTGAAGTTACACACTAACCAATGTTCATGTCCTTAATATTTGAGTAGTTGATTTTGAATCTGTTAGTTGTCCATCACTGCTTAATATGTATGTGTCGGCAGCACATGTGGAGGTCATTCTCGGAAATTGAGACTACCTGAAAGAAATTCCATTTTAAACCCACACTTAGGACATAATACCAAATGGATTGGAGGACTCTCTAGGATTAATACAAGAAGGTAAATACAGAGTTCTCCTTCAACTTCATGGGAAGACCGTAAAAGAAATCAACTTATAAAAAGTCTAAACTTGATTTGGGAGCTGACAATAATTTCATATTATACACATACCAATAAAAGCCACTAATCATTAAGATTACAGTTGGAGTTGCTATTTCTCATTACATAGTATAATTTGTGTTGCTATTTCCCGTCACATAATATAATTTGTAACAATTACAGCCTAATTTCAACAAACCTAACAAAACAAAATTCATCGATTCTTATCTTCAATGTCATGTGGCCTTAAGGAGAGAGTATCGACCGTCACTAGGGGGAGAGATGCAAAGAAATGAGTAAAACGGCGGAGTTGTTCCAATGTTTTTGGACTGTTGGTCAATCATTATCTTGCCTATCAGCGCCAGATTTATAACTTCTAAGTACAATGGCAGCTGGCGTAAATTCCAAATCGGGGGTCTTTCTTATTCAGAAAAATATGTATATTTGTAAGAGGAGGTAAAGAAATTCAAATTTGGAAGGAAGATCTCTAAGCCCTCAACAAATTTTCTCAAAAAAAGCACATTAGTATTTGAAAAGATATATTGAATATGTAAAATCAGGTATATTGAACATATAAAGAAGTATAATAGTAACAAAAAGATATACCGAATATGTAAATAGGATACATTAGTATTTTAAAAAGAATATTGAACAAACTTTTTACTTTAATTAGTGAATTGATACGGACCTAGGCGTCCTTGGTGGAGGTGGCGGAGGTCGGCCTTGTTTGCCGATGAGCATGATGACCATGTGGGCGTCAGTGTGGTCACGCAGCTCCTTGAGCATGTTGACCATGTTCTCGAACGTCACGTGCTGCGTCGTTTCATACACCAGCGTCCCCACTGCGCCTCTATAGTACGCGCTCGTTATCGCCTTATATCTGCGTTCAGGGGAAATTGAGAGATATGAAAGTGTTGAGACAAGTATTTGTTTGGCTAGGGTTCAGATGAGAGATATGATTGAAGTAAAGCGTTTTGTTTTCTTAACTATGGTAAAGTTAGTGTTTTTTTTTTTTTGAATAGTTAGAGGCGTTTTGTTTAAATTAGTTGTGGTGGAGTTAGAGGTGTTGGAAGGAATGCAAGTGCTAAAAACGTAGTAGTGGTTTGTTTAAGGTTCTCAAATTGACCCGGAAAAAGTATGAAATTCACAAACTAACCCGCTCTTTAACTTTATTCTCAAATTAACCCAAAAAAAGTTTGAGATGGCTAAAACATTTCAGTTTTCATACTTCTAGAAGAAAAGAAAGAGAAACTTGAAAGGTAACAAATGACAAATCTGAATGATTTCAAAAGAAAATGCAAAAGACAGATATAGTTTACCTAAGAAAATAGACTCATTTATTTCTAAGAAAATAGACTCATTTATTTCTCTTAAAACAAATGCTGTAAGACAGTCTAAGGTAACTAATAACAAGTCCAACAGATTTGAAAAAAATATGTAAAAGACTCGTTTAGTTTACCACCAAAAGACATTGATATACTACTAATAGAAATGTTGTCAGATAATAATCTAAAAAATTTCACCACAAGATTGAGAAAAAAGTTTTCTATTACAAATGTAGCCTTCATTTTTCCTTACTTTTATGACTAGACATGAAATATCTCACAAGACTTTTTTTAATATTAAAAAACGCACAACTGTACAAAGAAAAAAAGGGGAAATGGAGGGTGATTTCATCCATAGTTTATTTCATTACTAATACTTATATTTTGTCTCTTTAATGTTTTTCATTAATGCTGGAATTACGTGAGGGTCAGTCGTTCGGGTGAGCCTCATATTTTCTCCCTTGATCCTCATAGTCTCCGAATCCTATCAAAAACATTAAACAAAAAAGAAAAAAAAAATATATATTTTATTTACTAAAAATACATATTAAATAACATTGTTATTTTTATTCTTACCCTCTCGTTGAAGCGTTCTAAAAGTTCGTCTTTCTTTTTCTCGGAGTCACTTATATGGGTGTCAATGGATACCCATAATCCGATAACCCGATCTGAATCCGAGTGCATGGATTCGCATGTGGATCGAAAAAATTTGTTCGATAGTAAAATGGATTCGCATGTGGATTTTTAAAAAAGATCCGCTAGCTTAATGGATTTGTATTTGGATCTTGCAAGATTCGAATCCGAAACTCAATATGAATCCAACAATTAATATATAGTAAATATATATATGTAACAACAAAATAATAAATGCGAAAATATGGGCAAAAAATCCCGTATTTTTATGATATATATATAAGAAATTAATTAGAATAAATATTTGACAAGAAAAATTGGACAATAAATCACGTATTTTATGAGATTTACTCATTTATAGTTTTCTTTTAAACTTGATGACATGATCCAAAATCCGATCCAAAACTTGTTTCGTTAATGAGTTTTGATTAGGGGTGGCAACGGATCGGATCCGGTGCGGAATGTGCTCAAACCATATTCATATCCATATTTTTTTCGGATCTGGATCCGGATACGGTTCCATCCGGATCCGAATACGGTTCGGATATTAAACGGATACAGATACAGTTCAGATATTATCCGATACGGATACGAATTCGGATTTTTTCAGATAGTTAAGCGGATATTTAATATTTAAAAAAATATGTAACTTACGAGGATCACAAAAAATGTTATTTATAAGAAATATAAATGTTTGTCAAATAATTCCCGAATATCATTAATACATACAAATATGGAAAATTCATATAATATATTTATACTCCCAAATACATTCTTCAAATATCATTAATGCATACAAAATATCGAGAATTCATACAATATACTACTACTCCCTGAAATATCTCCTGAATATCATTAATGAGTACAAATATCGAGAATTCGAATTTCTACTCCTTAATAACATACAAAATGTGGGAAATTGATATATATAAATACATACTCAACAACACTTTAGTCATTCTCCTTAAAGTCTTCAAAGACCGATGGTAAATCATCTAAACAAAAAAAATAAAAATGTCCACTATGTCACATGAAAAAAAAAAAAAAAAAAAAAAAAAAAAAAAAAAAAAAAAAAAAAAATATATATATATATATATATATATATATATATATATATATATATATATATATATATATATATATATATATATATATATATATATATATATATAAAGGCTTCAAAGACCGATGGTAAATCATCTAAATAAAAAAAATAAAAATGTCCATTAAGTCGCATGAAGAAAAAAAAAGACAAACAAAAATTATATATATATATATATATATATATATATATGGACACACACACACATATATATATACATTACCATTAACTTTTCTACTGACTTTAACCCAATCTTGAATGCAAATCAACGCTTTTACATTCTCCGGATCCAATCTACTCTTATAAGCATCAATTACTCGACCACCCGTACTAAAAGCCGACTCGGATGCAACCGAAGAAACCGGTATAGCTAACACATCATGAGCAATTCTTGAAAGGATAGGATATTCTTTTCCTTCCGTTTTCCACCATGAAAGAATATCAAATCATTTTCCTTGCTCGTAAGAAATATCCGCCTTTCCATATAATTATCTAAGTCGGATTTGAAAGAAGTTGGTTGACTTCTCCCCATCAAAAAATTAGCCAAATCATTTTCCGCATCATCATCTTCAATGCCTAAATCCGAATTAAGATCGGGGATGCCAAATCCACCGATTTAATTCACTTGAGTTATACTATTTTCGAATTTTGATGTGTACTCCAAGTGTAAATTATTTAGCGTTCTATTTAATTCTTCAAATTCTCTTTTACCACCAGTATCAAAAAGTTTTGGATAATAATACTCAATCAAACCCATTTTATATCGAGGATCCAAAAAGCAAGCAATAGACAACACGGTATTTGATTGGTACCAATATTTATCGAATTTATCTTTCAATGAAAAAGTCATTTGTGTAATGGTTGGATCCGCATTGTTACACCATTTTTCAATTTTCATTTTAATATTACAAAATGATTTAAAAAATAAACTTGAAGTTGGATACAATGTACCCGAAAAAAGGTTTGTGACGGTATAAAAATGTTTTAAACAATTAAATATTTTTCCCACTTCATTCCATTCATCATTCGTAGGAATATTTGTGTATCTTAAAGGATCGGCAAAATGAATTCTTCCTAATGCTAGTCGAAAGTAAATTGCATCATTAAGCATCATACAAGTGGAGTTTTATTGAGTAGTGACATCTAATGAAAGCCCTCTCGTTTTATCAAGAGAGCATTGAACGGCTCTCTTTTGAAATTCCGAAAATAATAAAGGAGAGTTCTTTATTTTCAACACAATTTCTCTTATTCCATCAACCGCTTTCTTTATTTTTTTGTCCCATCTTGAACAGCTAGATTAATTATATGTGCTGCACAACGCACATGAAACAACTCTCCACTACAAACAAGATTTCCACTTTCATTGAGTCGCGCAACCATTTCCTAACACAAACACCATTCGCACTATCATTATCTAACGTAAACGCAAACAACTTCCTATCAACATTCCAATCACATAAATTCATTAACATCGCACCACTTAAATTATCTCCCGTGTGTCTTTCTTCCAAATACATAAAGTTTATTATTCTTTTTTGAATGCGCCACTCATCATCAACAAAATGAATTGTTACACACAAATAACTCTGGTTTTGCCTCGAGATCCAAAGATCCATGGTGCCACTAAATCGGCAAGAAAGGGACCCCAAATAAGCATACAACTTATTTTTTTCTTCCAAATACATCTCAAGTATCTCTTTTTTATAAGTATTACGAGTTTGAATGGAAAAATTAGAACGAAGCAGTTTAATAAATTCTATAAAATATTCATGTTCTACAATAAAAAATGGATACTCATGCATTACTATAGCTAATGCTAATTTTCTTTTACTTATATTTTCATCATAAGTAAATACTTCCGCCTTCTCCTTCCCCACATTAAATTTCTTTTGCCCCCCTTGCGTTTCATGCTTCTCATAATGCTTGCTCAAATGACTAGTTCATAATGCTTGCTTATAATAGTTTTTTTTACATTTCTTACAAATAGCTTTTAAAACCTCTTTCTCCTTTCTGTTTACTCACTTTACTCTAATAAACCAATCACAAACTTTTGAAGTTAACTTCTTTTATTTTTTAGCTTCGGGTTCAGGTGAAGGAGACGGAACACTTTCATTTGGTTGAGCAGACGTATCATCTTCAATAGATTAATTTTGAGTACTTGATGCGATATTATAATTAGAACACCTATAAAATGAATTAAAAAAAAATATAAAGTTGCAATTTTTAATTAATTTCTAAAAGGCTGTCAGGTACATCTTTTTTTTTACTCAATTGCCAATTCTATTGTGGCCTGTGTTGATTAAGCAGTAATATTTAAATTACTTCTTTCTTGTCAGCGGTAATTTGTGACTATCATTAGTGAACAGAACATGAATTGACTGGACCATTTTCGTTTGTACTTAGATTTTGAAGGCTGATTCAATATCCTAGTATTAGGCCAAGCTCCAATTACTAGCCCCGGTTATATATCTATTATTTCATCTAAAGAGGAAAATACCATTTGTTTAAGTACCAATTTCTTTTCTTTGAATGAGTTAATTTTTAATTCAAACTATTACAATTCCGGCAGGAAGTTTTTTTTTGCAACTTTTCATACTCATCCTTCATATTTTAAATTTTCATTTTCTTTTTGAATTTTCAGAAAATTTAATGACTTCAAATACTTTGTAGGATGGAGACTATGTACGAACCTCTAAAGCACTAGTTCATGATGGCTGGGACCGAGGCTGGAGTCGCTGGACCGAAAGGCCATATGAGAGAGAGTGAGAGAGAGAGAGAGCGCAACGGTGACCGGCGACTGCAACGGTGACCGGCGACTAGCGACCGGAGACCGGTGACAGGACGGTGAGAGTTCAGAGAGAGAGAGAAAAAATTTCATGGGTTTTGTTGGAATGTTTCAGAAGTTTTTTGGAGTAAGTTTGGGGAAGGGGAAGGGGAAGGGGAAGGGGAATGCATGTCAAATTAAATTGAAAAAGGTCAACCTATAAAAAATGTTATGCTTGGTTTAATCATGTTTTTTCTCCTGGATCTTTTAATAAACGGGTCTGATGAGAAATACGGGTCCATGTTAAAACGGGTGAATCAGATGGACTAAATGGATTTTAGAAAACGGATATCCATTTTTAACAAATATTCGGATTCGGATATTATCTGGATTCGACTGTAATTTTAAACCCTATATCCGAATCCGGATCCGAAAAAACAGATACGGGTCTGACCCAGATCCGAACGGATCCGATTATTTTTAACGGATATGGATATTTTCTCGGATTCAAGTCGGGTCGGTTCGGATAAAATCCGACCCATTGCCACCCCTAGTTTGGGTTCACAAACGGATCTTTATTTTCTTAATGGATTTGGATTTATATTTGGATCTTTTGAATTTAAATTGGATTCCCATATGGATACTATCTGAATCTGACCCGAAACCGATCTATTGACACCCCTAGTCACTTAGCTTTTCACAAAGATCTGTTGCATGAGTCCTGAGCTCGTCTACCTATTTATTAAACTAATTATATTAGAAAATAAACTTACATTTACAATTATAATTAAGCCTAAATTGGCATAATTAGGACTTATAATAAGGTAAATTTCTGAACCAAACAACAAATAATTACCATAACACAGTATTTAATTCTCTCCTCGGCTCTTTCCTTGGCGTTGTCCCGTGACTGTTCTAAAAAAAAAAGGCAAATATTTTTTTCAGACTTTAATTATTAAAAATTTAATAATCAATGAGCATAATTACCTTTTGTGCTACAAACTTAAGCACCTTGTCTTGAAACATTTTTCTGTACTCATTTAAATAAATTATTTTATTCTCCTACAAATAATTCAATGTCAAAACTCTACAAAATATGATAGCAATTGGTAATTGTCAATAGTAATTTTAAATAAATGCCATAGCTTAATACCTAGGGGTGGGCAAACCGTAGGTTCGGGTTGAACCGAACCGACTAACATAAAACCGACTTGAACCGAACCGACTCTATTATAAACCGAACCGAACCGAACCGTTTAAAATTTTGAATCGGATTAAAACCGAACCGAATAAACCGATTTGTATATCAGTTTATTCGGTTCAACCGAACCGAATTAAAAAGTCAAAATAACATAACCAAATTCAACATACCTAGTTCAAATATTGTATGAGATATAGATTAAGACTAATATAAAAAATATTATATGAGATATGATATGTATTAATCGGTTTATTCAGCTTATTCAGTTTAAACCGATTAGCCCAAACACGAACCGAACCGTGAACTGTAAACTAATTAATCTCAAAATTTGGCCCGAACCGAACCGTTTGAATTGAATAGCACCGGTTCGGTTCCTATTTAAACCGAACTGTTTGCACACCCCTATTAATACCAGCTGTGAGTGAGAGACTATATCAAAATCATTCAGACTCAAAAATGGTTTGGCCCTTGGGCGGCGCACCCAGGTCCTCGCCGGCCTCCAGCGCCTTGCAGCTCACCACTCGGTAGATCTGCGTCAGCACCTCTGTGAATGTGTTCTCAACGTTCGGGGATTCTAGGGCGGATGCCTCCATGAAGCACATGCTCTCCTTCTCAGCAAAAGCCTGTCAAAAATTAATGTTGTTTATTCCATTGTTTTCATTAATACACAGCTTGATATTACGAGTGAAATGATAATGACCAAATCATAGCGGAGTTTAATATATACCCCCTGAAAACTCGAAATATCATTATTGCCCGTGTAAAAGCAAAAACCGAAAATGCCACACAACATGACGACTAAGCATGACGCGACAACAAACCAAAAAATGTTATTTCTTTCATCAGGTATATACTTTTATGAAAAATTAAGGGAATATTTTTCAAACCCCACCAAACTTCTATGAACATTTATACAAAAAATTCATTCCAGACCGCCTCTTTCGGTCGCCACAAAGTTTTTTCACTTTTTTCATGCTACAAGGTCTTAAAAAAGCCAGACAGTGTCGGCCTCTTTTCCCAACCAAAACACCCCTCAAATCACAATTAAAATATCCTCGACACAATAGACCAACACATAACCAAAACATAATTAATGATTTACGAATGGGCCCAACAATACCTGGGCGTCTTCGGTGGAGACGGCGTGGAGGTGGCGGAGGTCGGACTTGTTGCCGACGAGCATGATGACCATGTTGGCATTGGTGTGGTAGCGCAGCTCCTTGAGCCACCACTGCTCCCCTGTAATAAATCATCGCCCTGTATATGCGTTGAGGGGTAAATAAGGAGATCAATGAGTCTAAAAGATATGAAAAGGATTTAAAATATCTATTTAATTTACTGACCAAAAGATACTTATGTACTAAATATTATAACCTGATATAAATAAAATGGAGGAAAAAAAAACTACAGACAACAGAGGCAGATTCAGTATATAAATATTTAGTATATTTATATACTAAATATTTGCTTGAGAAAATTCAATGGAAATCAAAATTTGAAAACAAATCCGAATAAAAGAAAACTATTATTGGAAAAAATAAATAAAGAAAATGCACTGAAAGCTTGATAAGGAACCTTTCATGGCTGAAATGATCCGTTTATAAAAATCCCTTTACAATTATGTACTGGGTCTAGAAACAAACAACACAATTCGAATTTCAGTCAGATCCCCATGAAATCCAATAGTGATCCAAATTTCACCAGATATTATATATTGTTGCCCTCCAGATTTGAAATTGAAATTTGGGCTGTAACAAATATGGCATCAGAGTAATGATAATCGGAATATATAATAAAGTCCGTTAGATTATCGGGGAGTGAGTGGGGTTTGATTGTTGGTGTTATGTTCTAGGGCAAAGTGTTTATGGCCTAGATTTATGGATTGAATTAAGAACATTATATTTATTCTAAGATATTTCATATAATATATGTGTATAGATTATCTTAATATAATTAAAATAGATCATTAATGTACAATTCAGTTTTATGTCATCAAAGTACGTGACTTTGATAGTAAAACTATAAAGTGTTATAAATACTATTCTAAATTGTCCTTAGTGTTTTGTAGGATATTTGTGGAGACAAATATACTAGCGGAGACAAATAAATATATATTTGTAGACAAGCTATAAATATACACCAGCATGCTAGTTGACTGATGATCATGTTTTATTGATCATAGATAAAGTGTTATCAAGTCATTAACATAGGTATATGTTAGATATTATATACTTGACTGACTCGCCATAAGAATGTTACATGTTTTACATCATTAGCGATTCTTGTAACATAAAGTATTTATAGTCCTTTGACCTGATGTTGGCTCGGTTCCCAACATGAGAAATTATATACTTTAACATAATCTGACACTGCCTTTAACCGGATAGTTATAGCGGTTATGGTTACGTATATAATGAATCATGTAGAGAGATGAGTGCAATAAAGACAAAGATTGTTCCCCTCATAAATGAGAGAGATATCTTTAGGCATCTTGATGAATCGAACTGAAGAAATTCATGAACACGGTCAAATAAATTATTAAGAGGTATTAATGTCATTTGTTTAGTTTAGTTTAATTCGGGATCAAGAAATATTAATCGATTAATATAAAGATGACGTATTACATGCCTTATGATCGATATAGATATTGCGTGACAAAATGACTAAATACGTGATTGTTTATTAGGTAAATCGGATTATGATGTTCACTTAATTTGGGTAACCATGATGGTTTGCTAGAGTCCGTTCATGATTTATGGACTGCCAAGTCTATTTTCAACATTAAGTGAACCTATAGGGTCACATATAAAGAACAAACTGAAACGGGTGCAGAAAATTCTAACAACTTATACGATGAGTTGCATAAAAATATCACAAAATATATTGTCATCTCATGTATGAAAAAATTATGAAAGAATGCTTTCTTTTTGCTATTTTTAAGTTTTATTTTTTTGATTTAACCGATACTCACGGATTCTCGGATTTGTTTTGGAGAATTTTTTTTGTTTTCCGCTGCGTTATGCATGTCTGAAACCCAACAGTTTGACTGTATCTTAAATTCGCTTCCTATTTCAAAATCTTAAAATTGCTTCCGCATTTCAAAAGAAGAAAAAAAAATCTTGTTAGGTTTCATTGAAATTGTCTTCTATCGTTTCAGGACAAACGATCTTTTTAAGGGTGTGATATTGTTATAACATGAAATTTTATCGTTTTCTATAAAATATATTTTAATTATTTTGAAGACAAAATTTTATAGTCAATCAAAAGTTAGGTTATTTTATCATTAAATAGGAAAGAGTTATTTCGTTTGGTGTTGTCATACTCTTAAAAAAATAATAATTTGTCATTTAATTACAATTTATTTTACCAGGTATGGATGTTTTAGATAAACCCTAGTGTAGGTCTATTATTTTCATACATGTCATTAAATTTAATTAGTAAAGTGTCTTTTCTTTGCATATATTAAGATAATTGGTAGTAAAGTTGGATTCTCAGCCGGCCAATATTGATGGGGGCTAATGCCATTAAATGCGAAAACCGAAATGAAATTTTAATATTTTTTTAACTTGAGATGCAAGTTTTTTATCACTATAAATAACCTCTCATTATCCAACTCATTTTAGCATCTCCTTATCTTCTCATGAACAGACCACAAAAAAATTTAGAATGAAATATTTTTAAAATAAAGCTTCATTGCATTTTTCATATTTTGGAGTCACACTTTGGAATTGTTTCGGTCAAGTCATATCCTTCTTAAAGTAAGGGATTTTTCTATCTCATGTGTTTTACATTTTTAAACTCGAATATATTTTTGTATATTATATTGATACAATAATTAGTAAATTAATGTCGTACATGATTCTCGATATCTATGACCGCTAAATAATAAAAGTCGCACATAACTCTTGATGTCTATGGCTGCTAAAGATGATAAAAGTCACATGTGACTCGATTTTCATGGTCATCAATCATTCAATAACGAGCTCGGAAATTATTTTATTTAGCATTTATATTTTGGATAATTTATTTTAGTATTATATATTTATGTTTAAGCGTATGAGATTGATGTCCTTACTGAGTGGTGGACTCATCACTCCCCCTTTTTTTCAGGTCATAAGTTATAGGTATCGGGATTCGAGCGGCGACATAGATTTATTTAAATCTTAAGAAATAATTAACTATACAAGTAATTGTATTTTATATTCAGTGTGATTTATTGTAATGATACATGTAATGTTACCCTCCAAATTTGTATTTGAAATTTGGGGTGTAACAGTTTGGCAAGTGGAATTCGTAGAATGGAACAGGATTGTAAAATGGAGAAATAAATAATTCTAGAATTAGTTAATTCCTAAATTTGTTTGGATGCAAGAATTATAAAGTTCTGGAAAATATGATTCTATGTTTGATTGTTTGGAAATATGGAATTATGTAATTGATAGAAATACACATTAGTTATGATATATTTGCTTAAAAAGAAAAATTGAAGCAAATTGAATAATACTGAGCAAATAAAATAACACAAATTACACATAAATAATACACAAATCATCAAATATTTCATATACAATATCTCAGTTCTTCACACATATTTGCTAATTAAGGCTGAGGAGATCAGTTTAGCTAGTTAACGGTTAGGGTTTCACCTCAATACTGTTTCCATTGAGTTTAAATTGTTCAATAAACTTCAGTTATGCGCTAAGTATGCTTCGATTGTGCACTCTAGGAAAAATATATTCTCAATTTTGCATTATGTTGATGAAGACAATTGGGTAAATTGCTGAATTTGTATTATGAGGATCAAATATCAACTTGGGATGATTAAGGGCTAACTTGAACATCTTTATTTCCACATTTTGTGTTCCTAGGATTAATTGGGGACATGGCCAGAAGCTTCACCCGTTCCATTGTTCTTCTCCTCATGGCGGCCTCTCTCATCCTGCTTCTCACACCATCTGATTCAAGCATCGAAGCATCATATGATTCGAGCTACTGATTTGAGTAGCTAATTCGAGCAATTGATTTGAGCACCGGCAGAATTACTCCCATTTGTTTATTTTCGTTCTTAGCTATATGGCACTGATGTAAAAATCTGGGCTGATTTGATTATATTTAAATGAAACATTGATCTATTTGAAGAATTCTTTTTTCTATAAAGTATGAGGAAGAGAAATTATATTATTTTTTCTTATTGCTACTAGATATAGCTTTTTAATGATATATTTTTTTTCTATTTAAAGAAGATTCTGTGATGTTAATTTTGGTTTTCATATACCTACTCTGTACATGAGTGGAAAGAGTTCATGTTGTCATGTACCTTTGATTGTTTTTTTGGTTAATCAATTTTGATCCGTTTAATTTAATATACACAATGAACAGAAAAATATAATTTGAGTTGTAATATTGCAGAATTTAGTCAACCAAATTGAATGAAAAACTGTTTTCACAACATATAAATTGAATATTCTACACCTCAAAACTGAATTTCAAAACATACAAGTACAGTTACATTATAAAATATCATCACAATCTACCAATCTTATAGAACTCCTTAATACACATCTATACAATATCCTATTACATCTCAATTTACACCCAAACGGCATATATTAGTATTACATTAAATACACCATACAGCATCCTATTACATCCCAAATTTTCAATCTTTGTTCCAATATGCATAACCCTCACTCCAATAAGCAATTTAGTTAACCGATTATCCCCAAATCCTACTCATACCAAAGCTAAACCTCCATATCAATGCTCAATCCTATTGGTACGAATGATACTAATGTTGGCTATGTTGTATAAGCACCGGTACAGCTTTTCGGTTTTGTACCAATGCCCAACTTCTATGTCAATGCTCAATATATCCGCTTCTCACTCTTTTTCAACGAATGTGTAATTCTTAATCTGAACAAACCAAAAAGAACAAATGCATAATTCTTGTCGAAGCATACAATACAATGCCTTCTCATTTATAGACCCAATTTTTGTGTTCTTCTCTCATCCTCTGAATTCTCATTCATCTACTAAAAGAATCATTAATATATCTATTTCAAAACCTTCTGCACCAAAGGTTGCAAGAAGTACAAATTGATATATTTATTTACAACAAAATGAGACAAAAAATGAGAACTAGTAATCATATTATCATACCTAACATGCTCTGTCAATGTAGTTAGTTTGGGGCTTAATTTGGTCCAAGTTTAAGTACAAATCCAATGTCTAAATCGAGGTACCAGTGACTAGAAACAAATTAGAGTAAATGGATTATATAACTAGATCAAAAACAGTATCAAATAATAATAGGGAGAGGTTCATCTGCTAACCTTTTTGTGCTCGATTCAGCCAGAGGCGATGGTAGGGAAGAGACTCGAGCTTCATCAAGCTAGAGGCGAAGGGGAATAGAGGAGACTCGAGCTCATCAGCCAGCGATGGAAAAGAGAGGAGACTCAATCTGATAGAGGCGATATGGAAGAGAGGAGAATCGACTCGAGCTCAATCTGCGAAGCGGAAGAGACTCAACTCAAGAGCTTGCTATGGAGAAGAAAGATATGCAGAGAGCGATTGGGAAAGAAAGGAGTTGGGGGCAAAAAGTGTCATTTAAAATTTATTAATGGACGTTAACAGATCAGTTAAATCAGGAACCAAACGTGCACATATATAAGAGTACAGGGATTAAAAGTGAGAAATCAATAGTACAAGGACTAAATTGACACCCCATGAAAATACAGAGACTGAAGATGCATTTATCCCTAAAAAATAATTGAAGTGATTATATATTTCCTTGTCATGTATAAGAATTTTCTGCTCTCTCTTGGCACGTTTTGAGACTTGAAAGTACCGATGCTATTTAGACAACTTCATTTTGTAAACCTGAAAAAATAAATTAGGGTTTCTTTTAGCAAAAATAAACTAATAATGATTTACTGTATTTATAAAATAAATAAATAAAAGATGATAATTACGTTTCGAGTAGCCCAATGTGCAGCATTTGAGTCTCTCTCCTTCCTCAATTCTTCATCCTTCTTTTTCTCTCTCTAAAATTTCTTCCAACTTTAAGCTGAGTTGATGTATATATTTGCTCTGTTGCAAAAAATGAAGTATAAATTAGGGGTAATATCATGTATGCCCTTCCAAAAACCCGAAATATCAAATTTACCCCTCTAAACCTCAAAATATCAAATGTACACTCTCAAAGTTCTTTTTCTATCAAATTTACCCATCCTTAAGTTGACGGTTCAAACTAATATTAACAAAATATGAAATTACATTTTTACCCATTCCTTCTCCAACATCGCAGGTCCTCATTTTTTTCTCTGTTTCTCCAAGTTCCGTCCAATTCTTCACAATGCTCCATTTTATTTGCATCAATTATTTTCTCTCTCACTTAGATTCCCTTCTCTATTATATTTCTTACTAAATAAAAAAAATATTCAGTTTGGATTTCAGCATATTTTCTTCCCTTTTTTTATTTCATTATCTTCTTATTTTATTCTACTCATTAAATAAAAAATGTATTCTTCAATTTGTAAATGTATGGTTGTACCGAATATGTGTTAATATTGTACAATTCAGTTTGTAAATATCCTTATAAAATACTCCGGTTTTTTGAGAATTTTTTAAATAGAATGCAAAGATTAATAAGCTTCAATGATGCTAAGAGTAAACCTATGATAACAAAAAAGTACAAATACTTAAGATTACATTAATAGAGGAGAAAGGAAAGAGAGGAGGGTTATTAAATATGGAAGGAGAGAGGACTAGTTTAAGAATTTTCTTTGCATTTAAAAGATATCAAATGAGATAAAGGGAAGTGGTGGAGCAACACCTCAAGTCCTGCATGAAAAATGAGTTGTTGAAGGAGAAAGGGGTAGAAATGCAATTTCATATATTATTTATGTTAGTTTGAACGGTAACTTAAGGATGGGTAAATTTGATAAAAAAAGAAATTTGAGAGGGTAAAATTTGATATTTTGAGTTTTAGAAGGGTAAATTTGATATTTTGGGATTTTGGAAGGGTATACATACCCCTATAAATTACATGAGAAAGCATATATTTTAGATGTTCTTACTATTATTAATTAATCAAATGATAACTATTATTAATAATTGCATAGCTAGGGGGAAATTGCACTCAATTGGGTAAATTTTAATTTAACGGAATTTTTCACTTGAACCCCTAAAAGACAAAATATCAAATATACCCTTCAAAACATGACAAATATCATTAATACTATTTGTGTATAAACACAAGGTGATGAAATAAGAAAAGAAAAGAGCTGTATATGTTCTGTGCAAATGATATTTCCTGTTTTGCAGGTGTATATATGAAATATTTTGAGATTTGAAAGGTTAATGTTAAATTGCTCCTATTTAAATGATAAAAATAGCATAATAAAACAAAGAAAAATAAAAAACAACCTTCAGAGCCAGCTCAGCAGCATTTAATGCTCTCTCCCTCTTCAAAACTTCATCCACTTCCTTCTCTCTCTTGAAAATCTCCACAGTATTTAATTTCAGCTGCTGCACTTCCTTGTACTGTTACAAAAGTTATTACATGAGAAAGTATATTTCCCCTATTACTATTAATTATTTATTACCTACTAGTCATTATTTATCAATCCATGAGTAATAACAACTGTACAGTTAAGAGTGTCATGCACCCAGTTAGGCAAATTTGCACTTGAACCCTTTCAAATGTGAAATATTCCCGTTTTTCCAAATTTTATTAATAAAATTCCCAAACTACCCGTATTTCTCTCACTCATTCATCTATAAACAAAAAGGTGATGAGACAAAATGTGCAGATATTTTGAAGCAAAAATAGAAAGGAGCATTATATGTTACATATTATATTTCCTATGTTTTTGTAAGGGTATCCATAAGATTTTTCCCATTTCACAAGGGTATATATGTAATATTATTGAGATTTTGCAGGGGTAAATGTGAAATACTTTAAATTATAAAAATAAAATAAATAAATAAAAATTAAATAATAACCTTCTAAAGCTAATTCTGGAGCAATACAGTTTGTTTTCTCTTCTTTAGACTTCACTTCTTCCTTCTGCTGGTATATCACATCATCCTATTAAAAAAAGAAAAAAATTTCCACAGTGTTAGACCCAAAAAAAAGTTACTTTTTACAGTAGTAAATAAAAAAAAGAGATTTTGCAGGGGTAAACATGAATCACCACAAACTTGAATGATAAAAAAAATAATACAAAAAAAATAAATAAATAAGCTTCTCAGCTAGTTCAGCAGTCCTGTTTGACTTCTCTTCTTTCAGCTTATGTATTCAAATCATCTTATTAAAACAAGTTTAACGAAAAGATTAGCATTATTTTTCTAAATTTTTTACAGTATTAGACTAAATACATATGTATAGGCAGGAGCATTATATGTTTTGACGAATTAAATATTTTCTTTGTTTAGTAAGGGTAATATTTTGAGATTTTGCAAGGGTAAACATGAAATTGCCCATATTGAAATGACAAAAAATAATATATAATAAATAAAAATTGAAAAAAAAAACCTTATAAGTCAGTTCAGCAGTAATGCTCTTTACTTTCTCTTCCTTCAGTTTTTGAACATGATTTTATATCATATATACACACACACGTAGACGTGCTTACCTGTAGCGAACTACGTATCGAAATAGCATAAAGTTTAATCATACCTTCCAGCATACCACGTATCGACGACATAGCGTACCCAGAGTACCGTGAATCCGACAACTATAACAACAAATAATAACAATAACAATAATAACAACAACTTCTACCATCAACAAACCCATAATAGCCAAGTCTTAGTATCTAGAGAACAACAAAAGCAGCATTTTGCAAGTCATAATGCATTTACCAACATTAACCAAGCAAAACAATGACTAAATTAAGACACTTACATTCGTCAAATATCATACAAACAAAGTGTTAGTTCCATTAGTGAAAGCATAAACCGACCTTCTCCTCTTTTGAATCTTATTATTCATAAAGAATGCATCAATCAGGAGCGAATAATCCTCGCCCTAAGATCAACGAGAAGGGAAGGAAACTCTTGAATCATCACATTGTACTCCTCAGTTAGCACTAGCTCAATAAAATTCTCATGTTGCACAACCATTTCAAGACAAGCATCCTTCAGTTTATTAAAATTGTGTCGTTCTGCACACTTAAGAAAACCCAAAACAACGTCCAAAGAAATCTTCTCAATCAACATATTTTCACATTTCATGATTAATCCCTCTATAGCATATCGGTCAGCAGCAACAAGTAAATGCTGAATCATATTGGTATCAGTATCGGCATCGTAAGGCAATGAATAGGTGTAAAGAAAATGAAGCAATGCCTTGAAGACTTGAGACTTCATATCTATGATTTTTATGCATTCCGTCCTTGCTTCTAACATAGAACCGAACAATTTAGCTTTAAAGACAGGCGATCTCGCGCCAAGAATGAGCCTATGAGCTCGGAAAATCTCTCCATCAACCTCAAATTTTACATCTGTTAACTCCCTAATTTTCAATAATTTGTTGATATCCTCAAAAGCATTCAATTCACCGGTTACCTTATCCTCAACATTAATGGTGCAAAGAACTGTAAAAAATCCATTTCTTGCATATAGTTCTTCTAAATGACCCCTTTTTATAAAACTATGGCGTCCCCAAGCATTTTCAGAGTTTTTACTTCTAAAAGTCGGATTGAACCTTCTAAGCATGCACTCGACCGATTGTAAAATTCCAGCTGCCTCAATGATGCCTAACGTGAATGACACATGGAGACCCTTGTGATCATCTAGAAGCTTAAGAAAGAGAGAAGAATCGGCACCATTATTTTCTTGAAGGAAACCTTTAGGGTAGAAACAAATAGCCCATTGATATCCCCCTGATTTGAAAGTTGGTGAAGTGACATACTGACCAATGTTCATATCCTTAATTTTTGAGTAGTTGATTTTGAATCTGTGAGCTGTCCCATCACTCCTTATTATGTTTGTGTCGGCAGCACATGTGGAGGTCATTCTCAGAAATTGAGACTACCTGAAAGAAATTCCATTTTAAACCTTCACTTAGGACATAATACCAAATGGATTGGAGGACTCTCAAGGATTAATACTAGAAGGTAAATACAGAGATCTACTTCAACGTCATGGGAAGACCAGACTGCAGAAGAAATCAACTTACAAAAGTCTAAACTTGATTTGTGAGCTGACAATAATTTCATATTACAAACATACAAATAAAAGCCACTAATAATTAATATCAAAGTTGGAGTTGCTATTTCTCATTACATAATATAATTTGTATTGTTATTTCCCATCACAGAATATCATTTGTAACAATTACGGCCTAATTTCAAGAAACCTAACAAAACAAAATTCATCGATACTTACCTTCTTACCCTGCAATGTCTTGTGGCCTTAGGGAGAGAATGTTGACCGACACCAGTCGTAGAGATGCGAAGGAAATGAGTAAAACAGCGGAGCGTTCCAATGTTTTTAGACTATTAGTCCGTCATTGTCTTCCCGATCAGCCCCCAATTTATAACTTCTAAGTACAATGGGTAAATTCCAAATCGGGGGTCTTTCTTGTTCAAGTTGAAACATGCGTTCTGAAGAAGCCACGTCGGTCTTTTAATTGTGGACCGTCTAATTTTAATGTGAAGGTTGGAAAAGATTCGGTGTTTCAAGGGCTTAAATTATTATGTGGAGAGTTCTGACTGTCTTGGTCTATCATTTACGGTATGGACCAAAGTAAGCATGGTATGTAAATGGAGGTCTCCCATTATACGATGGGAGTCACGCCCCCTTTTCTCTCAAATTCCGACCCGACACGACGAAAGGAAAGAGGAAACCCTCCAACCCTCCACCCGGCCATTCCGATCGCCGGAGATGGGGCTGCTTTTTATTTTAACCTTAATCGCGTCGCCATCATCCGCAGGGTCCCGCCACTGCCTCTCTTCCAGCCGTGAGGTAGTTTTGATTTTTTTCCTCTCTGCTGTTTAGTCGCTAATTGCTTGATTTTTCGTAATTGAGTCTCTGAAAGTAAAATCAACAGAGAGGTTTCTTTTTTCTTATGATTTTTCCTTTTCGATTTTTGGTTCCTGAGTTCGCAAATTGATGCATAATTTGGTATTGGCGAGGCTCAATTGGCTATAGTTAGAATCAGTTCGGTTCCATTGGACTGAATTTGTAAAAAATTTGTCTTGCCTCTAGATATATTATTCCATGATTGGTATGCCTTAGTTAATTTTTCATTTTTTTGAATATAGTTTTTATTATGTTTTGAGATTCTGGCATTATAGTGATATCAGTTTTGCAAAATGTAACTCTTGATTAACTGATTGCTAATGTCTGTTAGTTAGACATATGGTAGAAGAGGAGGTGCCTATTTTGATCTTATATTTTGTCTTTAAGATTCTTGCAAGAGAAAAGATCTCGTGATAATACAACTCAAACATGCATAATTATTATATAGTTAACTAAAACCTCTAAGCAAAATTATAAAAATCATAAAATCTTTCAACAAATTCAGTTAATGCTTGATAGGTACAAAGTAAAAGATTTGGTCTTTTCATTTATTTCAAGAAACGTAAGTATAATGTTTATTTTGAAATCTACCTTCCATGGATGCTAAATTATATAATTTTTCTTTGTTTGGAAATCCTTTTGTTTGGCTGTATTGATAATTCTGAATTTTTTCTTAAAGAAGTAAAAGAAAAAGGATTCTTAAGGTCAATGAAATAAATTTGAAATCTGAATCAAATGAATTATTTTAAATCTATTAAAAATATGATTTATAATTTTTGCCTTTTTTATAATTACAGATTCCAATCTGATATTGCCTCAAAATTGAAAGACATGGAGCTCAAATTGCCCCATACAATACGAAACTCCGAAGAATCCAATCTGAAGACACCTTTTTATCGCTCCAGTGTAAAATAGAGAAGATTCAAGATAGAGAAATGGAGATACTTATATGTAAATTTGGTTGACACATGTATCGAAGTGGTTAGACTTAGAGGGTCATGAATGAACAAAAGGTCTTTAATTTGATCTTTATTTTTTGCGGTTAATTTTTAATCAATTGTTGAATTTGTGATGCTCAGTTTGTTGATTATTAAAAAAGAATTAAGTTTTAGCCTTTCGGGAAAGTGGAAACAGAAAGTGACTGACTTGGGGAAATGTCAGTTCAAAAAGGGAAAGGGTGTAGTTAAAAGTCTAATAACTTAAAAGTCGTTAAAACCTAAAAGTCGAATTCTCACTTCCGCACGAAACTAGATCTTTAAACCCCCCCCCCCCCGCCCCCAAAATCCGCAATTGAACAACAACCTGTTATGCTTAATTGTTTATTATTCATGTTTAGTTTCTTGAAAATGAAAAATTAATAATATTATTTAAAATATAATGAATGAAAAATGCAAAACCCGGAGAGTAGGCGCTCACGAATGAGGTAAGGGCCGCTAGTGAGAACGGATGGTTACGGCACCAGTAACCATCTAGCCGAACTTCTTCAACAAGATATGGTACTTGGTATTCTCATTACTTTACTTTTCTTTATTTATTATTTCTTTAATTATTTAATTATTACGAGCATCCGCCTAAAAGTCTAATAACTTAAAAGTCGTTAAAACCTAAAAGTCAAATTCTCACTTCCGCACGAAACTAAATCTTTAACCCCCCCCCCCCCCAATCCGCAATTGAACAACAACCACAACCCGCAAGATATGAAATCTGAATGACTCGTGACCCAAATGACATGCCCGATTTGACCCGAAAATAAATATGTATTTTTATCTTAATACCCAAAAAAACTCGAAAATTGATTATTTTATTATTTTTTCTAGCATAATTGACCTGAATATGCTGACTAGAATAATTCAAATGAACTGAAATATCTATTCGGATGAATAGCGCCCTGTAATCTGAGTGACTTCTGATCAGAACTCGGCTTTGACCTTCAACTAAATTGACCTGTGATCCGAACCTGAATGACCCGAATCCGAATGATCAAAACTCTAATGACCCGAACCCGAATGATCAATTTGAGTGGTGGGATTAATCATTTTGTTCTGGAAAACAACATGATAGCACATGACAACTCCCAACTGTCTCCCTCTTATTCCATCTCTTCTTTCTCATTTGCTTATGTTGATTCGTTGTGGCATACACTCTATATGATTTTGAAACGAGTACTTTTCTTCGAAAATTATGACCCGCATCACCTATAAATTAAAGGTCAAATTTCATATGTAACCCCTACAAAAAATATCATTCCTACAAAAAGTAAAATATCATAGATACCCTACAAAATCACTCAAATATCATGGCCAATGCCCTAGTCATACGGGTCATTCGGGTTTCAGGTCTTTGATGATCTTCTGTTGCACTAGTTATCCATCAAAAACAAAATGAGTCAAATTTATATAGACTAGGATAAGTACCGCGCTTCGGTGCGAGTTTTCCAATGCGAGTGCCATACCTTTTTTTTTTTTTTTTTTAAAACTATTACTAATAAGATTCAAATTCAAATAAATCATATCCTATTTAATATATGTAACTTAATTAGAAATCCTTAATCCAAATATATAAGTTGTTCTCCCAACACACCCAATCATGCTTAACATATCAAAATTTGATCCTCTTCGGATGTTAGCTTTTGATGATAAAATGTTGTATGCACACATTCGTAAAAGACCCAAAAAACGATATCTGGAGACCTAATACATACAAAATGAGCAATGCTAGATATGATTTAATTATAGTAACTTTAAAAAAAATAAAAAATAATATTTATATTTTTTTGGAACCTGTAATACATTAAGATAATATAGTTCTTAATATTCTGAATTATTTTTGATATGATGGTTTTCACATAATTAGAGATATAACACGAAACATTAATCTAACTGATCGTGTGATATTGTGGTCATGATTTAAATGAAAAGCTAAGATTTGAGAATTTTTTTGATCCCACAGCCGAAAGAAAATTGATAATACGTCTTTTGAAAAATACTCAAAGAGAGGTGAAGATAGAAAGTTAGTAAGTGTATCATTTTTTTACATGTTTTCTTATATAATCTATATTCACATATTTAATCAAGAAAAAAAATTAAATTAGATCCATAACAATATGGAATTCAAAAATAAAGAGAAAATTTCAATAAATTTATATTTAGCAATTTTTACATGAGAACTAAAATATTTCATTAAGAATTATTATTTTTTTAAGAAGAAAGGAAAATTATTTATATTTTAATGAGTGAACTCTTCATATTCTATTTATATTATTATTTAAATCTAACTTTGCATAATGATTTATTGAAGCCATATGATTAAGATATGATGTCCAGAAACAAATTCAACGGTTCTCACTAAATCGGTGATGGAATACAAAACACAAATTCAACTAATCATATGATTATGTTATAATAACCAAATATAATAAATTTGAGAAAATGAAAGATTATGATTTGATAATTTTTTTGATCGAACTGTGGATATAAAAATGATGATGTGGCTCAATAAGAGAACTCAAAAAGAGATGAAAAATAAGGGGTTGGGGTTAATTATCATACCAAAGAAGTATACTCCAGAAAAGATAATGTACAGAAGATCTAAAGGAAGAAACTATTTTTTTTAATATTCACAATTTTCATATATAGCAGTATATGTGTAAATAATTCAAAATATCACGTTTACTTTACACCTTAATTATCTATTCCTTATCCCTACTCAGAAAATTAAAATGTAAAATATCATCTTTTCATATTAATTTTTATTTTAAATTGTAAATTATTTTTTGTCAATTACTTTGACAATATCAAAAGTAAGATAAGTTACGCCGAGGCGGAGCGAGAGTTGCTCAAGTTCATTTGAAAAATAGGCGGGGGCTTATGAGCCCTCCCTACAAAAAAATAATAATAAAACCGGGAATTGAAAAACCTGTATTTCATTTCCCACTTTCCGCCATACAACTAAAAACCCGGCTTCAAAATCCTCTCTCTTCCTCTTTCCTTCCACCTTCACAATATACAAAAATGCAAAGATAGCCAAGTAAACTCCGACACCTCTCCACTGCCGTCCGATCATCGCTCCACCGCGCCCTCCCTTCCTCACCACCCCCTCTCCCTTCCCTTCCTTCCTTTCAAAATTCAGATCGGATCCGATGTCCGTCGCTGGGGTTCTACAGGGGTTTTTCCCGATTCGCCACCGGATTCACGCCCCTCCAGGCCAAGCCGCTCGAATCGATTCTTGGCATAGATCGAGCTAAGAATCTTAGCTCGGAAGATCTCATGTCCGCCTGGGATGACGTAAGCGTTGATAAATGAAATTTAGTGTTGTAAAAATCGTATAATATGCTTAATATACCATTTTACATGTGTAATATACTATTTACAGTGCTTACTGTTAATATAATCCATCCCAACATCTGATTTTTCTGTAATCTAGTATATTACATTTTGTAAATTTAACATGCCATCGTTGAATTTAGGGGTGTTCATTCGGTTCGGTTTATTCGGTTACCGAACCGAACCGGTCTAGATCGGCTAATTCGGTTCGGTTGTTCGGGTGATTCGGTTTAAAAGTTTGAGTTATTCGGTTAGTTCGGTTCGGTTCGGTTTTCGTTGGGAAAAAATCGAATAAACCAAACCGACCGAATTATATATCAAATTATAAATCGGGTGATTCGGTTTAAAAGTTTGAGTTATTCGGTTAGTTCGGTTCGGTTCGGTTTTCGTTGGGAAAAAACCGAATAAACCAAACCGACCGAATTATATATCAAATTGCTAATTTATAATAATTTAATCTTATTTTTTAGATTGTGCATATTAATATTAATTAATATAATCATTAGTTAGTCTAATGAATATTAATTTTGACTTAATATTGTTTGGAATCCTTTCTAATTCGGTTCAACCGAATTAAATTTCGGTTTATTCGGTTCGGTTCAAAATTCGGTTCAACTTTTATTCGGTTCGGTTCGGTTCAAATCTTATTCGGTTCGGTTTAGTTCTGTTCGACCTTATTCGGTTCGGTTTGAATCGAACCGACCAAATGAACACACCTATCTTTGATTGCTAATTATACAGCCTAATCACTTACCAATTTCTTCTAGTATCTATTATCCAAGTAGTAATTCATATTCACATAATTGATATAGAAATTTATCTAAATTGAATATTCCTTTCTAATTTACTTTTTACAGTAGTAAAAAAAAAAAAAAGAGATTTTGCAGGGGTAAACATGAATCACCACAAACTTGAATGATAAAAAAAATAATACAAAAAAAAAAAAATAACCTTCTCAGCTAGTTCAGCAGCCCTGTTTGACTTCTCTTCTTTCAGCTTATGTATTCAAATCATCTTATTAAAACAAGTTTAAGGAAAAGATTAGCATTATTTTTCTAAATTTTTTACAGTATTAGACTAAATACATATGTATAGACAGGAGCATTATATGTTTTGACGAATTAAATATTTTCTTTGTTTAGTAAGGGTAATATTTTGAGATTTTGCAAGGGTAAACATGAAATTGCCCATATTGAAATGACAAAAAATAATATATAATAAATAAAAATTGAAAAAAAAAACCTTATAAGCCAGTTCAGCAGTAATGCTCTTTACTTTCTCTTCCTTCAGTTTTTGAACATGATTTTATATTATATATATACACACACGTAGGCGTGCCTACCTGTAGCGAACTACGTATCGACGACATAGCGTACCCAGAGTACCGTGAATCCGACAACTATAACAACAAATAATAACAATAACAATAATAACAGTAACAATAATAACAACAACTTCTACCATCCACAAACCCATAATAGCAAAGTCTTAGTATCTAGAAAACAACAAAAGCAGCATTTTGCAAGTCATAATGCATTTACCAACATTAACCAAGCAAAACAATGACTAAATTAAGACACTTACATTCGTCAAATATCATACAAACAAAGTGTTAGTTCCATTAGTGAAAGCATAAACCGACCTTCTCCTCTTTTGAATCTTATTATTCATAAAGAATGCATCAATCAGGAACGAATAATCCTCGCCCTAAGATCAACGAGAAGGGAAGGAAACTCTTGAATCATCGCATTGTACTCCTCAGTTAACACTAGCTCAATAAAATTCTCATGTTGCACAACCATTTCAAGACAAGCATCCTTCAGTTTATTAAAATTGTGTCGTTCTGCACACTTAAGAAAACCCAAAACAACATGCAAAGAAATCTTCTCAATCAACATATTTTCACATTTCATGATTAATCCCTCTATAGCATATCGGTCAGCAGCAACAAGTAAATGCTGAATCATATCGGTATCGGCATCGTAAGGCAATGAATAGGTGTAAAGAAAATGAAGCAAAGCGTTGAAGACTTGAGACTTCATATCTATGATTTTTATGCATTCCGTCCTTGATTCTAACATGGAACCGAACAATTGAGCTTTAAAGACAGGCGATCTCGCACCAAGAATGAGCCTATGAGCTTGGAAAATCTCTCCATCAACCTCAAATTTTACATCTGTTAACTCCCTAATTTTCAATAATTTGTTGATATCCTCAAAAGCATTCAACTCACCGGTTACTTTATCCTCAACATTAATGGTGCAAAGAACTACAAAAAATCCATTTCTTGCATATAGTTCTTCTAAATGACCCCTTTTTATAAAACGATGGCGTCCCCAAGCATTCTCAGAGTTTTTATTTCTAAAAGTCAGATTGAACCTTCTAAGTATCCACTCGACCGATTGTACAATTCCAGCTGCCTCAATGATGCCTAACGTGAATGATACATGGAGACCCTCGTGATCATCTAGAAGCTTAAGAAAGAGAGAAGAATCGGCACCATTATTTTCTTGAAGGGAGCCTTTAGGGTAGAAACAAATAGCCCATTGATATCCCCCTGATTTGAAAGTTGGTGAAGTGACATACTGACCAATGTTCATATCCTTAATTTTTGAGTAGTTGATTTTGAATCTGTGAGCTGTCCCATCACTCCTTATTATGTTTGTGTCGGCAACACATGTGGAGGTCATTCTCAGAAATTGAGACTACCTGAAAGAAATTCCATTTTAAACCTTCACTTAGGACATAATACCAAATGGATTGGAGGACTCTCAAGGATTAATACTAGAAGGTAAATACAGAGATCTACTTCAACGTCATGGGAAGACCAGACTGCAGAAGAAATCAACTTACAAAAGTCTAAACTTGATTTGTGAGCTGACAATAATTTCATATTACAAACATACAAATAAAAGCCACTACTAATTAAGATCAAAGTTGGAGTTGCTATTTCTCATTACATAATATAATTTGTATTGTTATTTCCCATCACAGAATATCATTTGTAACAATTACGGCCTAATTTCAAGAAACCTAACAAAACAAAATTCATCGATTCTTACCTTCTTACCCTGCAATGTCTTGTGGCCTTAGGGAGAGAATGTTGACCGACACCAGTCGTAGAGATGCGAAGGAAATGAGTAAAACGGCGGAGCGTTCCAATGTTTTTAGACTATTAGTCCGTCATTGTCTTCCCGATCAGCCCCCAATTTATAACTTCTAAGTACAATGGGTAAATTCCAAATCGGGGGTCTTTATTGTTCAGATCTAAGTTGAAAGATGCGTTCTGAAGTATTTTAATTGTGGACCGTCTAATTTTAATGTGACGGTTGGAAAAGATTCGGTGTTTCAAGGGCTTAAATTATTTTGTGGAGAGTTCTGACTGTCTTGGTCTATCATTTACGGTAAACATGGTATGTAAATGGAGGTCTCCCATTATACGATGGGAGTCACGCCCCCTTTTCTCTCAAATTCCGACCCGACACGACGAAAGGAAAGAGGAAACCCTCCAACCCTCCACCCGGCCATTCCGGTTGCCGGAGATGGGGCTGCTTTTTATTTTAACCTTAATTGCGTCGCCATCATCCGCAGGGTCCCGCCACTGCCTCTCCTCCAGCCGTGAGGTAGTTTTGATTTGTTTCCTCTCTGCTGTTTAGTCGCTAATTGCTTGATTTTTCGTAATTGAGTCTCTGAAAGTAAAATCAACAGAGGTTTCTTTTTTCTTATGATTTTTCCTTTTCGATTTTTGGTTCCTGAGTTCGCAAATTGATGCATAATTTGGTATTGGCGAGGCTTAATTGGCTATAGTTAGAATCAGTTCGGTTCCATTGGACTGAATTTGTAAAAAATTTGTCTTGCCTCTAGATATATTATTCCATGATTGGTATGCCTTAGTTAATTTTTCATTTTTTTGAATATAGTTTTTATTATGTTTTGAGATTCTGGCATTATAGTGATATCAGTTTTGCAAAATGTAACTCTTGATTAACTGATTGCTAATGTCTGTTAGTTAGACATATGGTAGAAGAGGAGGTGCCTATTTTGATCTTATATTTTGTCTTTAAGATTCTTGCAAGAGAAAAGATCTCGTGATAATACAACTCAAACATGCATAATTATTATATAGTTAACTAAAACCTCTAAGCAAAATTATAAAAATCATAAAATCTTTCAACAAATTCAGTTAATGCTTGATAGGTACAAAGTAAAAGATTTGGTCTTTTCATTTATTTCAAGAAACATAAGTATAATGTTTATTTTGAAATCTACCTTCCATGGATGCTAAATTATATAATTTTTCTTTGTTTGGAAATCCTTTTGTTTGGCTGTATTGATAATTCTGAATTTTTTCTTAAAGAAGTAAAAGAAAAAGGATTCTTAAGGTCAATGAAATAAATTTGAAATCTGAATCAAATGAATTATTTTAAATCTATTAAAAATATGATTTATAATTTTTGCCTTTTTTATAATTACAGGTTCCAATCTGATATTGTCTCAAAATTGAAAGACTTGGAGGTCAAATTGCCTCATACAATACCAAACTCCGAAGAATCCAATCTGAAGACATCTTTTTGTCGCTCCAGTGTAAAATAGAGAAGATTCAGGATAGAGAAATGGAGATACTTATATGTAAATTGGTTGCCACATGTATCAAATTGGTTAGAGGGTCTTGAATGAACAAAAGGTCTTTAATTTGATCTTTGTGTTTGTTTTTTGGTGTTGATTTTTGAATTTGTGAGTTTGTTGATTATTGAAAAAGAATCAAATTTTAGCCTTTTGGGAGAGTTGAAACAGAAAGGGTGTAATTTAGAGGTTTTTCATACAAATGCGATGCTCTAATTTTGTGATTTTTGTATTGTTTAGAAATGTAAATTGTATTTACTTATTTTTTCTCTTTGCTTTGTGTCAGGATCGTGAGTTGTAATGAATGTGTTATCATGACTCAACTATCAAATTTTGGGATCTTGTGCAGGTACTTTTTTATTATAATATCTTTTTGCATTAAAATATTAAAATTGAAATATGTTATTAATTTTTATTTACTGCTAAATTATTTAAATTATTTAATTTATTCATTATTTATTTTAGGAAAAATAATGACAACACTTACATAACACAGAACATGAGTGAGGGCTAATGACTTTCTCCGTAAAGAATATGTGTAATATACATAATTACATTTTTACCCTTATTTCTACATTAATTTAATTAGTTTTATTAATTATTTTGTATATTTTATTATTCAGACATACATTGGATCATCAGCAGATAATATAAAGAAATAAATGTAAAAGGACATTTCTAATCTATTTTGAACTATTTTTTTTATTTGCTGTGTAAATTATGACAACTGACCAAAAAAAAAAGAGAAAAGCTCACTTTTGCCCCCTGAACTTTTCAAAATTGTTCAACTTGCCCCCTCAACTTTTTTTTGCATACTTTTGCCCCCTAAACTCTTCCAAATGTTCAATTTGCCCCCTCCATCCAGTTAAATGCCCGGTCGGCCAGTTAAGCGGTGCGTGGCATGCCGACGTGGCAAATATATTGATTTTTTATTCCACGTCGCAGCGAGGCTCTTCCCTTTCTTCTCTTCGCTCCCGACTCTTCTCCTTCGCTCTCCTCTCGTCTCTCGTCTCTCCTTCGCTCTCTTCTCTCGTCTCTTCGCGCCCCACTCGACGCCGGCAAATCTTGTTCGTAAAATTACCTTTCGTATCGGTTTTAAAAAATAACCGATATAAAACTCACATAATCGGCAACGGTTCCTTCAAACAACCGATTACGGAAGAACTTTTCGTATCGGTTTTCAAAAAATAACCGATACAAAATAGTAATGGTTCCTTCTAAAGAACCGTTACAGAATAAACACTTTTCGTATCGGTTTTCAAAAAATAACCGATACAAAATAGTAACGGTTCCTTCTAAAGAACCGTTACAGAATAAACACTTTTCTTATCGGTTTTCAAAAAATAACCGATACAAAATAGTAACGGTTCCTTCTAAAGAACCGTTACAGATTTACAATCGGTTCTTCCCAAATAGCTGCTTCATCGTCCCTTCACTTCGCGCGACCTCTCTCGTCTCCCCGCTCTCTCGTCTCGTCTCCTCTCTCCGCGCAACGCCAAACCCGCCGACGACGCCGGCTCACGCCCACGCCGCCACGCCGTCGGCCCGGCCCCCGGATCTCCGGCCCCGGTCTCTCGCCACCGCCCGGCCCGGCCCCTTCCGGACGATGAAGCATCTACATTCGGGTCGGTAGGTCGTAATTGCTCGCACAAATCTGAATTTCATGACTGATTTTGGGTTTTAATTTGTTGAATTTATTGACTCTTGAAGTGCTTGTTACTCTTTAGGGTTTAGGTCTTGTTCTTCGGTACGTCCGATTTTACCGGTACGGTACCTACATTCCGTCTAGAATGACCTAAAATTACGAGATGATCATAATAAATTACTAATATATTCTTATGAACTAAGAATTTCTTGATAGATTATTGTGAAATTTGGCAATTTTATGCATTGAAATTTGGCAATTTTATGGTAAAAAAAAATTATGACACATATTATTTTGTAGATAACGGTGATCATGGTGAATATGGATGGAGTTATGAAGAGGGGAATGCATATTTGTGTCCTCATTGTGCTAGAAAATGCTTGTCGCTTCATGCAAAAACCCAAAAAAATAATGGTCGAGCATTTTACAAATGCCAACTTTGCGAGCACTTTGCTTGGTGTGACGATATTGCCTTCGCACCAATCCACCTCAAGTACCAAGTTCAACGCTTCGAGAAGAGATTTGAAGAATTTGAAAAGATGCAAAGGCGAGAGATTTGAAGAAGTTGAAAAGAATTTGAAAAGATTAATTATGTTGTTGTTTATGTTGTGTGTTATAATTAGTATTGTAATTATGCGATTATGAGAATAATTTATATTAGGGTTTAGGGTTTAGAGTTTAAAGTATTTGCGATGTTGTATGTTTAGGGTTTGCGGTTTGGAGTTTAGTGTCTATGTGATGTTGTATGTTTAGGGTTTAGGGTTTGGAGTTTGGAGTTTAGGGTTATATGCTATTATGGAATATGATGTTGTATAGGAGTAATTATGCGATTATGCGATTATGCGAACGTCACAAATGTTGTATATAAAACCAAAATAATGCATACAAATCTTGATAATAAAATAGATCAAATGTGACAAAATGCATAATTAAGTCCTTACAAAACATAAAAATATCCAAATGTCACAAAATACATAAGTAAGTCCTTACAAAACATAAAAATATTAAAATGTCACAAAATACATAATTAAGTCCTTACAAAACATAAAATAAAATTCAAGACTTAACATTCAACAAATCTAATTGTGTGGCGTCTGATTCGAAGATTTCCCAGTAGATGACGTCCTAAAATTATAAATACACATTAAAAAAATTGTATATAAAAATTAATTATACGAATTGAATGTAAATATTAATACCTGCTCTTTTTTATAGGACAAGTACTTTTATTATGACCCGTTTCGCGGCAAACACTACACTTTATTATTTGACCTGATTTCGATAGTTTTGAAGCTGATGGTTTAGGCACTACACCTTGTTCACGTCGAGCATGTTTTTTAGGCCTACCCGGCATCTTTCTTTTCGATGGAGGTAGCGGAGGATCAATTCCCGTTTTGGGCCAATCTTGCCTACCGATAACCGGTACCATAAAATGAGAATAAATTGCGCGGTGAGTTTCTTTTTTAAAACAATCCGACACATAATGAATCGGGTCCTCGCCCTTGTTAAATATAGCAGAAATGGCATGAGAACAAGGAATACCGGAAATATTCCAAACCCTACAAGAACACGTACGATTTCTGATATCAACCACATACGTGTATTCTTTGACTTCTCCTTTTTCATTTGTCAAATTTTGAGTTACCTCATAACCGTCTGACCCATTCCAAATTAAATGACAAATTCTATTCCAACTAATATGGTTTTTTAATTTCTCAAAAATATTAGGGCAAATCAAATGCTGGTACATCTCACTTTCATGTGCGAGTTTTGCTATTCTCGACATAACCATGCGTCTAATCTCTTCTAGCATGGTTATTATTGGCTTATGTCTCGAATCCTTTATCCAATTATTAAATATTTCCGACATATTATTATCAACTATGGCGCCCTTACAACAATCCTTAAAATATGCGAGACACCAATGCTTTGGATTTGTCTTTAAAAGATCATCTCTTTGCCTCGACCGATACATCCCGAATGAACGCCATATTCTCTAAATATTGGGATTCGGTATATGACCAAGCACATAACTAAAATAATTTCTTCAAATTTCCAAGTGCCATATCGCTTGCTCCAATTGCTATATATGTGTCGGGCGCACATTCTATGCTCCGCGTGAGGTAAAAACTGCTCGATTGCTATACGTAATCCCTACAAAGAAATACAAACATAATTAAGAAATTATATTTAATAATAAATAATTTAATCACGAGAAATAAAATAACACATACCTTTTGTTGATCACTAAGTACAACCCATTGATAACCCCGATCTCATATCTAAATCGTTCGCCAACAAATTTAAAAACCAACTCCAATTATCCTTATTTTCTACATCCACAACAGCCCATGCAATGGGATACATTTGATCATTAGCATCTCTTCCAACTGCAGAAAGTATCTCAAATTTTATGGGTCCTTTCGAAAAACATCCGTCTAACCCAATCATTTTTCTACAACCACTTAAAAACCCTTTCTTACACGCACCAAAACAAATATAAATTCTATGAAAACGGGGTCGTTCATCCCCTTGATTTCGGTTTACATTTATCCGTACGGTGTTGTCTCCATCTGCTTCTAACAAAGCTTGTGCGTAATCCCAAATTTTTCCATATTCTTCGGAATAATTTCCTAAATATTTTCTCATTGCCTTCAATTTTGCTCTTCTACATTGACTTATCGTCACATTAATGACCATCTCGTTTCTTATTATTTTTTGCATTTCTACCGATTTCCATCCCGGATGCGATCTAATTCTTTCTTCATATCTATTAGCAAGAAGAGTTGATGTTACCCGACTACACTTAAAAGTAGGAGCACACGTGTCTTTGGGAATGAAAAGTTTTTACTACAAAATATTGTTTTCTGCTATTTAACGAGGCAAATACAACCCATGAGCAACCAGGATTTTTACATACCGCTCTCACTCTATCTGGGTTATTTTTCACAAATTTAATATCTTTTAAATTTTTAACCGCATAATTCTTAACGGCGGTCTTAAATTCCGAAGCTCCCGGAAATATTTGTCCAAGATCAAATTCGGTACAATGACTTTGCTCCATATCCACTGGATACATAAAATTTAGGGGTTCTTCTTCGCTATTATCGTCATCTTCGTTTGAAAAAGAAAATTCGCTATCCTCATGTTCAACATCCTCTTCAAAACCTTCCCTTCCGCCATACACATCAATCGCCAAAGTATTCGATTCATCACTACAAATTGTCCCGACAAAATCCGTATTCTCGTTTTCACTCAAGTGTTCCACATACAGCTTAATACTCTTTGTTTTGGTAAAATTAGCGAACATTTTCCGAACCGAATCATCCGAATATACAATTTGTAGTATATTATTTTCCGGCCTCTTATAATACAACTTCGAAATATTACACACACCTAATTTCTCTTCTATCATGGATTTAAGATTGGTGTATGTTAAAACATCTTCAAAATCCCCCAATTCATTATCTTGACCATCGACATACTCCCACACGGAATCGGCCAATACAAATGAACCATTATAAAAAATCCTAAAATAGCAATCCGTGTACATCTTTAAGGTGCAGATAATTAGAGGTTGCTCCTTAATTAATAAAAAAACTTACCCGTTAATTAAATAAATTACTCAAATTAGCCAATTTACTATGAGCAATTTAGGAAAAAAATAGCACTAATTTATTGAAATTAGAATTGTAGAAACAAAATAAATAGACATGAGAGGAAAATGTACCAATTAATGGAGCAAATTCGGACCGATTTTGAATTTTCGGAAATTTAGGGTTTCGAGTGGAGAGAGAAGAGGAGGAGAAGAGGTGGCTGACGGCGTGGCGGCGTGGGCGTGAGCTGGCGTCGTCAGCGGGTTTGGCGTTGCGCGGAGAGAGGAGACGAGACAGAGAGCAGGGAGACAGAGAGGTCGCGCGAAGTGAAGGGACGATGAAGCAGCTATTTGGGAAGAACCGATTGTAAATCTGTAACGGTTCTATAGAAGGAACCGTTACTATTTTGTATCGGTTATTTTTTGAAAACCGATACGAAAAGTGTTTATTCTGTAACGGTTCTTTAGAAGGAACCGTTACTATTTTGTATCGGTTATTTTTGAAAATCGATACGAAAAGTGTTTATTCTGTAACGGTTCTATAGAAGGAACCGTTACTATTTTGTATCGGTTATTTTTTGAAAACCGATAAGAAAAGTGTTTATTCTGTAACGGTTCTTTAGAAGGAACTGTTACTATTTTGTATCGGTTATTTTTTGAAAACCAATAAGAAAAGTGTTTATTCTGTAACGGTTCTTTAGAAGGAACCGTTACTATTTTGTATCGGTTATTTTTTGAAAACCGATACGAAAAGTGTTTATTCTGTAACGGTTCTTTAGAAGGAACCGTTACTATTTTGTATCGGTTATTTTTTGAAAACCGATACGAAAAGTTCTTCTGTAACGGTTGTTTGAAGGAACCGTTGCTGATTATGTGAGTTTTATATCGGTTATTTTTTAAAACCGATACGAAAGGTAATTTTCTGAACAAGATTTGCCCGCGTCGAGTGGGGGCGCGAAGAGACAGAGAAGAGAGCGAAGGAGAGACAGAGACAGAGGAGAGCGAAGGAGAAGAGAGCGAAGGAGAAGAGTCAGGAGCGAAGAGAAGAAAGGGAAGAGCCTGCCGCTGACGTGGAATAAAAAATCAATATATTTGCCACGTCAGCATGCCACGCAATCAGTTAACTGCTGACTGGGCATTTAACTGGATGGAGGGGGCAAATTGAACATTTGGAAGAGTTTAGGGGGCAAAAGTGTGCAAAAAAAAGTTGAGGGGGCAAGTTGAACAATTTTGAAAAGTTCAGAGGGCAAAAGTGAGCTTTTCTCAAAAAAAAAAGCTCAGTAGCTTTTTTGTAAATCGTGAAAGAATGATGAGGTCAAGTTTTGCAAGCAGGGTGTACAAAGCAAATTAACTGTTACATAAACTGAGCTCTTTTGATTTGCAAAAGTATAAAAATGCTATACATACTCAAAATAGTGTACTCTTTATGTTCTTTGATAATATTTAATACCCCCCCCCTCCCCACACCCCCACACACACACCCAAAAGCCGCAATCGAACAACAACCACAACTCGAATGATACGAAACCTGAATGACCCGAGACCCGAAATGATCCAAACCTGAATAACCTGCCCGATTGGACCCGAAAATAAATATATGTTTTTGTTTTAATACCCAAACAAATCTCGAAAATTGTTTATTTTATTATTTTTTCTAGCATAATTAACCTGAATATACTGAACAAAATAACTCAAATGAACCGAAATATCTATTCGGATGAATAGCGGCCTGTAATCTGAATGACTTTTGATCAGAACCCGGTTGTGATCTTCAACTGAATTGACATGTGATCCGAACCTGAATAACCCAAAAACCAATAACCCGAACCTAAATAACCCGAAATCCGAATGATCAACTTGAGTGGTGGGATTAATCATTTTGTTCCGGAAAACAACATGATAGCACATGACAACTCCCATTGTCTCCCTCTTATTCCATCTCTTCTTTCTCATTTGCTTATGTTGATTTGTTGTGGCATACACTCTATATGATTTGTTGCCCCATCCCCTATAAATTAAAGGCCTAATTTCACATTTACCCCTACAAAATATCATTCTTACAAAAAGTAAAATCACTCAAATATCATGGATGCCCTCGTCATACAGGTCATTCGGTTTTCAGGTCTTTGATGATCTTTTGTTGCTCTAGTTATACATCAAAAACAAAATGAGTCAAATTTATATAGACTAGGATAAGTACCGCGCTTTGCTGCGGGTTTTCCTATGTGTGCGCCATACCTTTTTTTTATTTTTGAAAAAAACTATTGCTAATAAGATTCAAATTCAAATAAATCATATCCTATTTAATACATGTAACTTAATTAGAAATCCTTAATCCAAATATATAAGTTGTTGTCACAACACACACAATCATGCTTAACATATCAAAATTTTATCCTCTTCGGATGTTAGATTTTGATGATAAATGTTGTATGCACACATTCGTGAAAAAACCCCAAAAAAATTATATATGGAGACCTAATACATACAAAATGAGCAATGCTAGATATGATTTAATTATAGTAACTTTAAAAAAAATATTTATATTTAACATGATGTTTAAAAAAGAAATATAATATTATATATATGAAAAAAGTATGTACAACTATACATAGAAAAATGTAACATGACTTATTTTTTTCAAAACATTGTCACTATTATATTTTTTATTTATTTATTTAGTTGTTAACATGATATGAATTATCTATAAATTGATCACATATATTTTTTTTGAAACCCGTAATACATTAAGATAATATAATTCTCAATACTCTGAATTATTTTTGATATGATGGTTCTCACGTAATTAGAGATATCTAACTGATCGTGTGATATTGTGAACATGATTTAAATAAAAAGCTAATATTTGAGAATTTTTTTTATCTCACGGCCCAAAGAATAAATATCAAAAGTAAGATAAGTTGCTCTACTTTCTTTTGAAAAATAGATGGGGACTTACGAGCCCTCCCTACAAAAAAAATAAAATAAAATAAAACCGGGAATTGAAAAACCTGTATTTCATTTCCCACTTTCCGCCATTCAACTAAAAACCCGGCTTCAAAGTCCTCTCTCTTCCTCTTTCCTTCCACCTTCACAATATACAAAAATGCAAAGACAGCTAAGTAAACTCCGACACCTCTCCACCGCCGTCCGGTCATCGCTCCGCCGCGCCCTCCCCTCCTCACCACCCCCTCTCCCTTCCCTTCCTTCCTTTCAAAATTCAGATCGGATCCGATGTCCGTCGCTGGGGTTCTACAGGGGTTTTTCGCGATTCGCCACTGGATTCACGCCTCTCCAGGCCAAGCCGCTCGAATCGATTCTGGACATAGATCGAGCTAAGAATCTTAGCTCGGAAGATCTCGTGTCCGCCTGGGATGACGTAAGCGTTGATAAATGAAATTTAGTGTTGTAAAAATCGTATAATATGCTTAATATATCATTTTACATGTGTAATATACCATTTACACTGCTTACTGTAATCCAACCCAACATCTGATTTTTCTGTAATCTAGTATATTACATTTTGTAAATTCGACGTGCCATATTTGATTGCTAATTATACAGCCTAATCACTTACCAATTTCTTCTAGTATCTATTATCCAAGTAGTAATTCATATTCACATAATTGATATAGAAATTTATCTAAATTGAATGTTCCTTTCTAATTTACTATTTCTCAATATTGTTTATTCTGTTTTAAATAATGAAATGACAGTTTCATTTGGGGAGAGGTCACATTGGGGCATCCATGAAGGCAGATATGTATCATTTACTCGTTCAAAGGTCTTCTAATTGGTAACTAAACTAAACCCTAAACCTTAAATCTCGTAATCTTTCATTCTGACCCTTCTAATTTTCACATATTTACCTTTTATTAATCTCCTTTTTTAGCCAGCATTTTGTTATTCCTTTGTGGAGAGGAAGCGGCTACACCACTATGTTTATGCAAGGTCAGTCAGTTATCTGATTCATCATATTTCTTCCTGAATTTTTCTTCACATTTTAATTGTAGCTTTTTTAATTGAGATATTTCCTAAAGGACCCTGCATGATGGTTAAATTGCAAAAAAAACCTCCATTATTGGAAATTTGCAATTCCCAATTTCCAAAAATGGAGAGAGTAAGTAAAATCAATTTTATTCAAAAAATATTAATTAGAGTGGTTACTGGTTAAGTTAAGATGACATGATGTTAAATCCTAACAAACAATAGTTTTTTTTGCAATTATCTGAACAAAGTTTTTTATTTTTATTTTTGCAATTTCCAATAACGGAAGGGTTTTGTTACAATTTGATAATAACATAGGCTCTTTCTTCCAAAATTACAGTTAAGATGCCACATATAATATTTACCGGACTCGAAGACTACAAAGCGAGAGGCACTCAAGCGAGCCCATATTTCACAGTAAAATATTATACCGAATTTATTGAAACAAAAAACACGGTTTTGATTCGCGGCGACGTAGTTTTTACCAGCAAGTTAACCGATGACGAGGCGAAGTGGCTTCTAGAAGCTTCTCAGTCTTTTTATTTGAACGATTCGAGGTATAAGATTGTTGAGAGGTTTAATAGAAGGACGAGCGAGTTTGAGTTTAGGGATGTTTTAAAGGCCCTTGATATGCCTGATTTGTGAGGAAATAAATGTTTGATTTGATTTAATTTAATTTGTGAGGAAATAAATGTTTGTTAATTGGTTTTTTAGAGATTCAATTTTTTGTCCAATTTTCTTTAAAATTGTTTTATTTGTGGTGATGTGTTTTTTATGAGTAAGTTGAGTGGTGATGAGGCGAAGTGGCTTCTAGAAGCTTCTCAGTCTTTTTATTTGAATGATGTGAGGTATAGGATCGTTGAGAGGTTTAATAAAAAGACGAGTGAGTTTGAGTTTAGGGATGTAATAAAGGCCCTTGATATGCCTGATTTGTGAGGAAATAAATGTTTCGAAGAATAATTCATTAATCTTAAGGCCCAACGCTTATGGGCTTTTTACTGAAGAAGCATTGTTGATTTATTATGTTTTACCCATCTTCGTAAATACGCTAAATAGCCCCTTCAATTTACTTAATTTGATATCAAACCCTTCTTTCTCCGCTTAATCTCATACTCAAAGGCTGTATTTACAATTTCGATTAAAGTATAGGGACTGTTTAAAATTCAAATTTATTTCTATAGCCCCTTCAATTTACTTAATTCAATATAAAACCCTTCTTTCTCCACTTAATCTCATACTTAAAGGGTGTTTTTACAATTTCGATTAAAGCAGTGGGCCTGTTTAAAATTCAAATTTAGTTCTGTAATAGAGAGCCGCATCGATTATTGTCTAAAATTTCATTTCCGTCTTTCTTTCTTTTCTTCTTTCTTACTGCTCAGTTTCCCTCTATTTCTCTCAGAAACCAAAACCCTAGAAATCTCTCGGAAGCGCCATGGCCGCGGCCGATTCCTCCGACGCGGCGGAAGTCGAGAAGCTCTACGAGTTCAGCGAGCGCCTCAACGAGGCCAAGGACAAGTCTCAGGTCAAATCTCCGTCTCAGTTCTTTCTTCTCTCTCACTGTGTCTCTAGTTTGTTTGTTATGGATCCTAGTTAGATGTGATTTCTGGTTTTGTTCTCAATTTTTTGGATTTAAGTATCACCTTGTGTTGAAGTAAGGTCAACAGTCAAGTCAACTATGTTTTGTCTCTAAATAAGCAAAATAATCAGATTATCAGTACTAATTCATTACAGACTTTTCTCTTTCATGCTTGCTAATCAATCCTCCCTTTTTTTTTCAACTTTTCACTAAAATTTTCATTCATATATTCATAAAAAACACTCAATTTTGACCTAATTTACTGAAACAATTACTTCTCAATTTCTCTCAACCAGAATGTGGGAGACTATGAGGGAATAATGAGCGCAGTAAAAGGGCAAAGCGTGAAGGCAAAACAACTAGCGGCTCAGTTCATTCCGAGATTCTTCAAGCACTTTCCTTCTCTTGCGACTCAAGCAATGAGCGCTCAGTTCGATCTCGTTGAAGAAGATGAACTTGCGGTTAGTTTGCAGAAATACCATTCTTTTTTCTCTATTTTTTATTTATTTTTTGGACTGATAGTAAATTTATTTTGTATTATTATTTGGGGAATGCAGATAAGGGTTCAGGCTATAAGAGGGCTGCCTCTTTTATGCAAAGATACGCCAGAATATGTACCGAAAATTGTGGATGTACTTGGACAGCTTTTAGGGAGCGGTACGTAATTTTTTTTTTTGGAAAAACATATTTTATGTTTGCTGATTTTTTATTTTTTATTGAATTTGAAGAGGAAAATGTGGAGAGAGATGCAGTTCATAAGGCAATTCTGTCCCTTTTAAGACAAGATGTGAAAGGTAAAGTAATTTACTTGTTTTTTTTTTCTCCTTTTAATTTTTTATGAAAGAATATCTGGCAATATGTAAAATTGAATTTGAGATTTGAAATTTGAATGTTTATGATTTGCAGCTTCTTTGACTGCTTTGTTCAATCATATTGAGCTGGGATTGGAAAATGTTCGTGAAAAGGTTATCTGCTTCTTGAAAGACAAGGTATACCTAAAACCCTAATTTTGTACAAAATTTAAATTAGACTATATCTTTCTAAAACCCTAATTTCTACAAAAGTTAAATAGAGAATATCAAACTAAAACACTAATTTTCTACAAAGGTTGAATAGGCTATGTCAAAACTAAACTGAAACTCTAATTTTGTACAAAAGTTAAACAGACTGTATCAAACTGAAACCCTGATTTGCTCAAATTGATTCTGTTTTTAAGGTATTTCCTTTGAAGGCGGAGTTATTAAAGCCTCAAGTTGAAATGGAAAGATACATCACCGATTTAGTGAAAAAGGTACATAAACGTTTCAAATTTTTCATCATTTTAACAACAAGCCATTAATAAAGTATATTATCCGACAAATAATCATTTTTTATTTATTTTCAGAGCTTGCAAGATGTGACTGGAGCTGAGTTCAAATTATTCATGGATTTCTTAAAGGGTTTTAAAATATTTGGAGATGGCGCTCCTTCTGAAAATATGCAAGAATTAATTGAAATTATTGAAGGCCAAGCTGACTTGGATGCCCAATTTAATGTAATCAATATACTCTAAATTGTATAAATTTAGTGAAAATAATAAACTTAGTCTAGTTACATTAGAAATTCTGATATTTTTTTTAATAATGCAGGTTGAGGATGGAGATCATATAGATAGATTGATTTCGTGCATGTATATGGCTCTTCCATTCTATATGGTATTATTTTCATGATATTATTATTAATTTTTACTCATTTTCTCTTGAGATTTATCATTATTTTAACTAATTTTTATTTATTTATTTCAGAAAGGTGCTTCTAGCAGCAAATTCGTGAATTATTTCAACAAGCACTTGATACCTGTTTTTGACAAGGTGAACATTCTTCCTTTCAAAATCTGTATTTTAAACCATTCATTAAGTCTTGAATATAATTTTAATTTTAATTTTTTTTCTTTTTTAATTTTTTAATTTTAAAGTTACCTGAAGAAAAAAGAGTGGATTTACTGAAGACTATATCTGCCAGTTCGCAATATGCTACTGCTCAGGATTCTCGCCAGCTTCTCCCCTCTATTGTTCAGTTACTCACGGTAAAAATATCAAATATTAAATAATACTAATTTTGTTAAATATTATTAAAATATTAATATTAAGTAATATTAATTCTGTTAATATTACAGAAATATATGCCTGGGAAGAAACAAGAGGATCTGAGCTGTGATTATGTGGAGTGCTTGCTCTACACATTCCACCATTTAGCTCACAAGGTTTATTCATTTCTTATTTTCTTATAATTATTATTTATTTATTTACTTATTTATTAATTTATTTGAAATACAGACACCAAACACAACAAATAGTCTTTGTGGATACAAAATCGTGACCGGTCAACCTTCAGACAGGCTCGGAGAGGACTTCTCTGAAAAATACAAAGATTTCACCGAAAGGTAAATAATATTTATTTTATTCTTTACAAATTATCTCTTTTTTGTCTAAAAAAAACTTTAATCCATTTATTTTACCTGAATGAATGAAATAGGTTAAGTGCGACAGAAGAGACGGTGAGAGGAATAATGAAGAAATTAACGCAAGGAATGGCTGAGCACAATAAGGCTTTGAATAGTGCTAAAACTGAGGAAGCAAAAGCCCAAATTGTGAGTTTATATTTATTTAATTTTTTATTGGAAACCCTAATTATACAATATTGTTTTTTATAATTATTTTGAAATTTTATTTGTAGAAAACGGAGCAGCAGAAAGCGACCAAGAAATTGCGGGCTTGCAATAATATTTTGGCAATGACACAGGTCTTTAATATTTATTTTATCTGTTATAAAAATTGCATAAAAATTTAAAATTAAATCTTTTAAACTATTATTATCATGCAATATTGTGAATTAATGTAATTGTTTTTATTTCAGCCGTTGCATGCAAAATCACCTTCGTTTATTGGAGACAGTAAAATAAACCTGTCATGGATGGAACCTGTAAAACATCAGGCTTCAACTAGTGCTTCAGCTAGGTAAATTAAATAAATAATTTAATATCCCTACTCTTACTTTTATACATGCAAATGATAAACTAGTATTAAACAGCACACCCACCAAACAATATACCTTTTTTCAGATTTGACATGCTGTTTATAGCTAGTTACATTTACAATTACACCCATTTGTATGTATGCAATAGCATATTTCACGCACAGAAAAGATACAATGAAAATTGTATAATGTGACGCATATAAAATCCCAAATATTAAATATAGAACTCACACTACATGTACATAAAGCGGCACCCTAAACCCTAAATCTTCAGGATTTAGGGAATTTAAAAAATTAGGGTTTTTTCTTTAAATATTCAGAATTTTTTTTTTTTTGAGAAAATATGTCCTGAGATGATTGATCCCTAAACTCTAAACCTTAATCATCATTTCTTGTTCTTCTTTATTTTTGTCCTTTTCTAGTGGGAAAAGAGGTCCTCTTTCAACAAACGTAAGCAATGGAAACAAAAAAGGGAGATACGAAAGAGGAAACGGAAGTAATAATCAGCTGATGAGTCGTGCTTTCGAAGGAATTTCACGCGGCGGCGGAAGAGGGAGAGGAGGATGGGGCGGAGGCAGGAGAGGAGGCGGCAGAGGAAATCGCGGTTATTACTAAACCCTAAATGAAACCCTAAATTTGGAAGAGAGTAGAACCTGTTTGATCTTTTTGTTTTGTTTGTTGCGAGGGCTAATGTTATGTAGAGAGAGAGAGAGAGAGAGAGAGAGAGAGAGAGAGAGAGAGAAGGGGCGAGGCGGGAAGAATGAATTGAACTTGGTGTTCCTCTGTTTTGTTGTGATTAAATGGTAGACTCGACTTGATTCGTCAGAGGTGGTTAGCTTAATTTATGTAATCTTAATCTTTGCTTTTGTTTGTACAAGAACTTGCTAGCTAGCTCTTCTGAATTTTAGTGCATATTGAGAGATTCGTTGAATATCTCAGGATTACGAACCGTCAGCTATTTTCTGATTTTGGTGAATAGCTTTTTTTATCTGTTCTGTTAATTAGATTGTCTTTTGTTGTCTGCATAAACTATTTATCCAGGTTTTGTGTTATTAGAAATTGAACTGTTTTCCGATTTGAGATTGTGGGTATGAATTTCTTGTCTCTTGAGGTTTGGTTGGCTTCTGCAAATCTGTGTTTTTGCAACATAAGATGGATCTTGTAGTTATATTCGACTCAACATTGGATTCTATACGGCTTGAAATTCAAGTCTAATTTTTCAGTGTTTCGGCAAACATTGAGTTGATTCTGTGTTACTGCTGATTTTAATTTACTCTCTGATTTGTACCTGCCCATTATTTGTGTGCAACCCTAATGTGGTATTTAGTGATTTAGTGTGTGCCTTAAGCACAACTTCTATAAACAGTATAATCAGTTCCGTATGCACATAAAAAGAATAAAAAACATGTCTACAACAGTTCTCCCAACTCTAGTATTCTCTCGTTGTACAAACATTACAAAAAAAGTAACCCTATCTTCCTCTCATTTGTCTAACACAACTATTATTAACCTTCATAAAAAATGGTCCATTATTTAAGCTTCCTTTCTATTCAACAATATATCAACTTTCGAAGAACTCACATCTTCTACACGAATTGGCGAACCTTGAACCACAAGAGGATCCTCCAATTCCTCACTTCTTTCATTAAAATCCTCATTATCATCATCATACTTATTATTTATATCCAATTTCTTACCACTTCTATTAAGTTTTTTCTTAACAGATTGCCCAATTTCTTTCGCCTTGTGTCTCAAACCACCTTCTTTCCCCAAACTTTCCTCCTCACATTCTTCCACCATATCCATCTTAATATCTTCTTTTTTACTCTTATCATTCTTATCCTTATTAATCTTCTCTAAATCTTTTCTAACATCTTGATCAACAACCAACTTAACAGATATAGTTCTCTCTCCAACCGGTCTTAAATTAGGTCGCGGAGTATTAACAGGCATCTCGTCACTACTAGAAGAATCTCTATCTCTGTCCCTATCCTTTTTAGGGCTCATTTTGTGAAAAATCGCGCCGATTTTACCGAGACCTTTTTTTATTTTACCGCGCTTGTGAGTTTCGGAAAATTCGTCGTTGCTCGAGTCGCTTCTAGCTGAGCTGGATTTTCTTGGACTCTCCCTGATTAAAAAATGATTTTTGAATTTAGTGAAATAAGCAAAAGGGGAAAGTTTAAGTGTAAATTGGGAGCCCTCAGAAATATTAGTTAGAATGATTAAAGATGAGTCAACTGACAGTGTTAGATCTTAACAAACAGTAGAGACCTTTTTGCAATTTTGCTAACAAATAGAGGGACTATTTGTGAAATTTTCTAATAAACAGAATTTTTTTTTTGCACTTCTCTAAGCAATAGAGTTTCGTTTTTTTTTTCATTTTTTGTAATTTTCTAAAGAACAAAGAAAAACATTTTTGGCAACTTTCTAAAGAGCAGGGAAGCCTTTTTTTTTTTTGCAATTTTCTAATGAATAAGAGTTCTCTTTCATGCAATTTCTAAAGAATAAAGGGTTTTTGCGAAAAAGTACCCGTTATTATTATTATCACTACGAATTAGGGTTTCAGCAACCCGGCTGGCCGGTCTTCCCTTTCTTGGCTCCCAAGTCTGCGGATTCTCGCTGCCCGGATGGTGCACGTAAATCCCCGTCTTTTCTTGTCCTTCAATATTCACAATCTCAAATACATCTCTCATCTTCTTATAATCTTCTTCTCTAAATTCCCTCTCCAGCTTACACTGTTCCTCTCCAGTTGGAGAACTAACTGGAGGTGTCCAGTTGTTTTCGTTTGATTCTTGTTGTGTGGATGTGTTGAGAGTTGAGGTTTTGGTTTTGGTTTCCTGTAGGATTTGGATTTAACGCATTGAGTTAGTTAGTATATCTTGATATTATATGAAAAAATAGGATTTTGTTTTTAAGGCGTTAATATGAAAAAATAGTTTGTCAAGGAACGAATGAATTTACGTTGTTATTGTTGTATGTATCGTCTTCAGAAACTGTGATTGCGATATGAATTCTTCCTGTTTTGATGTTCTTCAGTTGAATCCATTTATCGTGTCTCTGCCCGCCTCTTAATTCATTTATATTTATACTACAATCCCTAAAAGAATAAAAAATAAATAAATAAATTAGTAAGTAAAACAAAAATAATTAAGGTTTTTAACTTTTGAAGTAATAAATAGGAAGAAAAATTACAAACCCTAGCATGTCATCAAAAATGGGGTCTTTATCTCTAACTTGAAGAAAAAGTATGTTTGGAGATTCCCATGATATAATTGGAATATTAAATTCTTCCAGCCAATTTGGAGATAAAGTTTTTTTATGTATTTTTGTCTGACATCTATACGCGCCTAGCTGGCCTTTCACATATGGGTCCGCAAGCCCTAAATATACAAATATTTTGATTAAAAAAATATTAAATATTTCATTAAGGTATAAAATAGTATATATGGTTATGATTAAAGTTAATGTAGTAATTAATATACCGTTTAAATCGGAAGGTTGCATATCAGCCCCTCCTAAAATTTCTAGTTTCACATGAGCCACTGGCGGTTTTTCATCTATATTAAACCACCGTTCTGAAATATTAAAAATAAATATATTTATTATTCATAAAAACTCAATATTTGCCAAAACAAGGAGTAAAATTCAAGAAAAGCAAGGTTTTTTGTGAGTTACCTGTTGGAGATGAAACAAACTTTTCTACATCAATAACAAGCATGTTTGGCTGCAAAAAGATATTATAATACACATAAGGAATTGAAAGTAATAATAAATAAATAAAAATTAACTAACCTCAACCAAAGTCTGTCCAAACGCTACATCAACTAATTTATCCTGTCAAAAACACAAAACAACACACAACAATAAGCTCACAAATACAAAACCCAACAAAAAAATCCAAAAAATATGCAACCAAATATCAACATCAATTTAATGCATTAATAAAATATGAATAATTACGTACAAGCCATCCAGAAATGCCGGGAAGTTCAGTCACATCAAGTCCATGACCAAAAATAGGTTTGACAGTCATTTGAAAATAAGGCGGCTGAACAAAACAAACCCTAATTCTTCCAATAAACGGCCAATTTCTTATGAATTTCACTCCAACAAGAATCTGCATTAATTTAATTACATATATAAGACTCAAAATTTCACATTCGTTACTTACTCAATTGAACATATATCAACTAAAATAAGTAAAATTCAACATATATTAATTTATGAATTGCAAAGTTTTTTTGGAGGTTATACAAAATCTTACAAATATATTATTTATATTTATAGACAGAATTAAATTGAATTTTACCTTTCCTTCAACATGCATGCCAGTAATGTGCATATTTGCAGTAATGCCCCCTAATCTTTTCCTTAATTGCACTGACAGTATAGCATTCATATCGTCTGCTGACAGAAAATTCATCCCTAATTCCAAAACCTACATTCAATTTCAAAATTAAATCACTACCCATAAAAGCATCAAAAATAAAAAAAATATATATATTTTTAAAAGATAACAATTAAACGAATTATTACCAGATGATCATCATCTGCTGATTGTCTTAAAACCCTAATATCTGTAAACATGGGCGGATTTCTTCCAAGATAGAGATTTTGCATAACCGCTTTTTTCTGCATAATTTTATTCATTTACATAATAATAATAATAATAATAATAATAATTCTAGAGAGAGAAACATACAGCAGTCCAAGGTTTGAATTTATCCAAGAACCAAGGAATAATAGGCATGAGAAATTGTTCAGAAGCGACTCTTTGCATGCAAATCGGCCAAATCTTTTCAACTGCATGATTTAACCAACGTACCGATTCTGTATCAGACAAAACCTGGTATGCAAAAAATACTAAATTATACGAATTTCTAACAAAAAAAAAATGAATAATTTGCCAATTTCATAAAAAAATGTTAGAAGATTATGAAAAATAAGCATAAAATATAACAACATACTCTTCTTTGATTAGCGCTTTTTCTTTCTTCGTACTGTAATCGCCTCCTTAATCTCATTGAGTATTTGTCATTTACCTAAAATAATTTTATATATTATTAAAAAATGTATTAGAAAGTCTTTTTTTTTTGTTATTGTCCATGCAAGATGTCTTTTTTAAATTGGAATTTTGGAAATTTTTCATTCACCTAGTAAAGTATATAGAAAGTCTTTTTATTTTAATTGTTTATGTATTATTTCTTTTCTGACTTGGAATGTTGGGAATTTAGTCCTTATTTCAAACTACTTAATCATTTCCTTCTAGTAGAAAATTATAATTTCCAAGAAAATTATAACAAAATTTGAAAAAAGATGCATGATAATGACAGCTCAGGTCCACATTTTCCTCTTGGTCAACATTCCAAGTATCTAAACTAGCGGCTCATTTGAAAATCTCAAATAGAAACATCCATTCGCACCAAATTACAACTGGTAACGAACTAACTAAACCAAACTATCATAAAAAACACAAGTAAAAAAAATCATCCAAATCAGCAAAATTAATCAACAAAACCAACTAAAATCGACAATTGAATCCGGAACCGAATGAATTAATCAATACCGCGTAGAGATAAATCATGGCGACGAAGAAGAGCAAGGGATGGGACCAGCCAGCCGCTCCGGCCGCCCACAGCGCCAGCAGCACCAGCGCTACGTGATGCACAATCGAAACTTCCAATATATTATTCATCCTTTCAGTTCTTCTCAAAATTCAATCATTAACCACAGAAAGAGAATTCCGTGCGAGAGAGAGAGAGAGAGAGAAGGGAACGGAGTGAAGGAAGAGAGGGAATGAAAAGGTTGACAGGGTTGATTTTAAAACTCAAGGAAGATGAAGACACATGAGCTGACCAAGGAAACGAAGGAGAAGGTACACCTGATACATTTATATATGGGGATTTTCTTTCTTTCATAGATTTGGTTCATACATTCATGATGGGATAGAATGGCTAACTTTTGTTTTTATTTTTTTTATCATGGAAGGAAAGAAATTTTATTTGTTGATAATATAGAATTTTATTAATATTGCATTATTCTAAAATGTTTAATATAGTATGTCAATGTATCAATTTAATATGTTATATGATATATATATGTTATTGATAAATTATCTTTAAGTGTGTCAATATATCAATTTAATATGTTATATGATATATATATGTTATTGATAAATTATCTTTAAGTATGTCAATATATCAATTTAATATGTTATATGATATATATATGTTATTGATAAATTATCTTTAAGTATATTATTAAGTTATATTTAAATTTAGCTGTAAGGTACAAAAAAAAAATACATAATGTGCGGAATGAAAATTTAAATAATATTGAATTGCATAGATACTGTATCATAATGCATTTATTATAATCTGTCAATCTATCTATTTACATGCATGCTATTGTAGTGTTTTATTATACATAATATTTTGATAATTTATAAATATATTATTTTTGAAATGTATAGTAAGATTTAATATGTGTAAACTAGTACGTCTTTTTTTTAAAATATGATGTAAAGTAGTATGTCATAAATTAAGAAGTATAAGTTAGAAACAATTGTTATAGTTATGTTACTTTTCTAATAATATGAGGACAATTGTATTTTTATTATATTAAGCAAAAAATCTACTAAGAGAACTACATTAATAAAGAATTAATATATACGTTATAGAATGTGTCGAAGCAAGAAACCAAAATAACATAAACATACTTTATTTTCTTAGAGTTAGAAAGATTATTTTTTCCTAATTTGAATTGATACATATGCTAATGGTAAGTCAATGAGAACTTGCAGCTTTGTGAGAAAAATAATATTTATCACTGCAAAATATTTTACATTCCTTTCTTTTCAAATGTTTCATGCAACTGTTATTAACATTTTTTTTAATACCAAGAGAATGTTGTTCAGTATCATAATTATAATACTAAAAGTTAAAGTTCAAATACCAATTGATATAAAAAAATGAATATGAAGCTTTAAGTCTTTTTCATTATATCAAGAAAATAACATTCTAATAATCATACCAACACATACTAGCACAAGTGGTAAAAGACACACTCGAATAAGAGAGAGATACAAAGTTCGAGCCCGGCTTAGCCGGAAAAATAAATGGAGACGTATGAGCCATCCTATTAAAATTTCAAAAAACAAACATTCTAATAACCATTTTTTTTTTTTTTGTAAATTATATTATTAATTTAATTTTTTAATTATTTATTTTATTATACATGGTAAATAATACTACTTCAAATTTTAATCCAGTTCTATCATACCAAGAGAAAACAAAAGAGTGTTGATAATAAATCATAGACAATGTCCATGCACCTTTCATGCACAAGCAGCTGCGTGGCGCCCTGCTGGTTGCATTATACGTCACGTGGCGGCAATAGAGGAATATGTGGATAAATATAATATCAGCTGTCCGATTTATATCGTGGGGACGAACGCAAGTCACTAGTATTTGTCTGTTCACATGTAATGATTATCAAAGTTTTCTTTTCTTCTTCAATGTTGTTTGAAAGAAAAGTTTTGACTGCTGATTCCAGTTTAAATGGTACTGTAATTTAATTGGGCTGAGTTTAACTTTGTTTGAGTAGTAGACTAATTTGGCCCAAGTTGTGGGCATGGTTTTCTTTTATAAGAGGAAATAGGTCTAGATTCATGATATATAGATTTTGGTTTGATATATTGTCACACCGCAAAATAAAGATGCGACAACCCGCCGACACACAATAGGTGTGCTAGAGGCATCATATGATAACAAAAAAAAAAATAAAATCGAAAACAACATCACTCATATATATATATATATAGGTGTGCATAAAAGCCAAAATATAATATGAAACATCACATACATATATATATGAAATAACTACATCACGGAGATAACAAAACCCTGAACAGATGCGGAAGCCCATATATACATCAACAAAACCCTAATATACAAACCGTACAAGAATATACATAACCTAGAAACAACAACATCTTTTACTCCGTGATGATAACAACCATCGTACTCACCGTTCACACACGAGCTCCACTAGTTCCTTCTGCACCGTCCTGAAACCCTAGACCCAAAACATATACACAAGAGTGGTTAGTCACATAAGCGACTAAGTGAGTAAATGGGTCTAGCTTATTAAGACAAGCCACAAGTGCAATTGTAACCCTAATTCTGGCCGAATTAATATTACTAATTTTTTTTTTAAATATTAAAATAATATCACATGTAGTAATAATTGTAGAATTAAAAATATTCAAAGAATTTCTAAGGTAAAAGAAAGGCACAAAACTATTCCCCATATGTACCATTACTACTATCCAACTTTAGAAGTCTATTCCTTTCACACATTCCTTGTTTACATATATATATAAAACCCATATAATATTCCCAAATGAGGGTACGCGTAGCGGTCAACTGAAGTGCCAGATAGAGCGGAGAGCAAATCCAACTCTTCTGGAGAATCACATAGCTCGGGAATCGCGTATTCCCACACAAGAGCCTTGACGACCATGGATATATCCTCGCGTCTTGAACCAAACTAAATTTGGAATTTTCACTACGTCTAGTAGCTCGTTTCCCCTCAAATTAGATGTCACGGTTCACTAATCACAAATCGTACAATTCACAAACGAGTCTCGTCAAAACAACCCGTCAAATCCAAAAGTGACATCTCCAAGTTTCCCAAAATATTAGCATAATAAAATAATTTAATTAATACTAAATTTTACGGTTTAATAATGAATCTATAATTCCAACTTAGCACAAAACCCTAATCCCAATTCCCAATTCCTAATTATTGAGACTCTACTTAAAACCCTAATTATGAAACCCTAATTATGAAATCTCTAATTATGAAACCCTAACCATTTCTCATTTGTACATCATAATGTTATGAGGATGACCATAATTATTCAATTGAGAATATCAAATAAAAAGAAGTAAATATGTAGGCACAAAATGAGAACACACAATGACCTTATATGCACATAACCGCAAGTCTTAATAAGAGAAAAGGGGAAATAATTCACTCACCAACGCACAAGACACGAAAGTTGACGAGACGGAGTCTCGCACACGCGTTCTTAGTCGAAATAGACCTTCGCTTTGAAAAGCGCGCTTACGGTGACGGAGCCGAATCGCGCAAATGAGGATATCAACTTGCTCGTCTCAACGTTTAGAATATCGCTATACCCTTCGTTTTTCGAATCGTCGAGATTTTATCAATCCTTACTAGGTTTTACTCTTTCTCTCTTCTCTTCTTATTTGAGTAAAAAAAAATGAATGGCCAAGTGAGAGAGAAAGAGGTCTATCCTCTTTTATTCATGCGCATGAAGAGGAAGAAGAATGAAGCTGGCAAATGGAATTTGTCTTCCTCATTTATAAATATAACCCTCAAAGTTTCATATTTACAAAATCCTAATAATAATGCCCATGATTATATGTGTAATATATTTTACCTTTGCAAATAGGACCTTATATTTTAACTACTTAACATCCCATTATATAAAATAAATTATGTCTTTTCCCACATGAATATCACCATGTGTGCTTAAGTTTTCGATTTAATTTAATATGAAAAACAAAATCAAATTTTGGTAATTACGCTTATTAAGAAAAATATAGAAAATATCAAAATCAAATTTTGATATCTTACATCATTCCCCCTTAAAAAGATGTTTAGTCCTCTAAACATAGAAACTAACCTATTTATGGAAAAGTTCCGGATATCGTTTTTGCATCTCCTCTTCACGCTCCCATGTTGCTTCTCGCTCGGAATGGTTATTCCATTGGACCTTCACATATCTAATTACCTTACTACGCAAAATTTGCTCGCGAGTATCTAAAATGCGTAATGGAATCTCCTCATAGGTCAAATTGGGTTCAAAATGGAGAGTTGTGAAGTCAAGGACATGACCTTCACCTCGCAAATATTTACGAAGTTGTGAGACATGAAATACGTCATGGACCTCGGATAAGGCTGGGGGCAACGCTAAACGATAAGCACACGCTCCAATTCGCTCGAGAATCTCAAATGGTCCAATATATTTCGGACTTAGCTTACCTTTTACCCCAAAGCGCATGATACCCCGCGTGGGCGAAACGCGCAATAACACGTGATCACCAGGCTGGAACTCCACTTGTCTTCGGCCTAAATCTCGCATATTGCTTCGCCTATCCCGAGTCTGTTCTCAAGCGTTCTTTGATCAACCGCAAATGATCAGCGCTCTCTTGAATAAGGTCCGGACCCAATGGTCGCTCTGAACCAACCGGGTCCCAAAACAAAGGCGTACGACATCGTCTACCATATAATGCCTCAAAAGGGGCAACTCCAATGCTTGCATGGTAACTATTATTGTACGCAAACTCACATAAATGCAAATGATCTTCCCATGAACCACCCATGGAAATAGCGCAAGCTCGCAACATATCTTCTAGTGTTTGGATCGTCCTCTCGCATTGTCCATCTGTTTGGGGATGGTAAGCGGTACTAAAATAAAGCTTTGTCCCTAACCCCGCTTGAAAACTCCTCCAAAAATGAGAAGTGAAACGCGTATCACGATCCGAAACAATCTCAACGGGAATACCGAATTGCCTAAAGATAGTACGCATATACATACGCGCCATCTCGCTCGCCCGAGGTTCCATATTTAAATGGAAGGAAATTAGCAACTTTCGTCAACCGATCTA